>JABWTJ010000425.1:707666-745722 GCA_016801875.1 Solanum sitiens
TTGACTATCAAATTTTAGTTATAATTTTGCCCTATATATGGTCAAAAACCGATAAACGTAAACATATAAGCCCTATGGCAGTGTGGGGTGTTTTTTCGCGTAGGTATCGAAAAAATAACCAGATTGAAAAAATAAATCGACTCGATCAGACGTCGGAGGCACGACTTATGTCCGTTTGAAGTTCAAAATTTTATAAGCTACCCCTTTTACGTTATATTTGTTGAAACTTCAAACGGCCGTACATTTTTCCTTGCTTAACTTTTGGAGGCGATTCTTTTTTTAAACTTGCTTATTTTTTGGAGGTCTACGCAGAAGACTCAATCCTGAAGTCCGATTTGACTATCAAATTTTTGTTATAATTTGGCCCTATATATGGTCAAAAACCGATAAACGTAAAACTATAAGCCCTATGGTGGTGTGGGGTATTTTTTCGCGTAGATATCAAAAATATAAGCAGATTGAAAAAAAAAATTGACTCGATCGGACGTCGGAGGCACGACTTATGTCCGTTTGAAGTTCAAAATTTCACAAGCTACCCCTTTTACGTTATATTTGTTCAAACTTCAAACGGCCGTACATTTTGCCTCGCTTTACTTTTGGAGGCGATTCTTTTTTTAAACTTGCTTATTTTTTGGAGGTCTACGCAGAAGACTCAATCCCGAAGTCCGATTTGACTATCAAATTTTAGTTATAATTTTGCCCTATATATGGTCAAAAACCGATAAACGTAAAACTATAAGCCCTATGGCGGTGTGGGGTGTTTTTTCGCGTAGATATCTAAAAAATAAGTGATTGAAAAAAAAAATCGACTCGATCGGACGTCGGAGGCACGACTTATGTCCGTTTGAAGTTCAAAATTTCACAAGCTACCCCTTTTACGTTATATTTGTTCAAACTTCAAACGGCCGTACATTTAGCCTCGCTTAACTTTTGGAGGCGATTCTTTTTTTAAACTTGCTTATTTTTTGGAGGTCTACGCGGCAGACTCAATCCCGAAGTCCGGTTTGACTATCAAATTTTCGTTATAATTTTGCCCTATATATGGTCAAAAACCGATAAACGTAAAACTATAAACCCTATGGCGGTCTGGGGTGTTTTTTTCCGTAGATATCGAAAAAATAAGCAGATTTAAAAAAAAAATCAACTCGATCGGACGTCGGAGGCACGACTTATGTCCGTTTGAAGTTCAAAATTTCACAAGCTACCCCTTTTACGTTATATTTGTTGAAACTTCAAACGGCCGTACTTTTAGCCTCGCTTAACTTTTGGAGGCGATTCTTTTTTTAAACTTGCTTATTTTTTGGAGATCTACGCGACAGACTCAGTCCCGAAGTCCGATTTGACTATCAAATTTTCGTTATAATTTTGCCCTATATATGGTCAAAAACCGATAAACGTAAAACTATAAGCCCTATGGCGGTGTGGGCTGTTTTTTCGCGTATATATAGAAAAAATAAGCAGATTGAAAAAAAAAATCGACTCGATCAGACGTCGGAGGCACGACTTATGTCCGTTTGTAGTTCAAAATTTCACAAGCTACCCCTTTTACGTTATATTTGTTCAAACTTCAAACGGCCGTACATTTTGCCTCGCTTAACTTTTGGAGGCGATTGTTTTTTTAAACTTGCTTATATTTTGGAGGTCTACGCGGCAGACTCAATCCCGAAGTCCGGTTTGACTATCACATTTTTGTTATAATTTTGCCCTATATATGGTCAACAACCGATAAACGTAAAACTATAAGCCCTATGGAGGTGTGGGGTGTTTTTTCGCGTAGATATCAAAAAAATAAGCAGATTGAAAAAAAAAATAGACTCGATCGGACATCGGAGGCACGACTTATGTCCATTTGAAGTTCAAAATTTCACAAGCTATCCCTTTTACGTTATATTTGTTGAAACTTCAAACGGCCGTACATTTAGCCTAGCTTAACTTTTGGAGGCGATTCTTTTTTTAAACTTGCTTATTTTTTGGAGATCTACGCGGCAGACTCAGTCCCGAAGTCCGATTTGACTATCAAATTTTCATTATAATTTTGCCCAATATATGGTCAAAAACCGATAAACGTAAAACTATAAGCCTTGGCGGTGTGGGTGTTGTTTTTTTTTCGCGTATATATCAAAAAATAAGCAGATTAAAAAAAATCTACTCATCGAGACTTCGAGGCATGACGTATGTCCGGTTGAAGTTCAAATTTCACAAGCTACCACCTTTTACGTTATAATTTGTTCAAAAACTGCAAACGGCCTGACATTTTGCCTAGCTTAAATTTTGGAGGGCGATTCGTTTTTAAAAACTTGCTGATTTTTTGAAGTCTACGCGGCATACTCATCCGAAGTCCGATTGACTAACTATCAAATTTCGTTATAAATAAATTTTGCCCTAGATATGGTCCAAAACCGATAAACGTAAAACTATAAGCCCTATGGAAGTGTGGGGTGTTTTTTCGCGTAGATATAGAAAAAATAAGCATATTGAAAAAAAAATAGACTCGATCGGACGTGGGAGGCACGACTTATGTCCGTTTGAAGTTCAAAATTTGACAAGCTACCCCTTTTACGTTATATTTGTTGAAACTTCAAACGGCCGTACATTTTGCCTTGCTTAACTTTTGGAGGCAATTCTTTTTTTAAACTTGCTTATTGTTTTGAGATCTGACCGCGGCAGACGTCAATGCGAAGTCCGATTGACTATCAAAATTTCGTCGTTATAAGTTTGGGCCCATATAGGGTCAAAAACCAATAAACGAAAAATATAAGCCCTATGGCGGTGTTGGGTGTTTTTTCCCATAGATTCAGAAAAAATAAGCTCAGATTGAAAAAAAAAATTGACTCGATCGGACGTCGGAGGCACGACTTATGTCCGTTTGAAGTTTAAAATTTCACAAGCTACCTCTTTTACGTTATATTTGTTGAAACTTCAAACAGCCGTACATTTTGCCTCGATTAACTTTTGGAGGCGATTCTTTTTTCAAACTTGCTTATTTTTTGGAGATCTACGCGGCAGACTCAATACCGAAGTCCGATTTGACTATCAAATTTTTGTTATAATTTTGCCCTATATATGGTCAAAAACCGATAAACGTAAAACTATAAGCCCTATGGCGGTGTGGGGTGTTTTTTCGGGTAGATATCAAAAAAATAAGCAGATTGAAAAAAAAAATCGACTCGATCGGACGTCGGAGGAACGACTTATGTCCGTTTGAAATTCAAAATTTCACAAGTTACCCCTTTTACGTTATATTTGTTCAAACTTCAAACGGCCGTACATTTTGCCTCGCTTAACTTTTGGAGGCGATTCTTTTTTTAAACTTTATTATTTTTTGGAGGTCTACGCGGCAGACTCAATCCCGAAGTCCGATTTGACTATCAAATTTTCGTTATAATTTTGCCCTATATATGGTCAAAAACCGATAAACGTAAAACTATAAGCCCTATGGCTTTGTGGGGTATTTTTTCGCGTAGATATCTAAAAAATAAGTGATTGAAAAAAAAAATCGACTCGATCGGACGTCGGAGGCACGACTTATGTCCGTTTGAAGTTCAAAATTTCACAAGCTACCCCTTTTACGTTATATTTGTTCAAATTTCAAACGGCCGTACATTTTGCCTCGCTTAACTTTTGGAGGCGATTCTTTTTTTAAACTTGCTTATTTTTTGGAGGTCTACGCGGCAGACTCAATCCCGAAGTCCTGTTTGACTATCAAATTTTCATTATAATTTTGCCATATATATGGTCAAAAACCGATAAACGTAAAACTATAAGCCCTATGGAGGTGTGGGGTGTTTTTTCGCGTAGATATCGAAAAAAATAAGCAGATTGAAAAAAATAATCGACTCGATCGGACGTCGGAGGCACGACTTATGTCCGTTTGAAGTTCAAAATTTCACAAGCTACCCCTTTTACGTTATATTTGTTGAAACTTCAAACGGCCGTACATTTTGCCTAGCTTAACTTTTGGAGGCGATTCTTTTTTTAAACATGCTTATTTTTTGGAGATCTACGCGGCAGACTCAATCCCGAAGTCCGATTTGACTATCAAATTTTCATTATAATTTTGATCAATATATGGTCAAAAACCGATAAACGTAAAACTATAAGCCCTATAGCGGTGTGGGGTGTTTTTTCGCGTAGATATCAAAAAAATAAGCAGATTGAAAAAAAAAATCAACTCGATCGGACGTCAGAGGCACGACTTATGTCCGTCTGAATTTCAAAATTTCACAAGCTACCCCTTTTACGTTATATCTGTTGAAACTTCAAACGGCCGTACATTTTGCCTCGCTTAACTTTTGGAGGCGATTCTTTTTTTAAACTTGCTTATTTTTTGGAGGTCTACGCGGCAGACTCAATCCTAAAGTCCGATTTGACTATCAAATTTCGTTATAATTTTGCCCTATATATGGTCAAAAACCGATAAACGTAAAACTATAAGCCCTATGGCGGTGTGGGGTGTTTTTTATCGTATATATAGAAAAAATAAGCAGATTGAGAGAAAAAATTGACTCGATCGGACGTCGGAGGCACGACTGATGTCCGTTTGAAGTTCAAAATTTCACAAGCTACCTCTTTTACGTTATATTTGTTGAAACTTCAAACGGACGTACATTTTGCCTCGCTTAACTTTTGGAGGCGATTCTTTTTTTAAACTTGCTTATTTTTTGTTGATCTACGCGGCAGACTTAATTCCGAAGTCCGAATTGACTATCAAATTTTCGTTATAATTTTGCCCTATATATGGTCAAAAACCGATAAACGTAAAACTATAAGCCCTATGGCGGTGTGGGGTGTTTTTTCGCGTAGATATCGAAAAAATAAGCAGATTAAAAAAAAAATCGACTCGTTCGGACGTCGGAGGCACGACTTATGTCCGTTTGAATTTCAAAATTTCACAAGCTACCTCTTTTACGTTATAATTGTTGAAACTTCAAACGGCCGTACATTTTGCCTCGCTTAACTTTTGGAGGCGATTCTTTTTTTAAATTTGCTTATTTTTTGGAGGTCTACGCGGCAGACTCAATCCTGAAGTCCGATTTGACTATCAAATTTTTGTTATAATTTTGCCCTATATATGGTCAAAAACCGATAAACGTAAAACTATAAGCCCTATGGCAGTGTGGGGTGTTTTTTCGCGTATATATAGAAAAATTAAGCAGATTGAGAGAAAAAATCGACTCGATCGGACGTCGGAGGCACGACTTATGTCCGTTTGAAGTTCAAAATTTCACAAGCTACATCTTTTACGTTATATTTGTTGAAACTTCAAACGGACGTACATTTTGCCTCGCTTAACTTTTGGAGGCGATTCTTTTTTTAAACTTGCTTATTTTTTGGAGGTCTACGCGGCAGACTCAATCCCGAAGTCCGATTTGACTATCAAATTTTCGTTATAATTTTACCCTATATATGGTCAAAAACCGATAAACGTAAAACTATAAGCCCAATGGCGGTGTGGGGTGTTTTTTCGCGCAGATATCTAAAAAATAAGTGATTGAAAAAAAAAATCGACTCGATCGGACGTCGGAGGCACGACTTATGTCCGTTTGAAGTTCAAAATTTCACAAGCTACCGCTTTTACGTTATATTTGTTCAAACTTGAAATGGCCGTACATTTTGCCTAGGTTAACTTTTAGAGGCTATTCTTTTTTTAAACTTGCTTATTTTTTGGTGATCTACGCGGCAGACTTAATTTCGAAGTCCGATTTGACTATCAAATTTTTGTTATAATTTTTCCCTATATATGGTCAAAAACCGATAAACGTAAAACTATAAGCCCTATGGTGGTGTGGGGTGTTTTTTCGCGTAGATATCGAAAAAATAAGCAGATTGAAACAAAAAATCAACTCGAGCGGACGTCAGAGGCACGACTTATGTCCGTTTGAATTTCAAAATTTCACAAGCTACCCCATTTACGTTATATTTGTTGAAACTTCAAACGGCCGTACATTTTGCCTCGCTTAACTTTTGGAGGCGATTCTTTTTTTAAACTTGCTTATTTTTTGGAGGTCTACGCGGCAAACTCAATCCTGAAGTCCGATTTGACTATCAAATTTCGTTATAATTTTGCCCTATATATGGTCAAAAACCAATAAACGTAAAACTATAAGCCTTATGGAGGTGTGGGGTGTTTTTTCGCGTATATTTAGAAAAAATAAGCAGATTGAGAGAAAAAATTGACTCGATCGGACGTCAGAGGCACGACTTATGTACGTTTGAAGTTCAAAATTTCACAAGCTACCTCTTTTACGTTATATTTGTTGAAACTTCAAACGGACGTACATTTTGCCTCGCTTAACTTTTGGAGGCGATTCTTTTTTTAAACTTGCTTATTTTTTGGTGATATACGCGGCAGACTTAATTCCGAAAGCCGATTTGACTATCAAATTTTCGTTATAATTTTGCCCTATATATGGTCAAAAACCGATAAACGTAAAACTATAAGCCCTATGGCGGTGTGGGGTGTTTTTTCGCGTAGATATCGAAAAAATAAGCAGATTAAAAAAAAATCGACTCGTTCGGACGTCGGAGGCACGACTTATGTCCGTTTGAATTTCAAAATTTCACAAGCTACCTCTTTTACGTTATAATTGTTGAAACTTCAAATGGCCGTACATTTTGCCTCGCTTAACTTTTGGAGGCCATTCTTTTTTTAAACTTGCTTATTTTTTGGAGGTCTACGCGGCAGACTCAATCCCGAAGTCCGATTTGACTATCAAATTTTCGTTATAATTTTGCCCTATATATGGTCAAAAACCGATAAACGTAAAACTATAAGCCCAATGGCGGTGTGGGGTGTTTTTTCGTGTAGATATCTAAAAAATAAGTGATTGAAAAAAAAAATCGACTCGATCGGACGTCGGAGGCACGACTTATGTCCGTTTGAAGTTCAAAATTTCACAAGCTACCCCTTTTACGTTATATTTGTTCAAACTTCAAACAGCCGTACATTTTGTCTCGCTTAACTTTTGGAGGCGATTCGTTTTTTAAACTTGCTTATTTTTTGGAGGTCTACGCGGCAGACTCAATCCCGAAGTCCGAATTGACTATCAAATTTTCGTTATAATTTTACCCTATATATGGTCCAAAACTGATAAACGTAAAACTATAAGCCCTATGGAGGTGTGGGGTATTCTTTCGCGTGGATATCGAAAAAATAAGCAGATTGAAAGAAAAAATCGACTCGATTGGACGTCGGAGGCACGACTTATGTCCGTTTGAAGTTCAAAATTTCACAAGCTACCCCTTTTATGTTATATTTGTTGAAACTTTAAACGGCCGTACATTTTGCCTAGCTTAAGTTTTGGAGGCGATTCTTCTTTTAAACTTGCTTATTTTTTGGATATCTACGCGGCAGACTCAATTCCGATGTCCGATTTGACTATCAAATTTTCATTATAATTTTGCCCTATATATGGTCAAAAACCGATAAACGTAAAACTATAAGCCCTATGGCGGTGTGGTGTGTTTTTTCGCGTATATATAGAAAAAATAAGCAAATTGAAAAACAAAATCGACTCGATCGGACGTCGGAGGCACGACTTATGTCCGTTTGAAGTTCAAAATTTCACAAGCTACCCCTTTTACGTTTTATTTGTTCAAACTTCAAACGGCCGTACATTTTGCCTCGCTTAACTTTTGCAGGCGATTCTTTTTTTAAACTTGCTTATTTTTTAGAGGTCTACACGGCAGACTCAATCCCGAAGTCCGATTTAACTATTAAATTTTCGTTATAATTTTGCCCTATATATGGTCAAAAACTGATAAACGTAAAACTATAAGCCCTATGGCGGTGTGGGGTGTTTTTTCGCGTATATATAGAAAAAATAAGCAGATTGAAAAAAAAATCGACTCGATCGTACGTCGGAGGCATGACTTATATCCGTTTGTAGTTCAAAATTTCACAAGCTACCCCTTTTACGTTATATTTGTTCAAACTTCAAACGGCCGTACATTTTGCGTAGCTTAACTTTTGGAGGCGATTCTTTTTTTAAACTTGCTTATTTTTTGGAGATCTACGCGGCAGACTCAATCCCGAAGTCTGATTTGACTATCAAATATTTGTTATAATTTTGCCCTATATATGGTCAAAAACCGATTAACGTAAAACTATAAGCCCTATGGTGGTATGGGGTGTTTTTCGCGTAGATATCGAAAAAAGCAGATTGAAAAAAAAATTGACTCGATCGGACGTCGGAGGCACGACTTATGTCCGTTTGAAGTTCAAAATTTCACAAGCTACCCCTTTTACGTTATATTTGTTCAAATTTCAAACGGCCGTACATTTTGCCTCGCTTAACTTTTGGAGGCGATTCTTTTTTTAAACTTGCTTATTTTTTGGAGGTCTACGCGGTAGACTCAATCCCGAAGTCCGATTTGACTATTAAATTTTCGTTCTAATTTTGCCCTATATATGGTCAAAAACCGATAAACGTAAAACTATAAGCCCAATGGCGGTGTGGGGTGTTTTTTCGCGTATATATCTGAAAAATAAGTGATTGAAAAAAAAAATTGACTCGATCGGACGTCGGAGGCACGACTTATGTCTGTTTGAAGTTCAAAATTTCATAAACTACCCCTTTTACGTTATATTTGTTCAAACTTCAAACGGCCGTACATTTTGCCTCGCTTAACTTTTGGAGGCGATTCTTTTTTTAAACTTGCTTATTTTTTGGAGGTCTACGCGGTAGACTCAATTCCGAAGTCCGGTTTGTCTATCAAATTTTTGTTATAATTTTGCCCTATATATGGTCAAAAACCGAAAACGTAAAACTATAAGCCCTATAGAGGTGTGGGGTATTTTTTCGCGTAGATATCAAAAAAATAAGCATATTGAAAATAAAAATCGACTCGATCGGACGTCGGAGGCACGACTTATGTCCGTTTAAAGTTCAAATTTCACAAGCTACCCCTTTTACGTTATATTTGTTGAAACTTCAAACGGCCGTACATTTTGCCTAGCTTAAGTTTTGGAGGCGATTCTTCTTTTAAACTTGCTTATTTTTTGGATATCTACGCGGCTGACTCAATCCCGATGTCCGATTTGACTATCAAATTTTCATTATAATTTTGCCCTATATATGGTCAAAAACCGATAAACGTAAAACTATAAGCCCTATGGCGGTGTGGGGTGTTTTTTCGCGTATATATAGAAAAAATAAGCAGATTGAAAAAAAAATCGACTCGATCGGACGTCTAGGCACGACTTATGTCCGTTTGTAGTTCAAAATTTCACAAGCTACCCCTTTTACGTTATATTTGTTCAAACTTCAAACGGCCGTACATTTGCCTAGCTTAACTTTTGGAGGCGATTCTTTTTTTAAACTTGCTTATTTTTTGGAGATCTACGCGGCAGACTCAATCCCGAAGTCCGATTTGACTATCAAATTTTCGTTATAATTTTGCCCTATATATGGTCAAAAACCGATAAACGTAAAACTATAAGCCCTAAGGCGGTGTGGGGTGTTTTTTTGCGTAGATATAGAAAAAATAAGCAGATTGAAAAAAAAAATCGACTCGATCGGACGTCGGAGGCGCGACTTATGTCCGTTTGAAGTTCAAAATTTCACAAGCTACCCCTTTTACGTTATATTTGTTGAAACTTCAAACGGCCGTACATTTTGCCTCGCTTAACTTTTGGAGGCGATTCTTTTTTTAAACTTGCTTATTTTTTGGAGGTCTACGCGGCAGACTCAATAACGAAGTCCGATTTGACTATCAAATTTTTGTTATGATTTTGCCCTATATATGGTCAAAAACCGATAAACGTAAAACTATAAGCCCTATGGCGGTGTGGGGTGTTTTTTCGCGTATATATAGAAAAAATAAGCAGATTGAAAAAAAAAATCGACTCGATCGGACGTCGGAGGCACGACTTATGTCCGTTTGAAGTTCAAAATTTCACAAGCTACCCCCTTTACGTTATATTTCTTGAAACTTCAAACGGCCGTACATTTTGTCTCGCTTAACTTTTGAGGCGATTCTTTTTTTAAACTTGCTTATTTTTTGGAGGTTTATGCGGCAGACTCAATCCCGAAGTCCGATTTGACTATCAAAATTTCGTTATAATTTTGCCCTATATATGGTCAAAAACCTATAAACGTAAAACTATAAGCCCTACGGCGGTGTGGGGTATTTTTTCGCGTAGATATCAAAAAAATAAGCAGATTGAAAAAAAAATCGACTCGATCGGACGTCGGAGGCACGACTTATGTCCGTTTGAAGTTCAAAATTTCACAAGCTACCTATTTTACGTTATATTTGTTGAAACTTCAAACGGCCGTACATTTTGCCTAGCTTAACTTTTGGAGGCGATTCATTTTTTAAACTTGCTTATTTTTTGGAGATCTACGCGGCAGGCTCAATCCCGAAGTCTGGTTTGACTATCAAATTTTCGTTATAATTTTGCCCTATATATGGTCAAAAACCGATAAACGTAAAACTATAAGCCCTATGGAGGTGTGGGGTGTTTTTAGCGTAGATATCGAAAAAATAAGCAGATTGAAAAAAACAATCGACTCGATCGGACGTCGGAGGCACGACTTATGTCCGTTTGAAGTTCAAAATTTCACAAGCTACCCTTTTTATGTTATATTTGTTCAAACTTCAAACGGCCGTACATTTTGCCTCGTTTAACTTTTGGAGGCGATTCTTTTTTTAAACTTGCTTATATTTTGGAGGTCTACACGGCAGACTCAATCCCGAAGTCCAATTTGACTATCACATTTTCGTTATAATTTTGCCCTATATATGGTAAAAAACCGATAAACGTAAATCTATAAGCCCTATGGCGGTGTGGGGTGTTTTTTCGCGTATATATAGAAAAAATAAGCAGATTTAAAAAAAAATCGACTCGATCGGACGTCGGAGGCACGAGTTATGTCCGTTTGTAGTTCAAAATTTGACAAGCTACCTCTTTTACGTTATATTTGTTCAAACTTCAAACGGCCGTACATTTTGCCTAGCTTAACTTTTGGAGGCGATTCTTTTTTTAAACTTGCTTATTTTTTGGAGATCTACGCGGCAGACACAATCCCAAAGTCCGATTTGACTATCAAATTTTCATTATAATTTTGCCCTATATATGGTCAAAAACCGATAAACGTAAAACTATAAGCCCTATGGCGGTGTGGGGTGTTTTTTCGCGTAGATATCAAAAAAATAAGCAGATTAAAAAAAAATCGACTCAATCGGACGTCGGAGGCGCGACTTATGTCCGTTTGAAGTTCAAAATTTCACAAGCTACCCCTTTTACGATATATTTGTTCAAACTTCAAACGGCCGTACATTTTGCCTCGCTTAACTTTTGGAGGCGATTCTTTTTTTCAACTTGCTTATTTTTTGGAGGTCTACGCGGCAGACTCAATCCCGAAGTTCGATTTGACTATCAAATTTTCATTATAATTTTGCCCTATATATGGTCAAAAACCGATAAACGTAAAACTATAAGCCCTATGGCGGTGTGGGGTGTTTTTTCGCGTATATATAGAAAGAATAAGCAGATTGAAAAAAAAATCGACTCGATCGGACGTCGGAGGTACGACTTATGTCCGTTTGTAGTTCAAAATTTCACAATCTATCCCTTTTACGTTATATTTGTTCAAACTTCAAACGGCCGTACATTTTGCGTAGCTTAACTTTTGGAGGCGATTCTTTTTTTAAACTTGCTTATTTTTTGGAGATCTACGCAGCAGACTCAATCCCGAAGTCTGATTTGACTATCAAATATTTGTTATAATTTTGCCCTATATATGGTCAAAAACCAATAAACGTAAAACTATAAGCCCTATGGTGCTGTGGGGTGTTTTTTCGCGTAGATATCGAAAAAATAAGCAGATTGAAAAAAAAAATCGACTCGATCGGACGTCGGAGGCACGACTTATGTCCGTTTGAAGTTCAAAATTTCACAAGCTACCCCTTTTACGTTATATTTGTTCAAACTTCAAACGGCCGTACATTTTGCCTCGCTTAACTTTTGGAGGCGATTCTTTTTTTAAACTTGCTTATTTTTTGGAGGTCTACGCGGTAGACTCAATCCCGAAGTCCGATTTGACAATTAAATTTTCGTTATAATTTTGCCCTATATATGGTCAAAAACCGATAAACGTAAAACTATAAGCCCAATGGCGGTGTGGGGTGTTTTTTCGCGTAGATATCTAAAAAATAAGTGATTGAAAAAAAAAATTGACTCGATCGGACGTCGGAGGCACGACTTATGTCCGTTTGAAGTTCAAAATTTCACAAACTACCCCTTTTACGTTATATTTGTTCAAACTTCAAACGGCCGTACATTTTGCCTCGCTTAACTTTTGGAGGCGATTCTTTTTTTAAACTTGCTTATTTTTTGGAGGTCTGGCAGACTCAATTCCGAAGTCCGGTTTGTCTATCAGATTTTCGTTATAATTTTGCCTTATATATGGTCAAAAACCGAAAACGTAAAACTATAAGCCCTATAGAGGTGTGGGGTATTTTTTCGCGTAGATATCAAAAAAATAAGCAGATTGAAAATAAAAATCGACTCGATCGGACGTCGGAGGCACGACTTATGTTCGTTTAAAGTTCAAATTTCACAAGCTACCCCTTTTACGTTATATTTGTTGAAACTTCAAACGGCCGTACATTTTGCCTAGCTTAAGTTTTGGAGGCGATTCTTCTTTTAAACTTGCTTATTTTTTGGATATCTACGCGGCACACTCAATCCCAAAGTCCGATTTGACTATCAAATTTTCATTATAATTTTGCCCTATATATGGTCAAAAACCGATAAACGTAAAACTATAAGCCCTATGGCGGTGTGGGGTGTTTTTTCGCGTATATATAGAAAAAATAAGCAGATTGAAAAAAAAATCGACTCGATCGGACGTCTAGGCACGACTTATGTCCGTTTGTAGTTCAAAATTTCACAAGCTACCCCTTTTACGTTATATTTGTTCAAACTTCAAACGGCCGTATATTTGCCTAGCTTAACTTTTGGAGGCGATTCTTTTTTTAAACTTGCTTATTTTTTGGAGATCTACGCGGCAGACTCAATCCCGAAGTCCGATTTGACTATCAAATTTTCGTTATAATTTTGCCCTATATATGGTCAAAAACCGATAAACGTAAAACTATAAGCCCTAAGGCGGTGTGGGGTGTTTTTTTGCGTATATATAGAAAAAATAAGCAGATTGAAAAAAAAAATTGACTCGATCGGACGTCGGAGGGACGACTTATGTTCGTTTGAAGTTCAAAATTTCACAAGCTACCCCTTTTACGTTATATTTGTTGAAACTTCAAACGGCCGTACATTTTGCCTCGCTTAACTTTTGGAGGCGATTCTTTTTTTAAACTTGCTTATTTTTTGGAGGTCTACGCGGCAGACTCAATACCGAAGTCCGATTTGACTATCAAATTTTCGTTATGATTTTGCCATATATATGGTCAAAAATCGATAAACGTAAAACTATAAGCCCTATGGCGGTGTGGGGTGTTTTTTCGCGTATATATAGAAAAAATAAGCAGATTGAAAAACAATCGACTCGATCGGACGTCGGAGGCACGACTTATGTCCGTTTGAAGTTCAAAATTTCACAAGCTACCCCCTTTACGTTATATTTGTTGAAACTTCAAACGGCCGTACATTTTGCCTCGCTTAACTTTTTGAGGCGATTCTTTTTTTAAACTCGCTTATTTTTTGGAGTGCGGCAGACTCAATCCCGAAGTCCGATTTGACTATCAAAATTTCGTTATAATTTTGCCCTATATATGGTCAAAAACCTATAAACGTAAAACTATAAGCCCTACGGCGGTGTGGGGTATTTTTTCGCGTAGATATCAAAAAAATAAGCAGATTGAAAAAAAAATTGACTCGATCGGACGTCGGAGGCACGACTTATGTCCGTTTGAAGTTCAAAATTTCACAAGCTACCTATTTTACGTTATATTTGTTGAAACTTCAAACGGCCGTACATTTTGCCTAGCTTAACTTTTGGAGGCGATTCATTTTTTAAACTTGCTTATTTTTTGGAGATCTACGCGGCAGGCTCAATCCCGAAGTCTGGTTTGACTATCAAATTTTCGTTATAATTTTGCCCTATATATGGTCAAAAACCGATAAACGTAAAACTATAAGCCCTATGGAGGTGTGGGGTGTTTTTTAGCGTAGATATCGAAAAAATAAGCAGATTGAAAAAAAAAATCGACTCGATCGGACGTCGGAGGCACGACTTATGTCCGTTTGAAGTTCAAAATTTCACAAGCTACCCCTTTTACGTTATATTTGTTCATACTTCAAACGGCCGTACATTTTGCCTCGCTTAACTTTGGAGGCGATTCTTTTCATAAACTTGCTTATTCTTTTGAGATCTACGCGGTAGACTAAATGCCGAAATCCGATTTGACTATCAAATTTTTGTTATAATTTTGCCCTATATATGGTCAAAAACCGATAAATGTAAAACTATAAGCCCTATGGCAGTGTAGGGTGTATTTTCGCGTATATATAGAAAAAATAAGCAGATTGAAAAAAAAAATCGACTCGATCGGACGTCGGAGGCACGACTTATGTCCGTTTGAAGTTCAAAATTTCACAAGCTACCCCTTTTACGTTATATTTGTTGAAACTTCAAACGGCCGTACATTTTGCCTCGCTTAACTTTTGGAGGCGATTCTTTTTTTAAACTTGCTTATTTTTTGGAGGTCTATGCGGCAGAATCAATCCAGAAGTCCGGTTTGACTATCAAATTTTCATTATAATTTTGCCCTATATATGGTCAAAAACCGATAAACGTAAAACTATAAGCCCTATGGCGGTGTGGGGTGTTTTTTGCGTAGATATAGAAAAAATAAGCAGATTGAAAAAAAATCGACTCGATCGGACGTCGGAGGCAAGACTTATGTCCGTTTGAAGTTCAAAATTTCACAAGCTACCTCTTTTACGTTATATTTGTCGAAACTTCAAACGGCTGTACATTTTGCCTCGCTTAACTTTTGGAGGCGATTCTTTTTTTAAACTTGCTTATTTTTTGGAGGTCTACGCGGAAGACTCAATCTCGAAGTCCGATTTGACTATCAAATTTTCATTATAATTTTGCCCTATATATTGTCAAAAACCGATAAACGTAAAACTATAAGCCCTAAGGCGGTGTGGGGTGTTTTTTTGCGTATATATAGAAAAAATAAGCAGATTGAAAAAAAAAATCGACTCGATCGGACGTCGGAGGGACGACTTATGTTCGTTTGAAGTTCAAAATTTCACAAGCTACACCTTTTACGTTATATTTGTTGAAACTTCAAACGGCCGTACATTTTGCCTCGCTTAACTTTTGGAGGCGATTCTTTTTTTAAACTTGCTTATTTTTTGGAGGTCTACGCGGCAGACTCAATACCGAAGTCCGATTTGACTATCAAATTTTCGTTATGATTTTGCCCTATATATGGTCAAAAACCGATAAACGTAAAACTATAAGCCCTATGGCGGTGTGGGGTGTTTTTTCGCGTATATATAGAAAAAATAAGCAGATTGAAAAAAAAAATCGACTCGATCGGACGTCGGAGGGACGACTTATGTTCGTTTGAAGTTCAAAATTTCACAAGCTACACCTTTTACGTTATATTTGTTGAAACTTCAAACGGCCGTACATTTTGCCTCGCTTAACTTTTGGAGGCGATTCTTTTTTTAAACTTGCTTATTTTTTGGAGGTCTACGCGGCAGACTCAATACCGAAGTCCGATTTGACTATCAAATTTTCGTTATGATTTTGCCCTATATATGGTCAAAAACCGATAAACGTAAAACTATAAGCCCTATGGCGGTGTGGGGTGTTTTTTCGCGTATATATAGAAAAAATAAGCAGATTGAAAAAAAAAATCGACTCGATCGGACGTCGGAGGCACGACTTATGTCTGTTTGAAGTTCAAAATTTCACAAGCTACCCCTTTACGTTATATTTGTTGAAAAATCAAACTGCCGTACATTTTGCCTCGCTTAACTTTTTGAGGCGATTCTTTTTTTAAACTTGCTTATTTTTTGGAGGTTTATGCGGCAGACTCAATCCCGAAGTCCGATTTGACTATCAAAATTTCGTTATAATTTTGCCCTATATATGGTCAAAAACCTATAAACGTAAAACTATAAGCCCTACGTCGGTGTGGGGTATTTTTTCGAGTAGATATCAAAAAAATAAGCAGATTGAAAAAAAAAATCGACTCGATCGGACGTCGGAGGCACGACTTATGTCCGTTTGAAGTTCAAAATTTCACAAGCTACCTATTTTACGTTATATTTGTTGAAACTTCAAACGGCCGTACATTTTGCCTAGCTTAACTTTTGGAGGCGATTCATTTTTTAAACTTGCTTATTTTTTTGAGATCTACGCGGCAGGCTCAATCCCGAAGTCTGGTTTGACTATCAAATTTTCGTTATAATTTTGCCCTATATATGGTCAAAAACCGATAAACGTAAAACTATAAGCCCTATGGAGGTGTGGGGTGTTTTTTAGCGTAGATATCAAAAAAATAAGCAGATTGAAAAAAAAAATCGACTCGATCGGACGTCGGAGGCACGACTTATGTCCGTTTGAAGTTCAAAATTTCACAAGCTACCCCTTTTACGTTATATTTGTTCAAACTTCAAACGGCCGTACATTTTGCCTCGCTTAACTTTGGAGGCGATTCTTTTCATAAACTTGCTTATTTTTTTGAGATCTACGCGGTAGACTAAATGCCGAAATCCGATTTGACTATCAAATTTTTGTTATAATTTTGCCCTATATATGGTCAAAAACCGATAAACGTAAAACTATAAGCCCTATGGCAGTGTAGGGTGTTTTTTCGCGTATATATAGAAAAAATAAGCAGATTGAAAAAAAAAATCGACTCGATCGGACGTCGGAGGCACGACTTATGTCCGTTTGAAGTTCAAAATTTCACAAGCTACCCCTTTTACGTTATATTTGTTGAAACTTCAAACGGCCGTACATTTTGCCTCGCTTAACTTTTGGAGGCGATTCTTTTTTTAAACTTGCTTATTTTTTGGAGGTCTATGCGGCAGAATCAATCCAGAAGTCCGGTTTGACTATCAAATTTTCATTATAATTTTGCCCTATATATGGTCAAAAATCGATAAACGTAAAACTATAAGCCCTATGGCGGTGTGGGGTGTTTTTTGCGTAGATATAGAAAAAATAAGCAGATTGAAAAAAAAATCGACTCGATCGGACGTCGGAGGCAAGACTTATGTCCGTTTGAAGTTCAAAATTTCACAAGCTACCTCTTTTACGTTATATTTGTTGAAACTTCAAACGGCTGTACATTTTGCCTCGCTTAACTTTTGGAGGCGATTCTTTTTTTAAACTTTCTTATTTTTTGGAGGTCTACGCGGAAGACTCAATCTCGAAGTCCGATTTGACTATCAAAGTTTCATTATAATTTTGCCCTATATATGGTCAAAAATCGATAAACGTAAAACTATAAGCCCTATGGCGGTGTGGGGTGTTTTTTCGCGTATGTATAGAAAAAATAAGCAGATTGAAAAAAAAATCGACTCGATCGGACGTCGGAGGCACGACTTATGTCCGTTTGAAGTTCAAAATTTCACAAGCTACCCCTTTTACGTTATATTTGTTCAAACTTCAAACGGCCGTACATTTTGCCTCGTTTAACTTTTGGAGGCGATTCTTTTTTTAAACTTGCTTATATTTTGGAGGTCTACACGGCAGACTCAATCCCGAAGTCCAATTTGACTATCAAATTTTCGTTATAATTTTGCCCTATATATGGTCAAAAACCGATAAACGTAAAACTATAAGCCCTATGGCGGTGTGGGGTGTTTTTTCGCGTATATATAGAAAAAATAAGCAGATTTAAAAAAAAATCGACTCGATCGGACGTCGGAGGCACGAGTTATGTACGTTTGTAGTTCAAAATTTGACAAGCTTACTTACTCTTTTACGTTATATTTGTTTCAAAATTCAAACGGCGTACATTTTGCCTAGCTTCCACTTTTGGAGGCGATTCTTTTTTTTAAACTGTTATTTTTTGGAGGTATACGCGGCAGCACTCAATCCCGAAGTCCGATTTGACTATCAAATTTTCGTTTTAATTTTGCCCTATATATGGTCAAAAACCGATAAACGTAAAACTATAAGCCCTATGGCGTGTGGGGTATTTTTTCGCTTAGATATCTAAAAATTAAGTGATTGAAAAAAAAATAGACTCGATCGAACGTCGGAGGCACGACTTATGTCCGTTTAAAGTTCAAAATTTCACAAGCTACCCCTTTTACGTTATATTTGTTCAAACTTCAAACGGCCGTACATTTTGCCTCGCTTAATTTTTGGAGGCGATTCTTTTTTAAACTTTCTTATTTTTTGGAGGTCTACGCGGAAGACTCAATCTCGAAGTCCGATTTGACGATCAAATTTTCATTATAATTTTGCCCTATATATGGTCAAAAACCGATAAACATAAAACTATAAGCCCTATGGCGGTGTCGGGTGTTTTTTCGCGTATGTATAGAAAAAATAAGCAGATTGAAAAAAAAATCGACTCGATCGGACGTCGGAGGCACGACTTATGTCCGTTTGAAGTTCAAAATTTCACAAGCTACCCCTTTTACGTTATATTTGTTCAAACTTCAAACGGCCGTACATTTTGCCTCGTTTAACTTTTGGAGGCGATTCTTTTTTTAAACTTGCTTATATTTTGGAGGTCTACACGGCAGACTCAATCCCGAAGTCCATTTGACTATCAAATTTTCGTTATAATTTTGCCCTATATATGGTAAAAAACCGATAAACGTAAAACTATAAGCCCTATGGCGGTGTGGGGTGTTTTTTCGCGTATATATAGAAAAAATAAGCAGATTTAAAAAAAAATCGACTCGATCGGACGTCGGAGGCACGAGTTATGTACGTTTGTAGTTCAAAATTTGACAAGCTACCTCTTTTACGTTATATTTGTTCAAACTTCAAACGGCCGTACATTTTGCCTAGCTTAACTTTTGGAGGCGATTCTTTTTTTAAACTTGCTTATTTTTTGGAGATCTACGCGGCAGACACAATCCCAAAGTCCGATTTGACTATCAAATTTTCATTATAATTTTGCCCTATATATGGTCAAAAACCGATAAACGTAAAACTATAAGCCCTATGGCGGTGTGGGGTGTTTTTTCACGTAGATATCAAAAAAATAAGCAGATTAAAAAAAAATCGACTCAATCGGACGTCGGAGGCGCGACTTATGTCCGTTTGAAGTTCAAAATTTCACAAGCTACCCCTTTTACGATATATTTGTTGAAACTTCAAACGGCCGTACATTTTGCCTCGCTTAACTTTTGGAGGCGATTCTTTTTTTCAACTTGCTTATTTTTTGGAGGTCTACGCGGCAGACTCAATCCCGAAGTTCGATTTGACTATCAAATTTTTGTTATAATTTTGCCCTATATATGGTCAAAAACCGATAAACGTAAAACTATAAGCCCTATGGCGTTGTGGGGTGTTTTTTCGCGTATATATAGAAAAAATAAGCAGATTTTAAAAAAAATCAACTCGATCGGACGTCGGAGGCACGACTTATGTCCGTTTGAAGTTCAAAATTTCACAAGCTACCCCTTTTACGTTATATTTGTTGAAACTTCAAACGGCCATACATTTTGCCTTGCTTAACTTTTTGAGGCGATTCTTTTTTTAAACTTGCTTATTTTTTGGAGGTGTACGCGGCAGACTCAATCCCGAAGTCCGATTTGACTATCAAATTGTCATTATAATTTTGCCCTATATATGGTCAAAAACCGATAAACGTAAAACTATAAGCCCTATGGTGGTGTGGGGTATTTTTTCGCGTAGATATCTAAAAAATAAGTGATTGGAAAAAAAATTGACTCGATCGGACGTCGGGGGCACGACTTATGTCCGTTTGAAGTTCAAAATTTCACAAGCTACCCCTTTTACGTTATATTTGATCAAACTTCAAACGGCCGTACATTTTGTCTCGCTTAACTTTTGGAGGTGATTCTTTTTTTAAACTTGTTTATTTTTTGGAGATCTACGCGGAAGACTCAATCCCGAAGTCCAATTTGACTATCAAATGTTCATTATAATTTGGCCCTATATATGGTCAAAAACCGATAAACGTAAAACTATAAGCCCTACAGAGGTGTGGGGTGTTTTTTCGCGTAGATATCGAAAAAATAAGCAGATTGAAAAAAAAAATCGACTCGATCGGACGTCGGAGGCACGACTTATGTCCGTTTGAAGTTCAAAATTTCACAAGCTACCCCTTTTACGTTATATTTGTTGAAACTTCAAACGGCCGTACATTTTGCCTCGCTTAACTTTTGAAGGTGATTCTTTTTTTAAACTTGCTTATTTTTTGGAGGTCTACGCGGCAGACTCAATCCCGAAGTTCGATTTGACTATCAAAATTTCGTTATAATTTTGCCCTATATATGGTCAAAAATCGATAAACGTAAAACTATAAGCCCTATGGCGGTGTGGGGTGTTTTTTCGCATAGATATCTAAAAAATAAGTGATTGAAAAAAAAATAGACTCGATCGAACGTCGGAGGCACGACTTATGTCCGTTTAAAGTTCAAAATTTCACAAGCTACCCCTTTTACGTTATATTTGTTCAAACTTCAAACGGCCGTACATTTTGCCTCGCTTAATTTTTGGAGGCGATTCTTTTTTAAACTTGCTTATTTTTTGGAGGTCTACGCGGAAGACTCAATCTCGAAGTCCGATTTGACGATCAAATTTTCATTATAATTTTGCCCTATATATGGTCAAAAACCGATAAACATAAAACTATAAGCCCTATGGCGGTGTCGGGTGTTTTTTCGCGTATGTATAGAAAAAATAAGCAGATTGGAAAAAAAATCGACTCGATCGGACGTCGGAGGCACGACTTATGTCCGTTTGAAGTTCAAAATTTCACAAGCTACCCCTTTTACGTTATATTTGTTGAAACTTCAAATGGCCGTACATTTTGCCTCGCTTAACTTTTTGAGGCGATTCTTTTTTTAAACTTGCTTATTTTTTGGAGGTCTACGCGGCAGACTCAATCCCGAAGTCCGATTTGACTATCAAATTTTCGTTTTAATTTTGCCCTATATATGGTCAAAAACCGATAAACGTAAAACTATAAGCCCTATGGCGTGTGGGGTATTTTTTCGCTTAGATATCTAAAAAATAAGTGATTGAAAAAAAAAATAGACTCGATCGGACGTCGGAGGCACGACTTATGTCCGTTTGAAGTTCAAAATTTCACAAGCTACCCCTTTTACGTTATATTTGTTCAAACTTCAAACGGCCGTACATTTTGCATCGCTTAACTTTTGGAGGCGATTCTTTTTTTAAACTTGCTTATTTTTTGGAGGTTTACGCGGCAGACGCAATCCCGAAGTCCGATTTGACTATCAATATTTCGTTATAATTTTGCCCTATATATGGTCAAAAACCGATAAACGTAAAACTATAAGCCCTATGGCGGTGTGGGGTGTTTTTTCGCGTATATATAGAAAAAATAAGCAGATTGAAAAAAAAATCGACTCGATCGGACGTCGGAGGCACGACTTATGTCCGTTTGAAGTTCAAAATTTCACAAGCTACCCCTTTTACGTTATATTTGTTAAAACTTCAAACGGCCGTACATTTTGCCTCGCTTAACTTTTGGAGGCGATTCTTTTTTTAAACTTGCTTATTTTTTGGAGGTCTACGCGGCAGACTCAATCCCGAAGTGCGATTTGACTATCAAATTTTCGTTATAATTTTGCCCTATATATGGTCAAAAATCGATAAACGTAAAACTATAAGCCCTATGGCGGTGTGGGGTGTTTTTTCGCGTATATATAGAAAAAATAAGCAGATTGAATCAAAAAATCGACTCGATGGGACGTCGGAGGCACGACTTATGTCCGTTTGAAGTTCAAAATTTCACAAGCTACCCCTTTTACGTTATATTTGTTGAAACTTCAAACGGCCGTACATTTTGACTCGCTTAACTTTTGGAGGCGATTCTTGTTTTAAACTTGCTTATTTTTTGGAGGTCTACGTGGAAGACTCAATTCCGAAGTCCGATTTGACTATCAAATTTTCGTTATAATTTTGCCCTATATATGGTCAAAAACCGATAAACGTAAAACTATAAGCCCTATGGCGGTGTGGGGTATTTTTTCGTGTAGATATCTAAAAAATAAGTGATTGAAAAAAAAAATCGACTCGATCGGACGTCGGAGGCACGACTTATGTCCGTTTGAATTTCAAAATTTCACAAGCTACCCCTTTTCCGTTATATTTGTTCAAACTTCAAACGGCCGTACATTTTGTCTCGCTTAACTTTTGGAGGCGATTCTTTTTTTAAACTTGCTTAATTTTTGGAGGTCTACGCGGAAGACTCAATCCCGAAGTCCGATTTGACTATCAAATTTTCGTTATAATTTTGCCCTATATATGGTCAAAAACCGATAAACGTAAAACTATAAGCCCTATGGCGTGTGGGGTGTTTTTTCGCGTATATATAGAAAAAATAAGCAGATTGAAAAAAAAGAATCGATCGGACGTCGGAGGCACGACTTATGTCCGTTTGAAGTTCAAAATTTCACAAGCTACCCCTTTTACGTTATATTTGTTGAAACTTCAAACGGCCGTACATTTTGCCTCGCTTAACTTTTGGAGGCGATTCTTTTTTTAAACTTGCTTATTTTTTGGAGGTCTACGCGTCAGACTCAATCCCAAAGTCCGATTTGACTATCAAAGTTTCGTTATAATTTTGCCCTATATATGGTCAAAAACCGATAAACGTAAAACTATAAGCCCTATGGCGGTGTGGGGTGTTTTTTCGCGTATATATAGAAAAGATAAGCAGATTGAAAAAAAAATGGACTCGATCGGACGTCGGAGGCACGACTTATGTCCGTTTGAAGTTCAAAATTTCACTAGCTACCCCCTTTACGTTATATTTGTTGAAACTTCAAACGGCCGTACATTTTGCCTCGCTTAACTTTTGGAGGCGATTCTTTTTTTAAACTTGCTTATTTTGTGGAGGTCTATGCGGCAGACACAATCCCGAAGTCCGATTTGACTATCAAAATTTCGTTATAATTTTGCCCTATATATGGTCAAAAACCTATAAACGTAAAACTATAAGCCCTATGGCGGTGTGGGATGTTTTTTCGCGTAGATATCAAAACAATAAGCAGATTGAAAAAAAAAATCGACTCGATCGGACGTCGGAGGCACGACTTATGTCCGTTTGAAGTTCAAAATTTCACAAGCTACCTATTTTACGTTATATTTGTTGAAACTTCAAACGGCCGTACATTTTGCCTAGCTTAACTTTTGGAGGCGATTCATTTTTTAAACTTGATTATTTTTTGGAGATCTACGCGGCAGGCTCAATCCCGAAGTCCGGTTTGACTATCAAATTTTTGTTATAATTTTGCCCTATATATGGTCAAAAACCGATAAACGTAAAACTATAAGCCCTATGGAGGTGTGGTGTGTTTTTTCGCGTATATATAGAAAAAATAAGCAGATTGAAACAAAAAAAGAATCGATCGGACGTCGGAGGCACGACTTATGTCCGTTTGTAGTTCAAATTTTCACAAGCTACCCCTTTTACGTTATATTTGTTCAAACTTCAAACGGCCGTACATTTTGCCTCGCTTAACTTTTGGAGGCGATTCTTTTTTTAAACTTGCTTATTTTTTTGAGGTCTACGCGGCAGACGCAATCCCGAATTCCGATTTGACTATCAAATTTTTGTTATAATTTTGCCCTATATATGGTCAAAAACCGAAAACGTAAAACTATAAGCCCTATGGAGGTGTGGGGTATTTTTCCGCGTAGATATCGAAAAGATAAGCAGATTGAAAAAAAAATCGACTCGATCGGACGTCGGAGGCACGACTTATGTCCGTTTAAAGTTCAAAATTTCACAAGCTACCCCTTTTACGTTATATTTGTTGAAACTTCAAACGGCCGTACATTTTGCCTAGCTTAAGTTTTGGAGGCGATTCTTCTTTTAAACTTGCTTATTTTTTGGATATCTACGCGGCAGACTCAATCCCGAAGTCCGATTTGACTATGAAATTTTCATTATAATTTTGCCCTATATATGGTCAAAAACCGATAAACGTAAAACTATAAGCCCTATGGCGGTGTGGGGTGTTTTTTCGCGTATATATAGAAAAAATAAGCAGATTGAAAAAAAAATCGACTCGATCGGACATCGGAGGCACGACTTATGTCCGTTTGAAGTTCAAAATTTCACAAGCTACCCCTTTTACATTATATTTGTTCAAACTTCAAACGGCCGTACATTTTGCCTCGCTTAACTTTTGGAGGCGATTCTTTTTTTAAACTTGCTTATTTTTTGGAGGTCTACGCGGCAGACTCAATCCCGAAGTCCGATTTGACTATCAAATTTTCGTTATAATTTTGTCCTATATATGGTCAAAAACCGATAAACGTAAAACTATAAGCCCTATGGCGTGTGGGGTATTTTTTCGCGTAGATATCTAAAAAATAAGTGATTGAAAAAAAAATAGACTCGATCGGACGTCGGAGGCACGACTTATGTCCGTTTGAAGTTCAAAATTTCACAAGCTACCCCATTTACGTTATATTTGTTCAAACTTCAAATGGCCGTACATTTTGCATCGCTTAACTTTTGGAGGCGATTCTTTTTTTAAACTTGCTTATTTTTTGGAGGTTTACGCGGCAGATGCAATCCCGAAGTCCGATTTGACTATCAATATTTCGTTATAATTTTGCCCTATATATGGTCAAAAACCGATAAACGTAAAACTATAAGCCCTATGGCGGTGTGGGGTGTTTTTTCGCGTATATATAGAAAAAATAAGCAGATTGAAAAAAAAATCGACTCGATCGGACGTCGGAGGCACGACTTATGTCCGTTTGAAGTTCAAAATTTCACAAGCTACCCCTTTTACGTTATATTTGTTCAAACTTCAAACGGCCGTACATTTTGCCTCGCTTAACTTTTGGAGGCGATTCTTTTTTTAAACTTGCTTATTTTTTGGAGGTCTACGCGGCAGACTCAATCCCGAAGTGCGATTTGACTATCAAATTTTCGTTATAATTTTGCCCTATATATGGTCAAAAATCGATAAACGTAAAACTATAAGCCCTATGGTGGTGTGGGGTGTTTTTTCGCGTATATATAGAAAAAATAAGCAGATTGAAAAAAAAATCGACTCGATCGGACGTCGGAGGCACGACTTATGTCCGTTTGAAGTTCAAAATTTCACAAGCTACCCCTTTTACGTTATATTTGTTGAAACTTCAAACGGACGTACATTTTGACTCGCTTAACTTTTGGAGGCGATTCTTTTTTTAAACTTGCTTATTTTTTGGAGGTCTACGTGGAAGACTCAATTCCGAAGTCCGATTTGACTATCAAATTTTCGTTATAATTTTGCCCTATATATGGTCAAAAATCGATAAACGTAAAACTATAAGCCCTATGGCGGTGTGGGGTATTTTTTCGTGTAGATATCTAAAAAATAAGTGATTGAAAAAAAAAATCGACTCGATCGGACGTCGGAGGCACGACTTATGTCCGTTTGAATTTCAAAATTTCACAAGCTACCCCTTTTACGTTATATTTGTTCAAACTTCAAACGGCCGTACATTTTGTCTCGCTTAACTTTTGGAGGCGATTCTTTTTTTAAACTTGCTTATTTTTTGGAGGTCTACGCGGAAGACTCAATCCCGAAGTCCGATTTGACTATCAAATTTTCGTTATAATTTTGCCCTATATATGGTCAAAAACCGATAAACGTAAAACTATAAGCCCTATGGCGGTGTGGGGTGTTTTTTCGCGTATATATAGAAAAAATAGCAGATTGAAAAAAAAAATCGACTCGATCGGACGTCGGAGGCAACGACGTATGTCCGTTTTGAAGTTCAATTGCACAACTACCCCGTTTATACGTTATATGTGTGAAACGTCAAACGGCGTACATTTGCCTCGCTTAACTTTTGGAGCGATTCTTTTTTTAAATAAACTTGCTTATTTTTTGGAGGTCTACGCGGCAGACTCAATCCCAAAGTCCGATTTGACTATCAAATTTTCGTTATAATTTTGCCCTATATATGGTCAAAAACCGATAAACGTAAAACTATAAGCCCTATGGCGGTGTGGGGTGTTTTTTCGCGTATATATAGAAAAGATAAGCAGATTGAAAAAAAATGGACTCAATCGGACGTCGGAGGCACGACTTATGTCCGTTTGAAGTTCAAAATTTCACTAGCTACCCCCTTTACGTTATATTTGTTGAAACTTCAAACGGCCGTACATTTTGCCTCGCTTAACTTTTGGAGGCGATTCTTTTTTTAAACTTGCTTATTTTGTGGAGGTCTATGCGGCAGATTCAATCCCGTAGTCCGATTTGACTATCAAAATTTCGTTATAATTTTGCCCTATATATGGTCAAAAACCTATAAACGTAAAACTATAAGCCCTATGGCGGTGTGGGGTGTTTTTTCGCGTAGATATCAAAAAAATAAGCAGATTGAAAAAAAAAATCGACTCGATCGGACGTCGGAGGCACGACTTATGTCCGTTTGAAGTTCAAAATTTCACAAGCTACCTATTTTACGTTATATTTGTTGAAACTTCAAACGGCCGTACATTTTGCCTAGCTTAACTTTTGGAGGCGATTCATTTTTTAAACTTGCTTATTTTTTGGAGATCTACGCGGCAGGCTCAATCCCGAAGTCCGGTTTGACTATCAAATTTTCGTTATAATTTTGCCCTATATATGGTCAAAAACCGATAAACGTAAAACTATAAGCCCTATGGAGGTGTGGTGTGTTTTTTCGCGTATATATAGAAAAAATAAGCAGATTGAAACAAAAAAAGAATCGATCGGACGTCGGAGGCACGACTTATGTCCGTTTGTAGTTCAAAATTTCACAAGCTACCCCTTTTACGTTCTATTTGTTCAAACTTCAAACGGCCGTACATTTTGCCTCGCTTAACTTTTGGAGGCGATTCTTCTTTTAAACTTGCTTATTTTTTGGATATCTACGCGGCAGACTCTATCCCGAAGTCCGATTTGACTATCAAATTTTCAATATAATTTTGCCCTATATATGGTCAAAAACCGATAAACGTAAAACTATAAGCCCTATGGCGGTGTGGTGTGTTTTTTCGCGTATATATAGAAAAAATAAGCAGATTGAAAAAAAAAATCGACTCGATCGGACGTCGGAGGCACGACTTATGTCCGTTTGTAGTTCAAAATTTCACAAGCTACCCCTTTTACGTTATATTTGTTGAAACTTCAAACGGCCGTACATTTTGCCTCGCTTAACTTTTGGAGGCGATTCTTTTTTTAAACTTGCTTATTTTTTGGAGGTCTACGCGGCAGACTCAATCCCGAAGTCCGATTTGACTATTAAATTTTTGTTATAATTTTGCCCTATATATGGTCAAAAACCGATAAACGTAAAACTATAAGCCCAATGGTGGTGTGGGGTGTTTTTTCGCGTAGATATCTAAAAAATAAGTGATTGAAAAAAAAAATTGACTCGATCGGACGTCGGAGGCACGACTTATGTCCGTTTGAAGTTCAAAATTTCACAAACTACCCGTTTTACATTATATTTGTTCATACTTCAAACGACCGTACATTTTGCGTAGCTTAACTTTTGGAGGCGATTCTTTTTTTAAACTTGCTTATTTTTTGGAGATCTACGCGGCAGACTCAATCCCGAAGTCCGATTTGACTATCAAAATTTCATTATAATTTTGCCCTATATATGGTCAAAAACCGATAAACGTAAAACTATAAGCCCTATGGCGGTGTGGGGTGTTTTTTCGCGTATATATAGAAAAAATAAGCAGATTGAAAAAAAGATCGACTCGATCGGACGTCGGAGGCACGACTTATGTCCGTTTGTAGTTCAAAATTTCACAAGCTACCCCTTTTACGTTATATTTGTTCAAACTTCAAACGTCCGTACATTTTGCGTAGCTTAACTTTTGGAGGCGATTCTTCTTTTAAACTTGCTTATTTTTTGGAGATCTACGCGGCAGACTCAATCCCGAAGTCTGATTTGACTATCAAATATTTGTTATAATTTTGCCCTATATATGGTCAAAAACCGATAAACGTAAAACTATAAGCCCTATGGTGGTGTGTGGTGTTTTTTCGCATAGATATCGAAAAAATAAGCAGATTGAAAAAAAAAATTGACTCGATCGGACGTCGGAGGCACGACTTATGTCCGTTTGAAGTTCAAAATTTCACAAGCTACCCCTTTTACGTTATATTTGTTCAAACTTCAAACGGCCGTACATTTTGTCTCGCTTAACATTTGGAGGCGATTCTTTTTTTAAACTTGCTAATTTTTTGGAGGTCTACGCGGTAGACTCAATCCCGAAGTCCGATTTGACTATTAAATTTTCTTTATAATTTTGCCCTATATATGGTCAAAAACCGATAAACGTAAAACTATAAGCCCAATGGCGGTGTGGGGTGTTTTTTCGCGTAGATATCTAAAAAATAAGTGATTGAAAAAAAAAATTGACTCGATCGGACGTCGGAGGCACGACTTATGTCCGTTTGAAGTTCAAAATTTCACAAACTACCCGTTTTACATTATATTTGTTCATACTTCAAACGACCGTACATTTTGCCTCGCTTAACTTTTGGAGGCGATTCTTTTTTTAAACTTGCTTATTTTTTGGAGGTCTACGCGGCAGACTCAATTCCGAAGTCCGGTTTGTCTATCAAATTTTCATTATAATTTTGCCCTATATATGGTCAAAAACCGAAAACATAAAACTATAAGCCCTATGGAGGTGTGGGGTATTTTTTCGCGTAGATATCGAAAAAATAAGCAGATTGAAAAAAAAAATCGACTCGATCGGACGTCGGAGGCACGACTTATGTCCGTTTAAAGTTCAAAATTTCACAAGCTAGCCCTTTTACGTTATATTTGTTGAAACTTCAAACGACCGTACATTTTGCGTAGCTTAACTTTTGGAGGCGATTCTTTTTTTAAACTTGCTTATTTTTTGGAGATCTACGCGGCAGACTCAATCCCGAAGTCCGATTTGACAATCAAATTTTCATTATAATTTTGCCCTATATATGGTCAAAAACCGATAAATGTAAAACTATAAGCCCTATGGCGGTGTGGGGTGTTTTTTCGCGTATATATAGAAAAAATAAGCAGATTGAAAAAAAGATCGACTCGATCGGACGTCGGAGGCACGACTTATGTCCGTTTGTAGTTCAAAATTTCACAAGCTACCCCTTTTACATTATATTTGTTCAAACTTCAAACGTCCGTACATTTTGCGTAGCTTAACTTTTGGAGGCGATTCTTCTTTTAAACTTGCTTATTTTTTGGAGATCTACGCGGCAGACTCAATCCCGAAGTCTGATTTGACTATCAAATATTTGTTATAATTTTGCCCTATATATGGTCAAAAACCGATAAACGTAAAACTATAAGCCCTATGGTGGTGTGTGGTGTTTTTTCGCATAGATATCGAAAAAATAAGCAGATTGAAAAAAAAAATCGACTCGATCGGACGTCGGAGGCACGACTTATGTCCGTTTGAAGTTCAAAATTTCACAAGCTACCCCTTTTACGTTATATTTGTTCAAACTTCAAACGGCCGTACATTTTGTCTCGCTTAACATTTGGAGGCGATTCTTTTTTTAAACTTGCTAATTTTTTGGAGGTCTACGCGGTAGACTCAATCCCGAAGTCCGATTTGACTATTAAATTTTCTTTATAATTTTGCCCTATATATGGTCAAAAACCGATAAACGTAAAACTATAAGCCCAATGGCGGTGTGGGGTGTTTTTTCGCGTAGATATCTAAAAAATAAGTGATTGAAAAAAAAAATTGACTCGATCGGACGTCGGAGGCACGACTTATGTCCGTTTGAAGTTCAAAATTTCACAAACTACCCGTTTTACATTATATTTGTTCATATTTCAAACGACCGTACATTTTGCCTCGCTTAACTTTTGGAGGCGATTCTTTTTTTAAACTTGCTTATTTTTTGGAGGTCTACGCGGCAGACTCAATTCCGAAGTCCGGTTTGTCTATCAAATTTTCATTATAATTTTGCCCTATATATGGTCAAAAACCGAAAACATAAAACTATAAGCCCTATGGAGGTGTGGGGTATTTTTTCGCGTAGATATCGAAAAAATAAGCAGATTGAAAAAAAAAATCGACTCGATCGGACGTCGGAGGCACGACTTATGTCCGTTTAAAGTTCAAAATTTCACAAGCTAGCCCTTTTACGTTATATTTGTTGAAACTTCAAACGACCGTACATTTTGAGTAGCTTAACTTTTGGAGGCGATTCTTTTTTTAAACTTGCTTATTTTTTGGAGATCTACGCGGCAGACTCAATCCCGAAGTCCGATTTGACTATCAAATTTTCATTATAATTTTGCCCTATATATGGTCAAAAACCGATAAATGTAAAACTATAAGCCCTATGGCGGTGTGGGGTGTTTTTTCGCGTATATATAGAAAAAATAAGCAGATTGAAAAAAAAATCGACTCGATCGGACGTCGGAGGCACGACTTATGTCCGTTTGTAGTTCAAAATTTCACAAGCTACCCCTTTTACGTTATATTTGTTCAAACTTCAAACGGCCGTACATTTGCCTAGCTTAACTTTTGGAGGCGATTCTTTTTTTAAACTTGCTTATTTTTTGGAGATCTACGCGGCAGACTCAATCCCGAAGTCCGATTTGACTATCAAATTTTCGTTATAATTTTGCCCTATATATGGTCAAAAACCGATAAACGTAAAACTATAAGCCCTAAGGCAGTGTGGGGTGTTTTTTTGCGTATATATAGAAAAAATAAGCAGATTGAAAAAAAAAATCAACTCGATCGGACGTCGGAGGGACGACTTATGTTCGTTTGAAGTTCAAAATTTCACAAGCTACCCCTTTTACGTTATATTTGTTGAAACTTCAAACGGCCGTACATTTTGCCTCGCTTAACTATTGGAGGCGATTCTTTTTTTAAACTTGCTTATTTTTTGGAGGTGTACGCGGTAGACTCAATACCGGAGTCCGATTTGACTATCAAATTTTCGTTATGATTTTGCCCTATATATGGTCAAAAACCGATAAACGTAAAACTATAAGCCCTATGGCGGTGTGGGGTGTTTTTTCGCGTATATATAGAAAAAATAAGCAGATTGAAAAAAAAAATCGACTCGATCGGACGTCGGAGGCACGACTTATGTCCGTTTGAAGTTTAAAATTTCACAAGCTACCCCCTTTACGTTATATTTGTTGAAACTTCAAACGGCCGTACATTTTGCCTTGCTTAACTTTTTGAGGCGATTCTTTTTTTAAACTTGCTTATTTTTTGGAGGTTTATGCGGCAGACTCAATCCCGAAGTCCGATTTGACTATCAAAATTTCGTTATAATTTTGCCCTATATATGGTCAAAAACCTATAAACGTAAAACTATAAGCCCTACGGCGGTGTGGGGTATTGTTTCGCGTAGATATCAAAAAAATAAGCAGATTGAAAAAAAAATCGACTCGATCGGACGTCGGAGGCACGACTTATGTCCGTTTGAAGTTCAAAATTTCACAAGCTACCTATTTTACGTTATATTTGTTGAAACTTCAAACAGCCGTACATTTTGCCTAGCTTAACTTTTGGAGGCGATTCATTTTTTAAACTTGCTTATTTTTTGGAGATCTACGCGGCAGGCTCAATCTCGAAGTCTGGTTTGACTATCAAATTTTCGTTATAATTTTGCCCTATATATGGTCAAAAACCGATAAACGTAAAACTATAAGCCCTATGGAGGTGTGGGGTGTTTTGTAGCGTAGATATCGAAAAAATAAGCAGATTGAAAAAAAAATCGACTCGATCGGACGTCGGAGGCACGACTTATGTCCGTTTGAAGTTCAAAATTTCACAAGCTACCCCTTTTACGTTATATTTGTTCAAACTTCAAACGGCCGTACATTTTGCCTCGCTTAACTTTGGAGGCGATTCTTTTTTTAAACTTGCTTATTTTTTGGAGGTCTACGCGTCAGACTCAATACCGAAGTCCGATTTGACTATCAAAATTTCGTTATAATTTTGCCCTATATATGGTCAAAAACCGATAAACGTAAAACTATAAGCCCTATGGCGGTGTGGGGTGTTTTTTCGCGTAGATATCAAATAAATAAGCAGATTGAAAAAAAAATTGACTCGATCGGAAGTCGGAGGCACGACTTATGTCCGTTTGAAATTCAAAATTTCACAAGCTACCCCTTTTACGTTATATTTGTTGAAACTTCAAACGGCCGTACATTTTGCCTCGCCTAACTTTTCGAGGCGATTCTTTTTTTAAACTTGCTTATTTTTTGGAGCTCTACGCGGCAGACTCAATCCCGAAGTCCGATTTGACTATCAAATTTTCGTTATAATTTTGCCCTATATATGGTCAAAAACCGATAAACGTAAAACAATAAGCCCTATGGCAGTGTAGGGTGTTTTTTCGCGTATATATAGAAAAAATAAGCAGATTGAAAAAAAAAATCGACTCGATCGGACGTCGGAGGCACGACTTATGTCCGTTTGAAGTTCAAAATTTCACAAGCTACCCCTTTTACGTTATATTTGTTGAAACTTCAAACGGCCGTACATTTTGCCTCGCTTAAATTTTGGAGGCGATTCTTTTTTTAAACTTGCTTATTTTTTGGAGGTCTATGCGGCAGAATCAATCCAGAAGTCCGGTTTGACTATCAAATTTTCATTATAATTTTGCCCTATATATGGTCAAAAACCGATAAACGTAAAACTATAAGCCCTATGGTGGTGTGGGGTGTTTTTTCCGTAGATATAGAAAAAATAAGCAGATTGAAAAAAAAAATCGACTCGATCGGACGTCGGAGGCAAGACTTATGTCCGTTTGAAGTTCAAAATTTCACAAGCTACCTCTTTTACGTTATATTTGTTGAAACTTCAAACGGCTGTACATTTTGCCTCGCTTAACTTTTGGAGGCGATTCTTTTTTTAAACTTGCTTATTTTTTGGAGGTCTACGCGGAAGACTAAATCTCGAAGTCCGATTTGACTATCAAAGTTTCATTATAATTTTGCCCTACATATGGTCAAAAACCAATAAACGTAAAACTATAAGCCCTATGGCGGTGTGGGGTGTTTTTTCGCGTATGTATAGAAAAAATAAGCAGATTGAAAAAAAAATCGACTCGATCGGACGTCGGAGGTACGACTTATGTCCGTTTGAAGTTCAAAATTTCACAAGCTACCCCTTTTACGTTATATTTGTTGAAACTTCAAACGGCCGTACATTTTGCCTCGCTTCACTTTTTGAGGCGATTCTTTTTTTAAACTTGCTTATTTTTTAGAGGTCTACGCGGCAGACTCAATCCCGAAGTCCGATTTGACTATCAAATTTTCGTTATAATTTTGCCCTATATATGGTCAAAAACCGATAAACGTAAAACTATAAGCCCTATGGCGGTGTGGGGTATTTTTTCGCGTAGATATCTAAAAAATAAATGATTGAAAAAAAAAATAGACTCGATCGGACGTCGGAGGCACGACTTATGTCCGTTTGAAGTTCAAAATTTCACAAGCTACCCCTTTTACGTTATATTTGTTCAAACTTCAAACGGCCGTACATTTTGCCTCGTTTAACTTTTGGAGGCGATTCTTTTTTTAAACTTGCTTATATTTTGGAGGTCTACACGGCAGACTCAATCCCGAAGTCCAATTTGACTATCAAATTTTCGTTATAATTTTGCCCTATATATGGTCAAAAACCGATAAACGTAAAACTATAAGCCCTATGGCGGTGTGGGGTGTTTTTTCGCGTATATATAGAAAAAATAAGCAGATTTAAAAAATAATCGACTCGATCGGACGTCGGAGGCACGAGTTATGTCCGTTTGTAGTTCAAAATTTGACAAGCTACCTTTTTTACGTTATATTTGTTCAAACTTCAAACGGCCGTAACTTTTGGAGGCGATTCTTTTTTTAAACTTGCTTATTTTTTGGAGATCTACGCGGCAGACAAAATCCCAAAGTCCGATTTGACTATCAAATTTTCATTATAATTTTGCCCTATATATGGTCAAAAACCGATAAACGTAAAACTATAAGCCCTATGGCGGTGTGGGGTGTTTTTTCGCATAGATATCAAAAAAATAAGCAGATTAAAAAAAAATCGACTCGATCGGACGTCGGAGGCGCGACTTATGTCCGTTTGAAGTTCAAAATTTCACAAGCTACCCCTTTTACGATATATTTGTTGAAACTTCAAACGGCCGTACATTTTTCCTCGCTTAACTTTTGGAGGCGATTCTTTTTTTCAACTTGCTTATTTTTTGGAGGTCTACGCGGCAGACTCAATCCCGAAGTTCGATTTGACTATCAAATTTTCGTTATAATTTTGCCCTATATATGGTCAAAAACCGATAAACGTAAAACTATAAGCCCTATGGCGTTGTGGGGTATTTTTTCGCGTATATATAGAAAAAATAAGCAGATTTTAAAAAAAATCGACTCGATTGGACGTCGGAGGCACGACTTATGTCCGTTTGAAGTTCAAAATTTCACAAGCTACCCCTTTTACGTTATATTTGTTGAAACTTCAAACGGCCGTACATTTTGCCTCGCTTAACTTTTTGAGGCGATTCTTTTTTCAAACTTGCTTATTTTTTGGAGGTGTACGCGGCAGACTCAATCCCGAAGTCCGATTTGACTATCAAATTGTCGTTATAATTTTGCCCTATATATGGTCAAAAACCGAGAAACGTAAACCTATAAGCCCTATGGTGGTGTGGGGTATTTTTTCGCGTATATATCTAAAAAATAAGTGATTGAAAAAAAAAATCGACTCGATCGGACGTCGGAGGCACGACTTATGTCCGTTTGAAGTTCAAAATTTCACAAGCTACCCCTTTTACGTTATATTTGTTCAAACTTCAAATGGCCGTACATTTTGCCTCGCTTAACTTTTGGAGGCGATTCTTTTTTTAAACTTGCTTATTTTTTGGAGGTCTACGCGGAAGACTCAATCCCGAAGTCCGATTTGACTATCAAATGTTCGTTATAATTTTGCCCTACATATGGTCAAAAACCGATAAACGTAAAACTATAAGCCCTATGGCGGTGTGGGGAGTTTTTTTCGCATAGATATCGAAAAAATAAGCAGATTGGAAAAAAAAATCGACTCGATCGGACGTCGGAGGTACGACTTATGTCCGTTTGAAGTTCAAAATTTCACAAGCTACCCCTTTTACGTTATATTTGTTGAAACTTCAAACGGCCGTACATTTTGCCTCGCTTAACTTTTTGAGGCGATTCTTTTTTTAAACTTGCTTATTTTTTAGAGGTCTACGCGGAAGACTCAATCCCGAAGTCCGATTTGACTATCAAATTTTCGTTATAATTTTGCCCTATATATGGTCAAAAACCGATAAACGTAAAACTATAAGCCCTATGGCGGTGTGGGGTATTTTTTCGCGTAGATATCTAAAAAATAAATGATTGAAAAAAAAAATAGACTCGATCGGACGTCGGAGGCACGACTTATGTCCGTTTGAAGTTCAAAATTTCACAAGCTACCCCTTTTACGTTATATTTGTTCAAACTTCAAACGGCCGTACATTTTGCCTCGTTTAACTTTTGGAGGCGATTCTTTTTTTAAACTTGCTTATATTTTGGAGGTCTACAAGGCAGACTCAATCCCGAAGTCCAATTTGACTATCAAATTTTCGTTATAATTTTGCCCTATATATGGTCAAAAATCGATAAACGTAAAACTATAAGCCCTATGGCGGTGTGGGGTGTTTTTTCGCGTATATATAGAAAAAATAAGCAGATTTAAAAAACAATCGACTCGATCGGACGTCGGAGGCACGAGTTATGTCCGTTTGTAGTTCAAAATTTGACAAGCTACCTCTTTTACGTTATATTTGTTCAAACTTCAAACGGCCGTACATTTCGCCTAGCTTAACTTTTGGAGGCGATTCTTTTTTTAAACTTGCTTATTTTTTGGAGATCTACGCGGCAGACACAATCCCAAAGTCCGATTTGACTATCAAATTTTCATTATAATTTTGCCCTATATATGGTCAAAAACCGATAAACGTAAAACTATAAGCCCTATGGCGGTGTGGGGTGTTTTTTCGCGTATACATAGAAAAAATAAGCAGATTTTAAAAAAAATCGACTCGATCGGACATCGGAGGCACGACTTATGTCCGTTTGAAGTTCAAAATTTCACAAGTTACCCCTTTTACGTTATATTTGTTGAAACTTCAAACGGCCGTACATTTTGCCTCGCTTAACTTTTTGAGGCGATTCTTTTTTTAAACTTGCTTATTTTTTGGAGGTGTACGCGGCAGACTCAATCCCGAAGTCCGATTTGACTATCAAATTGTCGTTATAATTTTGCCCTATATATGGTCAAAAACTGAGAAACGTAAACCTATAAGCCCTATGGTGGTGTGGGGTATTTTTTCGCGTATATATCTAAAAAATAAGTGATTGAAAAAAAAAATCGACTCGATCGGACGTCGGAGGCACGACTTATGTCCGTTTGAAGTTCAAAATTTCACAAGCTACCCCTTTTACGTTATATTTGTTCAAACTTCAAACGGCCGTACATTTTGCCTAGCTTAACTTTTGGAGGCGATTCTTTTTTTAAACTTGCTTATTTTTTGGTGATCTACGCGGCAGACTCAATTCCGAAGTCCGATTTGACTATCAAATTTTTGTTATAATTTTGCCCTATATATGGTCAAAAACCGATAAACGTAAAACTATAAGCCCTATGGCGGTGTGGGGTGTTTTTTCGCGTAGATATCGAAAAAATAAACAGATTGAAAAAAAAAATCGACTCGATCGGACGTCGGAGGCACGACTTATGTCCGTTTGAAGTTCAAAATTTCACAAGCTACCCCTTTTACGTTATATTTGTTGAAACTTCAAACGGCCGTACATTTTGCCTCGCTTAACTTTTGAAGGCGATTATTTTTTTAAACTTGCTTATTTTTTGGAGGTCTACGCGGCAGACTCAATCCCGAAGTTCGATTTGACTATCAAAATTTCGTTATAATTTTGCCCTATATATGGTCAAAAATCGATAAACGTAAAACTATAAGCCCTATGGCGGTGTGGGGTGTTTTTTCGCATAGATATCTAAAAAATAAGTGATTGAAAAAAAAATAGACTCGATCGGACGTCGGAGGCACGACTTATGTCCGTTTGAAGTTCAAAATTTCACAAGCTACCCCTTTTACGTTATATTTGTTCAAACTTCAAACGGCCGTACATTTTGCCTCGCTTAATTTTTGGAGGCGATTCTTTTTTTAAACTTGCTTATTTTTTGGAGGTCTAAGCGGAAGACTCAATCTCGAAGTCCCATTTGATGATCAAATTTTCATTATAATTTTGCCCTATATATGGTCAAAAACCGATAAACATAAAACTATAAGCCCTATGGCGGTGTCGGGTGTTTTTTCGCGTATGTATAGAAAAAATAAGCAGATTGAAAAAAAAATTGACTCGATCAGACGTCGGAGGCACGACTTATGTCCGTTTGAAGTTCAAAATTTCACAAGCTACCCCTTTTACGTTATATTTGTTGAAACTTCAAATGGCCGTACATTTTGCCTCGCTTAACTTTTTGAGGCGATTCTTTTTTTAAACTTGCTAATTTTTTGGAGGTCTACGCGGCAGACTCAATCCCGAAGTCCGATTTGACTATCAAATTTACGTTATAATTTTGCCCTATATATGGTCAAAAACCGATAAACGTAAAACTATAAGCCCTATGGCGCTGTGGGGTATTTTTTCGGGTAGATATCTAAAAAATAAGTGATTGAAAAAAAAAATAGACTCGATCGGACGTCGGAGGCACGACTTATGTCCGTTTGAAGTTCAAAATTTCACAAGCTACCCCTTTTACGTTATATTTGTTCAAACTTCAAACGGCCGTACATTTTGCATCGCTTAACTTTTGGAGGCGATTCTTTTTTTAAACTTGCTTATTTTTTGGAGGTTTACGCGGCAGACGCAAT
>JABWTJ010000426.1:0-15446 GCA_016801875.1 Solanum sitiens
TCTACTAATCTTTCTTTTTTAAATTCATATTCGTATCTTTTCTCATTTATTTTTTCTATCAGTTGTTGTTTATATATTCTTTTGTCCATATTGTTTTTTCAAATAACAAATATATTTATATTCTGTTTAAGAAATTAGATCTATCAACAAATTTTCTTTAGTAGTATCTTTCTTAGTAATTTTTAATAATTCCTTTTTCATTTTTTAAGAAAATATTTTTTCATAATATTCTTTTTTAACTAAATTTAATCTCTGTATTTCTTTAGCATTAGTTTATATATATTCTAAATATTCTTCTTCTCTACGATATATATATCTATTTACATTTTCAATTAATAATTTTTCTTCTAGTTCTATCTTTTCTTTAGTTTCTTTCCATAATTTCAAATATCCGTAATTTATCATTGATCTCTATATAATTCTAGATCATCATATAAATAATCAAGATCAAAATCATCTGAGATAATTAATTCTGATCAGTCATAAATTGTTTCTTCAATTATTTCATATGTTACTAATTTATCATAGATTATTCTTCTTATATCAGCATCAAGATCTTTCAATATATAGAATAATAATATCATATAATTAACATCATCATCTAATAAATAGGTAGTCATTTTATCATAATTTCGCTAAAATTTTATTCCTTCTAACCTCTTCACAGATTATACTTATTCATTATGTAATAATAATAATTTAATAATCATCTCGTCTAGTCACTACTATGGTTTTCTTCTTCAATCAGTTACCCTAACAGCGCCTCAAATCTGTGTACTCCCCTAAACGGCCTTCTTTGCCTACCGGTTTCCACTTTAGGATGGCATAGTCTGGGCTTACCTACTCTCAGAATATTTTCATAGCAAACCTTCTAAAGATGATTATTAGAACATTATCAAAACATAATAAATACTTATAATCAAGAAGAGATTATCAGGAATAAAGCAGTTTAGCTACTCATGAATTTAAATGAGTATACCTGTTCTTGTAGATTTTTCATATTTGATTTGTTTTCCATATCTTATTTTTTATTTACTATCTAGCTCTGATACCAATGGAGGGGGTGGAAGCAGAATGAGAGAGAATGAGAGAAAAAAGTGAAAAGAGAAGGGGGCTTGGTTTATTTATGAAGGCAAATGCCTCCTTTTATACACAATCCTAACGATCTTTCATCTTTACTAAAGGATGATTGGCCTTTACTATTTACACAGTAACTTGACTCTTACTATTTACACAGTTACTTGACTCTTACTATTCATGAATAGTAATTCATGAATTATTACAAAACTACAAAACAAAACAAGACAAACTACTTTACTTTATATCTTTTTCTTTTTACATGAATCTTATCTCTTTGTCTGCACCTTCGTTATCTTTTTGCACGTTATCTTCTTCTTCACGTTATCTTCTTCTTTGTCTTCTTTCTTTATTCCAGCTTTCTTCTATTCTAATTGCACTTCTGGAATATAATTATCTTCTCCTTCACATTTTGAGCATAAATGGTCAGGATATTTTTGTCCTATTAGTTTACAATATCTTGTCATTAAATTAGGAGAAATAAAATTTTTCCTAATTGCTCTTGTTGTAGGTGTTTGCTCTGGTCTTAGCAGACTTAATATCCATTGTCTTAAATCTTCCATATCTGCTGCTCTGATTTCTCTGCAGTTGGAGTATATTATTGTTTGTTCTCTATTGTAGTAGCTCCAAATTGCATTTTTCAGATAATTGTTTGCTATCTCGTTGAGTATAGTAGCTATCCCAATAATTCTCTTGTTTGCATAAAAATCTGGAATATCTACCTTTTGTATCTCTTCTTGTGTATCTATCTTTTCAGGGATTATCATTTCCCTTGTTAAACCAATCTTTATAGCTTGTATTATAGTCTTGATCTCATCATATAGTATCTCTGCTGTAGCTGAATAGAACTTTATATAAAATAAAGTTCCTTTAGTTATTCTTTTATATTGTAAAAATGCTTTATATAATTCTGGTATTCTAGATATTTCTTCTCCTGTTGTTGTATATACATTATTTAATAATCCGTAGTTGTAACAAGTTGCTACTAAATTTGGATTTGTTCCGGGTTGTGCTATTAGCTTATTATAGCCTTGTAAATATTGGGTTATATAGTCTTCATTTGTATTTTTTGGATTTTTTGCTCTGGGATTTTTGTTTAGTAAAGTTTGTATTTTGTATATATTTTCAATATATGCTCTAGTAATGTGGTTGTATATCTGTTTCTGTGAATCTAGGCTGGATTTATACGTGTTTATCTGTGGTGGTACAAATATGTGTTTTGGGGTATTTTGAGGAGTATATGGTTTAGAAAATAATTTGTTCATATTTGTATTCATATATTTTACCTTAGCTTCCTCCTTTTTTGTAGATGCTCCTGGTGTAGATGTACTTCCTGCTGTAGATGTGCTACCTGCAGCTGTATATATTATTTTGTTATGGGTTTTAAGGTGTTTCCCAACGTCACCTTCTAGCTCCGCATGTTTTAAGTCATGCTGCTGACTTAGCTCCGCATATTTCAAGTCATGCTGCTGACTATTAACTGTTTCTTTTAGTACTTGTACTTCTGTTTCTATTTTCTCCATCTTTTGACAAAGATTTGTCATCATAGCTAATATTTCCTTCATTGTATCTTTTTCTTGAGAGATAGTCTGCAATAATATTTTTATCAGTCTTAATTATCTCAATTGTAAATGTAAAATTTAATATATTTAATACTAATCTCCTTATTTCTTTTGTCGTGACTGAATCATCTATCTTTCTAGTTATCCACCATTTTACTTGTGTGTTATCTGTTCTTACAATAAATTTATTATAAACAATATATGGCTCAAATGCTAATAAACATTTATATAATGCTAATAATTCTTTTCTATTTATTTCCCATTTTATTTGTGCTTCTGTATAGGATCCTGAATAATATCTACAGTGATGTTCTGTTTTTTCATTTTCATATTTATATTTTAAAACTCCTCCATAACTATGATTACTTGAATCTGTTTCAACTATATAAATAAATTTTTTATTTTCATCAGGAAAATAAAGTTTTGGTAATTTTTTACATAAATTCTTAATATTTTTTATATGTTCTTTATCTTTATTTTCAAAATGATATTCAACATCTTTTTTAAGTTTTCTATGTAGTGGTTTTAAATATTCTGCTAATTTTGGTATGTACTCTCGTACTTGGTTTACTAATCCTAAAAAGGATTGTAATTTCTTTTTTGTATCTATATCTTCATCTAAATTGATTATTTTCTGTACTATATGTGTTTGCATTTTCATACCATTTTTATCTATTTGTATTCCTAGAAATTCTATCTGTGATTTCATAATTTCTGCTTTCTTTTTACTTAAACTTATACCTGACTGTTTAATTATATGTATAAATTTTTCTAATAACCTAATATGTTCATCTTGTGTTCTAGAGAATAATAATATATCATCTATATAAACTATGCAATTTTCTAATTGATTGAAATAGTTATCCATAAAATGTTGATATCTACCTGGTGCATTTTTATATCTAAATGGTAAAACATTCCATTCATAGAAACCTTGTTGTACTGTGAATGCTGTTAGTTGTTTAGATTCTTCTTCTAGTTTTAAATGATAAAATCCTGATTTACAATCAAATTTACTAAAATAATTATATCCTTGTATCTGTCTTATTTTTAATATCTTATTTGGTATTGGATAATTATAAGTTTTAGTTTTAGCATTTAGATTACGATAATCTATAACCATTCTACTTTGAATAATATCTACAGTGATGTTCTGTTTTTTTATTTTCATATTTATATTTTAAAACTCCTCCATAACTATGATTACTTGAATCTGTTTCAACTATATAAATAAATTTTTTATTTTCATCAGGAAAATAAAGTTTTGGTAATTTTTTACATCGTAATGGTATCCTTCTTATGTGAATGGTGGACTTAGGGGTGAATGGCTGGAACTGCATGAAATCATCGTTAGGAAATTCATTGAGCTATTATCTTAGCCATTGTAGGAAGCCCTAGTTGACCCTCTTTGGTAAGGTGTGTTATGATTTAGTTATGAACAAGATATTAAAACTCTTCATATACTGCTTTATTGAAATACTCTATGAGAACAAAGGCTAGCACCGAGTGAGTATGCTTGGGTAGTAGCTCTAGATAAGAAGGAGGCAAGAGTATAATGAAACCCTTGATATTCCTTAACCATGTGCCTACATGGGATGTGTCATAGTTCTACCATTGACAAGTAGAACACCCTCCATCGGAGTAGGTTTATGACTCCAGATTTCATGCCTAGCTAGTATGATCTATGTCGGTTATTGCCTATTCTCATCATTTTGGATACATGCTAGAGTTGGAGAAGTTCTATAAAGTTTAGGTAGTGGAATGGGACGCTATCTAGACATTAAACGAATAGTCTTTGTAGATGTTAGTATGTAGGTTCCCTAGGTCTTCTCCAAGACCATTTTGTGAAAGTCCTTGAATGTTGAATGTCTCTTATATGGTCTAATTAACATAATTAATTAAGTAAAGGTATGTTAATGATAAGTTATGTATCTAGAGTAGATTTTAGGATTGCTTAGACAACCTTGGACAGGGTGTATGTGCGTTCTCTTCTTTCTTACTTAGGTGAGTGTTAGAGTAATTCTAGGCAGAGAGTTTGATTAATGAAATGGGAATAATCTTATCTTAGGTAGTCTAAAGGATATGTTAGGTGTGTGTGAAAGGATCTCTTAGGTGAGTCTTAGAGTAATTCTAGGCAGAGAGTTTGATTATTGAAATGGGAATAATCTTGTGGATAGTGACAATGAACAAATCAGGGGACTAAGTGTGGATGGTATTATGGGATGTTGTTCATGCCTTGAACAAGTATGCTTTGAGGTGGCTTGTGAAGTAGTTATCTTATGATATGAAAGTCTAAGAGTTAAAGAATATAGTATGAAGGTCTAAGTAGAGACTATTCCATGAATTTGATTTATCTCCATTTCTCATTAACTATGTCTTATGTTGACTTATTAATATATGATTCCTATGTTGGAGATTATGCTATGAATTTTTTGTTATTCTTATGCTTACGTCTAAAGTTGACTAACCACTTGGAAACCACCACCTCTCTCATAATTAGCCTTAGGAGCACTAGAACCATCTTGATATGGAGCCCTCTTCTTAAACTTAAGTTGAACTTGTTGATCGATTCTTCCACTCTTAGAATCTCTGCTTCTCCTCTAAGTTTAGACTCCTCAATGGATTGAGCATACACCATAAGACGAGATAGAGTCATGTCACCATGGATCATGGTTGTACGACACTCTTTATTCACAATATCTGAAACACCGGTCAAGAACCTAGTAATCTCATCCCTAGGGTTTGACACCAAGGATGGAGCATACTTGGACAATAGGATAAACTTTATGGAATACTCCTCAATACTCATGCTACGTTGCCTAAGGTTTATAAATTCCTCAATCTTAACCTCCCTATTCTACAGAGGAAAGTACCTTTCTAAGAATTCCTCCTTAAACTCTTCCCACTCTAAGGGACCCGACTCAACCAGTCTACTATCCTTCCATTGAATAAACCATAATTGAGCAGTATCTTTCAATTTATATGAAGCTAACTCCGCTTTATATCTTGAAGTAACTCTCATAACATGCACTATCTTATACACATCATCAAAGAAAGATTGGGGATCTTCACCCACTTAGAACCAAAGAATATAGGAGGATTCATCCTCACAAATTCCCTCAATCTTGAGGTCATAGTACTCTCCATATCATTCATCCTAGGCCCAATGTCTCTGTTCACTTTATTTGTCAAAGCTCGGGCTAGGGTAAGGAAAGCCTCTCTAATCTCCGCGTTAGCCCTAACCGGGGGAACCACTGGAACCTCATTACCTCTACCCACAACAGGGACTTGATCACCTTGTGGAGCAACTTGAGAGCCTTGATGAACTTGTTCCACTTGCTCAACTTGCTCAACTCAGGGAGGAACTCCCCCAATCACCACCTCCTCATCAACCGTCCTAGCCGGTGTCCTTCTCGTATTGATCTCCTATAAACATAAGAGAAACCATTAAGAAAGGACACTTTTAACTTTAAACTCAACGGTACGACTCAAGAGTAAAGACAAAGGAAAACTCTATCATCCTATAGCCTCTCTCTCATTGATGTGTCGCGACTCACACGAATGAACAAGACTCTACTAGACGTTGATTTTTGAGACTTTTTGATTCAGAAGTACTACTTTATAACCTATGATCTGATACCAAGTTTGTAACGACCTAAGAGTACCCCCTAGAAGTTAGGTCATTCTCGAATCGGAACACGTCGTACTTGAACTATCAGAGGTCTTGTACAAGCCCTTTGGCATCGTTCATTGCATAATGTATGACAAGCCTTGCCAAATTAAAACTTTTCGCACAAAATAAAAATACTTCAAAATATCTTTTTTATAGAAAAACATAATGAAAGGCTAAGTCTCAAAGTCTCCATCTTAGACATATGAATATATTGGGACAGGACCCATATTCATCATATAGAAAATATCTAAGTCTAGTACAATACTTTCAATAAGGAAATCTAATAATCACGATGTACTCAAATATAGTGAGGACATACAAACTCTTTGTTTGAATGAACACTAATACAAGCTTCCACTTCGAGACTCCTCTCAAATGCCACCTACACCTTTAGAGATGGATAAAATGTATGGAATTAGTACAAACACTTGTACTAAGTATTGCATAATGCATAAAATCATGATAAACAAACCTTTGTACGAAACATGCTCTTTTTGAGAAAACCTTTTAAGACAAGTATAATAGTCACTTACAAGTCAACATATATGCATATAAGTCACAATCAACAATATAGCATCAACGTCACTTCAACCCATATAAACGTATACACCTCCTACCAAAGGTTATCCTAAGACATACTTAAGTAAAACAAGAAGAGAGCGCCCATACACCCTCTTCAAGCCTACCTAAACAATCCTTATGACAACCTATGATAAGATTGTTCCCTTTTCCTTACATTTACTCCCCACTCAAGGTTACTCAAAGATTCACCTAAGTAGGACAAGAATAGACCACCCATACACCCTCTTCAAGCTTACCTAAGCAACCCTCAAATCTACCCTACTACGATGGAGGGTGTTCTACTTGCCAAGGGTAGAACTAGGACACATCATATGTAGGCACATGGTTAAGGAATATCATGGTCTTTTATGCAATCTAGTCTCCGTCTCAAGTAGAGATACATTGTACTCTAGTCTCCTTCTTAAATAGAGATACAACCCATAACATATTCACTCGGTGCTACGCTTTGTTCTCATAGAGTAAGTTCACTAAAAAGGGGCATATGAAGAGGTACCATATCTTAGTCATTAGCTAGTCATAATGCACCTACCAAAGATGGGTCCACTAGGGTTGCCACTCAATGGTCTATAAGGATAACTCATTCTTAACCTTGTTTCTATATACAAGGTTCCATATATATTAATTCTTAGAAGTGCACCATCTTAGGTCTACCGATCTTAGACTTTCATTCTACATTCATCCATACACATACAAGACAAAGGTGCCTAAGCCTACTAGGTCAAGATGTTCATATTCATAATATACATGTATCAGGTAAGGGAAACAAGTCTACCAAGACTATACACACACATCTTTACATATAGCATATCATTCGGTAAGCACATAGGCATAACCATCACAAGAATCACATAATCCAGTAGGAAGAATCATGCATCAACTCTAAGACTACACACCTAAGGACATAGTCATAGTCTAACATGATCGCCTAACAATATCAATAGAAGAATACACACATTCACCTTAATCACAAGTAGATGGAAATGATCATACATAATATAAATCAACTACATAAACCATCATAATATATATCAAGTAGTGTCGACAAGTCTATGATCATTATAATATATAAAGTAATGCCAACGAGGCCAAGTAATTCACAAGTAAAGAACATAGCACCGCCACCATAAGTGGACCGTACCAATCAAAACATAATTCAAGACCTACATTACATAAAATAAAGAGAATTAGGGCAGCGTACCACCAATACATTCTCACCACTTCAATCCATAGCTAAATCATCCAATACAATACTCAAATGCCCTTATCCATGGCCATGATCATCAATTCATTACAAAAATCATAATACTCAATAAATCTAAATCAATTAAATATAGATTTATCAATCTAAGACAGCCTATGCATCAGTCAAATATAATTCATACGTCATTCAATAGCCTAAAGGAAATTACACTAGAATTCATAAGCATTGAGACATGATCACTTAAATCATAAAATAGTCCAAACTAGGATTGCATGGTTTGGATGTGTTCATGGAGTTTTTAGGCTAAAAATCAGCAAATTAACATCAATTCAATCATAATACAATGATACAAAATGTTTTATGCAAGAACTCATGGCTAGATCACAAAAATTGAGAATTCGTGTTATTGATCATCTTTGAAAAATCATTGGAATTTAATCCTTGATGAAAGATATTTCAATATTATGATGAAGACACCATACCTTAATTGTGATGAAAATCCCACAAGATTGATTGAGAAAAACATGAAAAATCTATCTTCTTCCTTGGAGCTCCCAAAGCTTCAACAATGGAGGTTTTGGAGAGAAGAATGGAGAGGTATTGTTTTGAGTTGAGGATTTAGCTTTGATTGGTGAGTTTAGCGGTTTAAAAAGGCACAATAATCATCAATAATTCACCTCTAAATTACCCAAAATACCCCTGAACTTATTGGACAACTTAACCAACACAAATTTGACTTAAAAACAATGAAACAAAATCTGGAAGTTTACTGCGCATCGCGGAGGCATTTTTAAATATAATTTTTGGAAAATATCGGGACAGAATGGTTCGTGACAGCCCCGCGTCGTAGGGCAAGAAATTTTCCCTTAAATTGTCAGCTGTGCGACGCGCAACCACTACCAAAATCTGGCTGGCGCGGCAGCTTGATAGTCCCATGTTCGGGTCCTCTTTGGGGACCCTTTTGTTCATCCCCGGCGCATCGTTCTCGGACATTTCGACCCTTTTTATATCAAACTACGCGTAGTAACCCTCAGTACTGAATTTCATCCTCGAACCATTCCCCAAAACATCACTATAAAACACCACGATACACTAGTTTAACTTCTATTAGTTTCCGAATGTCTAGGATGTTTGACCTCCAAACACATCCAAAATTTATATACTTCCTAAGAACACTATTGTTAAACATTTTAGTACTTTAAAACATCATGATATAAGTTTCAAGATCTAGTTCAACCTAGCTCATTTTTAGGGACGTTACACCCTCTCTTCTTCAACCCTTCTTGCAGCCATCCTTCTAGTAGTCATCTCCTATAAACACAAGGAAAAACATTAAAAACGACACTAACCTTTTAATCTACAGAAAAACACGAGAGTAGAAAAGATGGGAACTTTATCGTCTTATAGCCTCTCGCTCATGGATGTGTCACGACTCACACCAATAAACAAGACTCTACTAGACGTGGCTTTTGAGACTTATCGATTCCCAAGTACTATTTCATATCTTATGCTCTCAAACCAAGTCTTTAACGACCTATCAAATCCTGAAAGTGCACCCTAGAAGATAAGGTAACCTTTGGTTGAACATGACGTACTTGACCTCTCGGAGGTCATGTAGAAGCCCTAAGAAATGATTCATTGCATACATGTATGAAAAGAAGTGCGGAATTAATACTCTTCACACAAATAACATCTTAAAATATCTTTCATATTAAAATGATAGAAAACACTAAGTTTCAACATACGCCATTCTTAGACTCAAGAATACTTGGGACACGGCCCATACAATCGAAATATAGAAATCTAATGTCTATTGCAATACTTTTAATAAAATAAGTCTAAGATAGCAATGTCCTCGAAGCAAGTGCGGACATACCCCAACATTGCATAAAAGAGTCCTAGTTTCCAAGCTTTGCTTCAAGATGCCTCTCTCCTTCCACTTACAACTTTAGATATAGACAAAATGTATGGAACTAGTACAATGCATGTACTAAGTATGGAATAATGCATAAAATCATGAGAAAACGACATTTATGAGAAACATGATATTATAGATTAAAACATCATATTATATGTATAATAATCATATTTAAACACTAAATATCACATTTAGAACACATTACAAGTCATACCCAATTTATACTAAAATTAAAGTAAACTTACAGTAACAATACAGTGAACTATATAATCTACAATAACCTATAGAATGACATTCTCCTCCGAAAGGTTATCTTAGGACTTTCTTAAGTAATTAATGGAGAGACCGCACATACACTCTCTCCAAGCTTACCTAAATAATTCTTAGCACTACCTATATTTAGATTATGTCTACTTCATTCATCAACTCTCCTATCTAGAGTTACTCTAAGACTTCCTTAAAAGAGATGAAGAGACCATTCATATACCCCCTCTACACCTTAACTAGGCAATCCTTAAAGCTACTCTAAATAAGAACTTATTCATTAACATACTTTTGACTCAAGTTATTATCTTCAGTAGCCCATTTAAGATATATTCAAAAATTAAGGACATACAAATAATGGTCTTTGGAGAAGACCTAGGGACTCACACACTAACATCTTCCAATCCTAATCGCACAATGTCTAGATCGCGTCCCATTCCACTACCTAAACTTCATAGAACTTATCAAACACTAGCATGTATCCCATATGATGAGAATAGGCAATAGCCGACATAGACCATACTAGCTATGCATGGAATCCAGAGTTATGAATCCCTACTCTAATGGAGGGTTGTTCTACTTGCCAATAGTAGAAAGAGGACACATCCAATGTAGGCATATGGTTATGGAATATCGAGGGTTTCTTAGTTCTATAAGTCATCTTAGTTAGAGCAACTTAATAAGCATACTCACATGGTGATAGCCTTTGTTCTCATAGAGTATTTTCAATAGTGGAGCATATGAAGAGGTTCCATATCTAGTCCATAACCCAATCACATTACACCTAATCAAAGAGGGTCCACTAAGGCTACATACGATGGCTAAGAGGATAACTCAATGACTTTCCTAAGGATGAGTTCATGCCGTTTCAGCCAATTAACCCTAAGTCCACCATTCACACAAGAAGAATACCAATACGGCTTTGAACTTCAAGGATATCATAACCTTGAAACTAGGTTGAAGGTTCCACATAATTGACCTTCTTAACTATGTTCAAGGTCACATGTCAATCAAATATACAAGACTAAGAAGCATTAGCATACTAAGTGAAGAATTCATATTCATATTCTATAGGTATCAAGTAAGGGACACAAGTCTACGAAAAGCAAGACACACCAATACCTTACTTTATGACATATAACATATCACCTTAGAAACACATAGGGAGAACCAAGTCAACTGTAGGTCACCCTATTCACAACTATAGAATCAACAATCTAATCCATTACACGTCTCATATAACTCAACAAGAAGCATCATACTTCAATATAAGGTAATTCACATAACAACTTCAATATAGCCAACTAGAGACTCATATCATCAACTATGAGAATTCATGATTTGACTTCACATATACACATAAATCATCAAGAACTTCACAATGATCACATAGCTAAGTAGTACATGATAATAACATAGCTTATAAAGCAATGCTGACGAGGGCACATTGTTTCACAATTCATGAAGTTATATCGACGAGACCACATTATTTACAAGTATAGCACATAAGCACCGCCACCATAAGTGGACTATACCAAACATCATCATAATCTAAGACCTATACTTTACAATATAGAAAGATTTAGATCTACATATCACCAATCCAATCTCACAACTCCAATCGATAGACAATTCAACCTACCCAATATACAAAGGATCTTACCAATAGCCATAGTCATAAATTCAATCCAATATTTTCAATAGACAATGAATCAAAGATTAAAGAGTATGAATTTATCAAATTTGGACAGCCTACTTACAATTCTAACCTGATTCTTTCATAATTCAATAGTCCTACTCAAACTACACAAGAATTCAATAGCATTGAGGCATAATCAAATCACCCATGAAATAGTCAAAACTAGGGTTTCATGAATTGCATGGGTTCATAGATTTTTTAGTATAAAATTAAAAAATTATCACCTTCTTACAACTCTATGTCTCTCTTCCTATGGTCGGCATAAGAATTTTCCCGGCTATAGGTTGTTTTCAAGCGGTTCCACATTATATGAACTTTCTTCAAAGTCTTATAAATCAATCTGGGACCCAAAAGCGAGGACTCTCCCAGTTCAAACTATTCAATTGGAGACCTACATCTCCTACAATACAACGCTTCAAAAGGACCCATAGATATAGATGAATGGTAACTATTGTTGAATGAAAACTCAATCAAAGGAAAGTGTTTATCCCAATTTCCCTTGAAGTCAATTATAGAATCTCTAAGCATATCCTCGAGGGTTTGAATAGTACGTTCCGCTTGACCATTCGTTTAAGGATGAAAAGCAGTGCTTAGCTACACCCTGGTACCCAACCCTTTTTGGAATGACCTCCAAAACCTAGATGTGAATTTTCCACCCCTATCCGATATGACGGATAACGAAATACCATGGCGACACACAATCTCATCTATGAATATCCTTGCATAATCCTCTGCCGAGTAAGTGGACTTGACGGGAATAAAATAAGTGGATTCGGTCAACCTATCCACAACTACCCATATGGAGTCATGTTATTTTTTTTCCAAGGAAAACCTACCACGAAATCCATATTAATGTCTTCCCACTTCAATGTTCGAACTTGGATTTCTTGAAGTAAACCACCCGGATTTTGGTGCTCGGCTTTCACTTGATGGCAATTTGGACATTTTGCAACAAATTTCGCTATGTCCCCCTTTAAGCCTTACCACCAAAAGACTTCTCTAAGGTCATGATGCATCTTTGTAGAACCCAGATAAATGGAATAATGAGAACCATGAGCTTTCTCAAGAATCAAGTTTCTCAAGTCATCAACATTGGGCACACACAACCTTTCTTGATACCTCAAGACACCACCCCCCCTAAGGAGAATGACTCATTAAGCTTACCAATAACTGACTCCTTCAACTCCATCAATGGTTTATCAAGGTGTTGCTTAGATTCATCTCAACCACCATAGACGATTCGGAGTTATGATGGACCATAAAACTACCATTTGGGTAATCTTCCAATCTAACACCCAAGCGAGCCAATCTGTGAACATCTTTCACTAGGTCTTTCTTGGATTCTTTTACATGAGACAGAAAAGGTCATACGACTTAGAGCATCTGCAACTACATTGGCCTTGCCGGGGTGGTAGAGAACACTCATGTCGTAGTCTTTCAACAATTCTGGCAACCTTCTTTGTCGGATATTCAGCTCTAACACATATGGAAGACTCTTGTGGTTGGTATACACGTCAACATGGACACCATACCAATAATGCCTCCATATTTTTAAGTCAAATACCACGGCTACTAACTCAAGATCATGAGTTGGATAATTTTTCTCATGCACCTTAAGTTGCATAGAGGCATAGTTACTACTTTCCCATGTTTCATAAGCACACACCCCAAGCCCACTCGAGATGCATCACAATATACAACAAAGCCCTTGGAACCCTTCGGTAAAGTCAACACCAGAGAGGAAGTAGCCCTATCTTTCAAGATTTGGGAACTTCTTTCACATGCCTCCGACCACTTAAATTTCATACTCTTTTGGGTAAAGGTAGTCAAGGGAGAAGCAATGGACGCAAAACTATAAACAAACCTCCTATAATAACCTGCTATACCCAACAAACTACTAATGTCGGTTAGAGTCACTGGCATAGGCCAATTTTTCACCGCCTCAGTTTTCCTTGGATCAACCTCAACTCCCTCACTAGAGATGATATGACCAAGAAATGCCACTGACCTCAACCAAAACTCACATTTGTTATACTTGGCAAATAGTTGTTTTTCCTTATGCACTTGTAACAACATCCTCAAATGGTCCATGTATTCACCCTTATTTTTTGAATATACTAAGATGTCGTCAATGAAGACAATGACAAATGAATCTAGGTATCTTTGAAACATCCTATTCATTAGGTCCATAAACGCCACCAGTGCATTAGTGAGACAAAAGGACATTACTAAGAACTCATAGTGACCATATTAGTTCGGAATGGCATTTTTGGTATATTCTCACCTCTCACCCTAAGTTGGTGATACCCCGATCTCAAGTCAGTCTTAGAAAAGTAGCTTACCCCTTGAAGTTAATCAAATAAGTCATCAATCCGAGGGAGAGTATACTTGTTCTTAATAGTTACTTTATTGAGTTGGCTATAGTCAATGCACATTCTAAGGGACCCATGTTTCTTCTTCACAAACAATACCGGAGCACCCCATGGAGAAATACTAGGTCTAATGAAGCCTTTGTCTAGTAAGTCATTGAGTTGAGCCTTCAACTCTTTCCATTCAGCTGGAGCCATCCAATAAGGAGGAATTGAAATGGTAATTGTATCCGGTAACAAGTAAATACCAATATCAATTTTCCGTTCGGGAAAAATTCTGGGAAGATCATTAGGAAAAACCTCTGGAAATTACTTCACTATGGGGACTAAATCAATGGGAGGATTTTTGAATTCTAAATCTTTGACTCTTACAATATGGTATAGACACCCTTTTGAGATCATTTTACAAGACTTAAGACAAGAGATAATACGACCTATAGGAATAGAATTTCCTCCCTTCCACTCTAAAACGGGTTCATTTGGAAAATTGAACTTGAAAATTCTTGTTCTACAATCAGTGGAAGCAAAACAATATTGTAACTAATCCATCCCTAAAATGATATCAAAATCGACCATATCAAGTTCTACTAATTAAACATGAGTAACTCTATTGGGAAATATTATAGGAAAATCTCTATATACCCTCGTTGGAACCACCGACTCACCTATCGTGTAGTTACCATGAAAGGTTCATTTAGAATATCGGGCCAAATGTCAAGCTTTCTATCTATCATGGGAGTAACAAAAGATAATATAGCAACCGAATCAAGTAAAGCATATACATCAATAGACAAAATTTGTAACATACCGGTCACCACATCGGGAGAACTCTCTTGTTCACCCCTAGAGCAAAGTGCATAAAACTGATTCTTCGTTGGAGGATCCACATTAGAAGCACTAGCTTGAGCTTGCCCGCTACCTTTGTCTTGCCCCTTCAAATTATGGCAATCCCTAACCTTGTGGCCACTCTTGGCACACCCAAAGCAATTATACATCCCTAAAAGGCAATCACCATAATGCTTCTTTCCACACTTTCCACAAGTTGGTTAATTGCTTGGTAAGCTAGTACCAGTTCCCTTTTGAGACTTAGGGTTAGACACC
>JABWTJ010000426.1:17703-506287 GCA_016801875.1 Solanum sitiens
TGCACATTCAAGAACCAATACAAGTCAATAGCTCATATTCATTAAGTCAAGACCATGTACATCGCAACACCAACAATACCAAGTCTAGTCAAGTCAACATGCATATCAACATAATTGAGCACATAATCTTGACAACTCAATCAACAAGTTATAGTATCAACAAGTATGCATAAGAGTTCATAATGCCAAATCAAGAACATTACTCATGAACCCCCATTAAGTCCACTGGTGAAATTACCAAGTAAGGCCCTATAACCTCACTCAATCAAGTAAAGCTAATAAGAACCATAAGCACTGCCCAACTTCACATACTATATCATTATGAGTAACATCATCATTCTTTAGCAATAGAGACCAACCACATGTTCATATGTGAAGTCAATATCACATAGTGTCATTAACACGTAAGATCATCATATACATGTCATTTCAATTTATAAGCATATAAGCACATAAGAACATTCTTCTAAGACTTCCCTCAAGGTTTACTAGTGCAATGTATAGGTAGAGTCCCATACCCCTACCTATACTAAGCTAAATCCCTTAGGCCATCCTAGTTACAGTGCACTTCATTACTTCATTTTACCTCTGGGAACATATTGCTTTAACCGACATAGACCACATGAGCTAATGTGGTATCCGGTGTCATGGAACGCTACACCGAAAGAAGCCGGACTACTTGCCAAGGTAGTATCAAAACATGAAAATAGCATCTATATGGATCCACTAGCTAGTATTCCTATGGGAGAAACATAGTTAAAGAACTAGGAGATGTAGTTAGGACCCTCTTTTTGATACATGCATTATAGTCTTCAATCTCATTAGTACATTAGTGATCCTACCTTCCCTAGGTGGGAAAGGACACTCCTTACTTCTAGTTCACACGGTGCTAAGCTAGAGTCCCTTTTGAAATATCATTCATTAATAGTCATAGCTTAGTTTAGGTCATAGGGTTTATCCCTTGTATAGTCATCATCATAGCTCAATAGGAATTGCATGATTTTTTTACTTTCATTACAATTCACGCATGTGAGGTTATCACATTTACATAATCACATTATAATAAGGAACATCGGTAAGTCATCACCATCCTTATATCATTACATCTTAGCCAACAACTCACAAGCAATAATTCAAGACATTCCAATTCAAAATCATACCAACCCTAATAAATCTTATCATAAGGAATACTTCTATATAACTTCATCACTCATAAGTAATCACAATTGAAGTAAAGGATTGAGACCACAAGACTTACCCCAATCTCCTTCACAAGCCGTCATCGAGGTTTTACCATAAACCATTCAATTCAACAAAACAATGGGTGTAATATTAAAACAAAATATTAATCAACATAATAATAAGTTCAACCGAATCACTACACAACAATTCGTCAATAGTTCATAGCCTAGGGTTAGGGATTTGAGTAAAATTTATGATCTACGTCACAACCTAGATTAATTCATTAAGAACTAGCATAACTGAATCATAATACATCACAACCTAATCATAATAACAAAAAGAAACCATAGAAAACACAATTTAGAAGATCAAATTCGTAATAGAAGAAAACACACTTGAAACTTATCTTTTTGAAATCAATTTGAAGAATGATTGCGAAAAGACCCCTTCTTTCTGCACTTATACCATGACCTAGACTTCAATGGAGTTCTTCTATTTGGGAGAGAGAAAGAAGAGAGAAGGAAGAGCAATTGGGTTTTGGGAAATATGAGTGTTGGGTTAGTTTAATTAGGATTTGGGTCTTTATATAAGTCATTAACTAACTTAATTAGACCTCCCTTAAACTCTAAATAACTAAAACCACCTAATTAATCAAATTACATAACTTAAAACATTGAATTAAAACAGTGACCTGACCTACGAGACCACGACCTATGAGTTGTATGTCAATCCACGGTCCCTTGGACCAACCATCCTGCACAACTGTCATTTTGGTCAGAGAATGTCAAAAATGGAACCTTTGCCAAAATGACTAAGTGTCCAACGATGGTGACCATCTACGCCCCATCGATTGGACCACGCCCCGTCGATGGGCATCGTTGGTAGACACTGTCCATTTGACAGCTTTTTGCAAAAATTCAATGGTCCTCCTCAAGGACCCTTTGGTTGGTACTTGGGGAGTCGTACCCAGACGTTTCAACTATAAATCAACTTTAATACGTATTAAACACCTTAATACCACTTTCCATCGAATTCCACTCCTAATAACCTTGTTGAAATGGCTAAGGCACACTAGCATCTCTTGAACTAGTTTCCGGACGTCATGGACGTTCCTTGATAAATTGATTCTAAAACATTCTAAATGACTTTATACACATTACTTTTGACCTTAAAACAGTGTTATAACTCATAGAACCTCATGTTAGGCTCTATATTAGGCTTTAGACTTTCTAAGTATTACACCTACGCCTGGCAAATGACGGCAACTAAGTCTGGTAATGTCGCGTTGATAGGTGGGCGTTGTTCCATACTTAGCCTAGGAGGAAAAGCAACCAATTCCAATACTTCGTCAACCTTTCTTCTAAGGAGTTCCTTCCAATGTTTTCAATGAAAGTTCATGATCAACTTGTCAATCTTCTAATCTAGCAATGGGTTCTTTCTAAAAATGTTTCCAAAAGCTTTCTTATGATGAATTGATGTAAATTTACTTATTGTAAAGTGAATTTAAATCAAATTTCATGATGAACCCATGTTCCCTCCAATTCTCAAATTATCCTATATTATGGGCATTATGATCTTGAATTTATGTTGATTGAATTATGATTCTAGCATGTTGAATTGCTTATATCTGCTGCCTATAATTTAAATTGATTATGAATTATGTGTAATGGATACAATGTGGATCAAGGCTTGATGATTTGGTAGTATTGACATATGTTCTTCTATCTTCTCTTGATTGTAGTGTAGAGCCCTTGTATGATTTCGATTCTAAGGAAATAGAAGTATGATTACATTTAGGTTATGATCTATTTAGCTAATGCCCTATATTGTATTATTGATGAATTATGTATTGATCATTAATGATCAAATCAAGGGTGATTTGGTAAATATTGATCTATGTTCTTCTATCCTCTATAGATTGATATTGCAATGTACATAATATGATCTTAATTCTAGGATAGATGAAGCATGATTTCGTTTATGTTAAGATGCTTTTATCTACTGCCCTATTATTGAATTATTGATGAAAAAGGAGTATTGATCAATGATGATCAAAGGTTTAGAATATGGTAAGATTGCCTACTTTCTTTACTTTTTTAAAGAATTACTAGATGATTGGCCTTGAAGCGCTTTGTGTGGTATGGTCCACTTATGGTGGAGGTGTTTACTTCTTGTCAATTTATATATGTGTTTATTATGTACTTGAAGGCAAATTGTTTATATATGAATGTGTGGTTATGATGATAATACTGTGTGAAGCTTATGTCTAGTTTCTATACTAGTGTATGATCTAGGTTGTATTTCTTATGTTATAGGCATGTGAATGACTATGTTAGGGTTAGGTATAATTGTTGGCTTTGATTATGTGATATTGGTAAATGACCCTTACCTTTGCACCGCTATATGAAGGTGTGATTAGCTAAGGTTAGGAGTCTTGGATGCAATGTGAAACTGTCTTGTTTCCTATGTTATTATGTGATGTGTGGTCTATGCTTGGAAGTGTATTTTTGTCCTAAGAGGGTGGCTGCCTCAATATTTTGTTGATGTCGATTATGTGAAAATGTTAACCAATGTACACACACTTACACCTCATGCATAATTACAAGTAGTATAGGTTCATGGTGTCTAAGGAAAGGGTATTCTCATATGCAGTAATATATACTACTATACATGTAAAGTGTATGTCTATGAAGTATGTCATGTATTTTCTTAACTAGGATGACTTGATAGGTGTACTTGTATGGACAAGGTATGGGACCTGTTCTATGCATTGCACATGTTTTCTTTGATAGGATAGTTCCTAGGATTGTTATCTATGTACATGATTATGAATGCATGAGTAAGCTATGAATATGTCTTATATGGAATGATGAAGTATGAATATGCATAGGGTCTAAATGTGTTTGTATGAAAGGATTGCTCATATAGTTACACATATTCTCTTATGCATGAATGAATTACAAGTATGAACATGGGTGGTATAAGGGTATTTATGTGAAAAGTTTACTCACATATATGTATAAACACACATGAAAACATGTTTATGATGCTTTCATGATGATCTAGTCAATAGAGGGGCTCTTGAAAGGTGTTCTCAAGGGTATCCTACACTAGATGGTGCTTGAATATTCTATGTCCATGTGAAAGGGTTTCTCACATGATTTAGGTTGATGAACTTTCATCTATGACCTATGACCTAAGCATATGAGGAGTCAATCTCCTAAATCCTAATTTTTTTAAAATAATGTTAATAAAGGCTTTTAATAAAGGAAACTTAGCTTAGCACCGAGTGAACTTAGATGAGGGGTGTCCCTTCCTAATTTTAGAAGGCTTGTTCACCATAGTCCTCGAGGTGTATAACCACAATGACCCATTTGGCATAAATACGGTTTCAATATATGCCACCAAGTTCCATAAACTATGCTTGCCCCATAGGATCTAGAAAGTGATATCACCTAATATGCTACCATGATGTTAATGTTCTACTTTGGCAAAGTAGAGCACCTTTCCTTGATGTAAGGTTATACAACACAAAAATTTATGTTTAGCACCCATGGTATTAGTGTCGGTTAAGGCTATAGTTTTCCTAATGTAAATGGACAATGGAAGTAAAGTAAGGACCCTAACTAGAATAACCTAAGGAAAGTTGCTTAGTGTAGGTTGGTGACTCACCCGGAAATTTCCGTGACCTATACTAGAGCCTAAATTTTCAAGTAATATTGATTTTAGGTCCAAATAAGTGTAAATAACTTGTTTTAGAGGTTTTGGAGCCATAGCATTCAAGAAATTCCTTAACGTCCGAAAACAAGCAAAGTTTAACCACTTGACGTCCCTATGTTTGGTGAAGGTTTTGGTGGTTCATATGAAGTCCAAAACTTGCAAAAAAAACTTTGGATAGGTAAAAAGTAGTATATAAGATCAAAACGAACAGTCACGGCATCCCAAGAACCACCCGGAGGGTCCTTGGGGAGGACACGAAGTTGGGCGAGCAAGTTGCCAAGGCAGTTACACGCAGGCAGGTTCTGGTGGCTGCTGCGCCATCACGAGGGAATATGGAGTTGGTCTCGTGACGCGTGGATGACACAAACCCTTCTGCATCAACTCAATACTCAAAAATAAAATGGAGAAATGACCTCGCGACGCGCACCTACTTCCCAGATATTGTAAAAGTCGTATTTTGGGTGTTTTGACTTCACAAATAAACCCATTTAAGTGAGAGGTCTTTTGGGTATATTAATGGGTTACTATATATTATGTATTAGGGTCAGTTTTAGTTCAATTTTATCACTCAAATCATGTCCCACAAGTTGAACACAAAAATCTTTCTCTCTCTCTCTCTCCCAAATTCTCTCTCTTCCTCCAAAACTCCATTGAAGACCAAAAGAGCTCCAAGAAAAAGATCAAGCCTTCAAGTTTTCCAACTCAGTTTCGTGGATTTCTCATATATAAGGTATGGTTTCTTTCACTCTTGGGAATCCTTTCCCCAAGAGGTCCTTCATAAGATGATTTCTAAATCCCCCAAAACAAGGGTTTTTCTCCTCACATGGGTCTTCTTTCTAAAAACAAATTGTGAATCAATTGTGATGAAAAATGATGAATCAATGTTTATTAAGTATGATTTAATTTTTAATTGATGAATTACTATGAGTTTTCCTTGACCCATGTCTTTCCCCTAAATCCCTAATTTCTTGGATTGATTAAGGTCAATTATTGAGGGTGATGAATATGTCACTTGTTTACTTTGATTTTAGTTATGTTAATACTTCATGAATTGCCCTATTCCATATGTTGGTTGTGAGTTCTTGGGTATTGAAGTATGAAGTCCCATGAAGGGAAATGAGGTATGATCTTGATTCTCCTTAGATCTCAATTATGCAATGTGAATTCTACTTATGTGATAATGATGTTATAGCTAATTGTGTTGTTCTGATGTTAGTGACAAGGATCCCTCATCCCTAACCCTAGATCTATGAATTGGATATGAAGTATATAATTATGTTATGGTATAATCATTATATAATTGAATGTAATTTCTCATGATTATAATATGGGGTGGGGTATAAATGTGAAAGGATAGTTCTCACTTATGATCACCTATGAGCTATTATGATAAGATGTTCACCTAAGGGTCTACAAGAGGATAATGTGAACTTGTATGATGATATATGATGATTACTAAAGGGAATAATTTCTTAGAACCGAAAGGGCATGTAAATGAGATGGAGGTCTCACGTTAGTAAGTCCGGCCTCCCACATGGGTTTCTTCACATTAGTAAGTCCGGATTCCCAATATATGTGTTGTCTCATTAGATGGAAACCCTCACGTTAGTAAGTAAAGGTTTCTAGAAGCAATATCATTATTCCTTAACTATGTGCCCGCATAGGACTACAACTTAGTGGATCAACCTAGATAGCTACGTACGAATGGTTGCACCTTAGACAAGTGTTAACCCTCTCTTTTCGGTGTGGGGGTAGAACACTGGATTCCATGTATCTCACATGGTCTCATGTCGGTTATGTCACTTCTTTCCCTAAAGTAAAGGTACGAACAAGTTCTGTTATGTACCTCGGGAGCCTCGGCACATTCAAATCAAAATAGAACGAGCAAAGATTTGGCCGAAAAAGAAGCAAGGCTATGGATACCATGACCGATCACCATCGATAAAGAAGAATCTTTCTAAATCACTTCGTGTCAGCGGGATGTGAACTTCTATTAGGGTTGTCTTAAAGGTTACTACATAGTGTGTGGGAGGGTATGGGACTTCTCTTACACAATATACATGTGGGAACCAATAAGATGATTCTAGTAGTGTTCTTTTATGACTACTACTATGATTATGATTATGTTTTTTATTATGTTGGTAAGCTATGACTACTGTTGATATATGAAACATATTATATATGAGAATATGTTGTAAGTATGAAATGGGTTGCTTAATGTGATACTTAGCTTTTGGATAGGGTTATGGGGCTTTATCCTTGGCATTGCACAAGTGTTGCTTGAGTTACTTATATGTTGATATGATTATGATGTTCCTTATATATGTATATTAAATTTTTGGTGATTGTGCATAGTTTTAACTATATTGTGACGTTTCTCATGCATTAATGATATTTATGCATAGAGACCATACTTAGTACATGTGGTTTTTACTAACCCATATTTCTTCTCTTTTTCCCCAAACAATGTAGGTTCGGGCCGTTGAGGTATCATTGAGGCTAAAGCAAGAAGGCTTGGACTAGACTATCCAAGTTTTGGCATGCCCTCTAGTTCGAGGATGATACCACACACTCTATCTTAGTAGAACTTGTATTTTCTAGTAGACATTAATTTCTTTCCTATTGTTGAAGATATTGATGTAAGCCATATGTGGCAATTATAAATTTATGTAAGGGATTTACCCGGATTGGTTGACTTCATTTAGATGGTTGATATGAGACAAAGTATTAGACTAAATTCCTATGTGTTGTTATATTCTATTGCGAGAAGCCTATGTATGCTTCCTATGTATAGGTCTATGTAAACCTCCTTGATATATAAGCAAAAGTTTTAATTTTTCAGCATTTTTGACTTATGATTTGCTATGGCAAATGCTAAGAGCATTGTCTTAGTCCTCTTCGAGGACGAGGACGCCGGTTATGCCTAGGGGGTACTTTGGGTCGTAACAAACTTGGTATTAGAGCATGAGGTTAAATCTTCTTAGGATTGATGTCTCATTAAACCACGTCTATGTAGTGTCTTATTCATAATTGTGAAGCGTGCCACACTTATGAATGAGAGACTATGTGATGCTTAGGAACTTTCACTCTCTTCTTATTCCTTAGTCGTGCCTAAGAGTATTAACTCTATCTAGTCCTTTATTCTAATCCTTTATTTGTGCTTATAGGCAATGAATACAAGAAGGAATAGTGCTCGAAGGGTCGGAGAGGGGAATTTTAATGAGGCAGTTCCCCTCAAGATCCTCAAAACCCTCAAGTTCCTATTGAATAAGGTGCTATGTCTAATGTTGAGATAAGGTCGGTCATTCATAGCTTGACTCAAGTATTGGCTACCCAAGTTTCTAGGGATACAAGGGTACAAGTGAACCCCAATGCTAATACCACCGCTTCAAGGATTACGGATTTCACAAGGATGAATACCCCTACTTTCTATTGTTCTAAGGTGGAGGAGGACCCACAAGGGTTCATTGATAAAGTGTTCAAGGTTCTTGATGCTATGGGTGTTTCTTCTCAAGAAAAGGCAGAACTAGCCGCCTACCAACTCAAAGATGTGGCTCAAGAGTGGTATGAACAATGGAAGGATGAGAGGCCGGTTATAGAAGGTCGGATTACTTGGGGAGCTTTCAAAACGACTTTCTTTTATAGGTTCTTTCCCGTGGAACTAATGGAGAGTAAAATGCAAGAATTCATCAACCTTCGTCAAGGGGGTATGAGAGTGAAGGAGTATATCCTCAAATTCACTCAACTATCAAAGCATGCTTCTACTATGGTTACTGATTCTAGGGCCACGATGAACAAATTTGGCATGGGAATATCCAAACTTATGGTTAATGAATGTAGGTCAGCTATGTTGATTCCTAGCATGGACATCTCTCGTCTCATGGTTTATGCCGAGCAAATTGAACAACAAAGGCATAAGCAAATTGGTCGGGAGTTGAAGAAGGTGATAACTGAAGAGGGAAATTCTTCTAAGAATAGGTATGAGGTTCAAGCCAAACCATGGTTGAAGAAGAGGTTTTCTAATCAAGGATCTTCTAGTGCTCCAAGAGTCAACAAGATTAAGGTGCCTATTCCCAAGCCCCAAGACGGGAAAGGTGGTGGTTCTTATATTGATAGGCCTCTTTGTTCTAAATATGGTAGAAAACATGATGGCAAGTGCCTTGTTGGTTTGGGTAATTGTTATAGTTGTGGAAAGAGTGGTCACATCAAGAGAGATTTCCCTATGATGAGGACTCAAGGAAGGGAAAATTCTCAAGCTCAAACATGTTCTCCAAACCCGGATGATCCTAAGAAGAATCACTTCTATGCTCTCCAATCCCCAAGTGATCAAGAGAGCTCACCGGACGTGGTCACCGGTATGTTAAAATTAATTTCCTTTGATGTATATGCTTTGTTGGACCAGAGATCTACGTTGTCATTTGTGACTCCTATTGTAGCCATGAAATTTGATATACTACCTGACAACTTAAATGAGCCTTTCTCGGTTTCTACCCCGATAGGTGATTCCGTAGTGGTAAAAAGAGTCTACAAAGGGTTTCCTATTTCTTTGCCCAATAGAGTTATTTTGGTTGACTTGATAGAACGCGATATACTAGATTTCGATATCATATTGGGAATGGATTGGTTGTATGCGTGTTTTGCCTCTATTGAATGTAGGTCAAGGGTGGTCAAATTTCAATTTTCGAATGAAAATCATTTTTGAGTGGAAGGGAGGAAACTCAAATCCTAGAGGTAAGATTATTTCGTGTCTAAAAGCTTGCAAATTAATTGCAAAGGTTTGTCTTTATCACATAGTAAGATTCATGGATCTTGAATCCGAGGTCCCTCCCATAGAGTCGGTACCCGTGGTAAGGGAGTTTTCGGAGATCTTTCCCGACGATCTTCCCGGAATCCTTCCCGAATGGGAGATTGACTTCGGTATAGATCTATTACCGAATACACTACCTATTTCGATCCCTCCTTATCGAAAGACCCCGACTGATGTGAAAGAATTACTCAACTCAAAGATTTGCTAGATAAGGGTTTTATTCAACCAAGCATATCTCCATGGGGTGCACCAGTATTGTTTGTAAAAAAGAAGGATGGGTCTTTGAGAAATGTGTATCAATTATCGTCAATTGAACAAAGTCACTATAAAGAATAAGTACCCACTCCCTAGGATTGATGACTTGTTTGATCAACTCCAAGGAGCGAGTTACTTTTCAAAGATTGACTTGAGCTCGGGTTATCACCAACTTAGGGAGAGGGAGGTTGATATTCCAAAAAAGGCATTTCGAACAAGATATGGTCATTTCGAATTCCTTGTTATGTCATTTGGCCTAACAAATGTCCCAGTGACTTTCATGGACCTCATGAATTGAGTTTTTAAAATGTATCTTGATTTGTTCGTGATTGTCTTTATTGATAATATTTTGACATAATCAAGGAGTGAGGATGATCATATGGATAATTGGAAAATAGTTTTAGTCACACCCGGAGAGCACACCCCGGATGAGACCGGCGTTGTCGTCCTCTCAGAGGACTCAGACAAGCCCTTAGCATTCGTCATAACTTGTGATCAGTAAAAATTGCGGAAACATTAAAACTTTTAACATACTATTGAAGTATACTTAGACTTCATACTAAGCATACATACGGACATACGATAAATCTAAAAATATTTCTCACATATATAAAATCATCTAAAGAGTGCAAATCTGAACTTAGCCAATAATAGTCAATATTCCATATAGGCCTTGATACAAAATAATCCAAAGAACATAAATGTAAATCGAATACTCTTAAAATCTACTAATGTCTTCATAAAGCTGAAAAATGAAAGATGGAATCCCCGAACATGAGGACCTACCAAGACTTGGAGAAAGAGTTCCAAGCTTCTTCAAATCGACCTCCTTAAACTTCAATGGTCAGAACCTACAGTTGTAGTAATATAAAGTAATGGGGTTAGTACGCCAAATGTACTAAGTATGGGTATACGCACATAACACTTAAGGACATGCATGAAAAAGGATCATATATTATTTCTTTAGGAAAACATGCTAAGTCATATGAAAGTCTTCAATGCACATATTATATAACATATACAAGTTAAGGATTCCATCAACATAAAGCATGATCATAATCAAGGACATATTATCATAGAGTCATGTGAACATTTCATATTCAATAGATCATATAAACATAACATATAAAGCACTTACGAATGATCCCATTCCCAACCCACAAGTGCAATGGTCATGTGAATCCCCATAACCTCACACAACCAAGTAGATAAGATAGGAGACCATAGGTAAAGCTTTGCTTCATAAAACTTGTAACATAACTAGTCATCACTTCATATAATAATATAACCAAAAACATATTCATCATAGTGACCATCATCATATAAGAGTAACATCACGTGTCATGAAAATCATACCTTTCATGTTATCATATTACATAAGAACAATCTCCTAGGACTTCCTTTAAAGTCAACTTGTGCAATGTCTAGGTAGAGTCCCATACCCCTACCTACACTAAGCAAACTCCTCAAGTTACCCTAGTCAACGTCCATTTACTTATCTTTCATTTTACATGAGGGAAAATTTACCTTAACTGACATAGACCATGTGAGATAAACATGGAATCAGGTTTCATAAAATCCCACACCGAAATAGGGTGGTCTACCGGCCAAAGTAGAACCCAACATGACATAGCTTTCTAGGTGGATCCACAATCTAGTTCATCGGTGCTTAGCTTAAGTCCCTTTCTTGAATAACCTTTAAGTTGTCTTTTATCATAAACTTATCATAGGTCATAGGAGGTTAACTCTCTGTATAACATGATCATGATCTCTTTTAGATTAGATGAGAATTTCCTTTTATCGTAACCTTTCTTTTGTGAAATTTACATAGAATAATCATCTTGTGTAAAGCATACAACAGAGTATCATTACTTGCATTTTCGTATTCTTATCATAATCTCACAAGAAACATGTTCATAGCCCATCATATTCTCGTAGAAACATCATACATACTTTTCATAACATAGCATCATAATTTATAGGCTAACATAAACATTTAAGAGTAATCACACTTAGAAGACTTACCTCTTGCTTCCAAGAACCTTATTCATCTTACAATATTCATAAGCATACTTATTGAAAACTCAATGGCATAAGCAAGAACAACTCATCAAATCATGTACAAGATCAATGCATAGCGTAGGAGAAGGAAAACGGGTCGTTGAAGGGTTCATTCACGTCTTAATTACAATCCTAATGCTTACACGTTATCAAATACTAGAAACAACCCATTTGAAACCATCACATAGAGAAAGATCATGTATTACACGACATTCAAACATTATCAATCAAATACTCAACAATTCGTGTGAATCAACTATAGAAAACAATTACTTTTCATTGAACATAAAAAATCTAGGGTTAGGAAGAAAAATTCGTTTTGTAGAGAAAAAACACTAGTATTTGAATTTCTTGAAAACTTATCTTGAAAGGACCTATTGGGGAAAGGAATCCCAAGAATGAAAAACCCATACCTTATAGATGTAGAATCCACGAAATCTGATTGGAAATTCGAAACCTTCGTCTTCTTTCTTAAGCTTTTCTTGTTCTTCAATGGAGTTTGGAAAAGAGAGTGTTCTTGACAGATTGAGAGAAATTTCGTTTGATATGATTTGGGACGCATAAAAGTGGTCTAAAACTAACCTAATATCAATATATAGTCGTCCCATGAATTACCCAAAAGACCCTCCACTTAAATGGGTCTTTTTAATAAGTTGAATTACCAAAAATACGACTTTAACAATTCTGGGAAGTAGTTGCGCGTCACGGGGCCAAATCCCATCGTTTTTATTTAGTTTTGAGTTTAGGCAGTGAGGTGCGTGTCAACCTCGCGTCGCAAGGCTGCCTCTCAAATCTTGATGTAGAATACCTCGTGTACAGATCGCGTCGCACACTACATGTTCAAATCTTGCTCGCGCAAGCTGCTTTGAAAGCCTGCCTACCCATGTTGGGGGCCTCCCCAAGAATCCTTCGGGTGGTCCTTGGGGTGTCATTTTCGGACGTTTAGACCCTTTGTACTACATAATACCTATAGAAGGTCTCATTACACGGTTTGGACTTCATTTGACACCTCTAAACCATAACCAAACATAGGGTCGTCAACTATTTCAAATTAGCTAGTTTCCGGACGTCAAGGTCTTCCTTTGTCGTTTTGGCTCTAATCTTTTCCAAATGAGTTTATTACATTAATATAGGTGTGGAAACATCATTTTAAACATTATTTAATATATTAAGCTCTATTCTAAGTCATGTCATTTCTGTAGTGTTACATTATCCCCCCATCCCCTTAGGAACATTCATCCCCGAATGACACTAAAATCTTTTGGAGGGTAAGAAATAGACTCTATACTAACAGCCCAACCAATAAACATCATAAAATCATAACTAGTCACATATCATCGGAGTACATCACAACTCCTTACAACACATACCATAACATTACATATAACACTCAATTCATGATGCACAAACCAATAAGAGCTACATATTTCATAACACATAGTGACAAATTTCATTATCAACCTTATCACAAGCTCAAAATGCATCAAAGAGTTACCATGCTATCAATCTTCTCAAGATCACAGCAAAAACAGCAAATTCTCAAGAAATCATATGCACAAGTTTCGCATAAGTTCAAGAGTAGAGTTTGAAAACATATTCTTAAAACTCTAGTTGGTACTATCTTTTACCAAAACATGCACCTATTTAGTAAATAGGTTAATTTCATGATTATGCATTACTTTCCGTATTAAGAGGAATATTTAACCTCAAGGAGTAAATCAATGAGTGTAGCGGGACTTCATGTCGTCTTCAGCCTTCCATGTTGCACCCTCAACAAGATGGTTCCTCTATAGAACTTTTACAGAGGCAACCTACTTGTTTCTCAACTTCTTGACTTGGCGATCGAGGATCTCAACCGGAACCTCTTCATAAGAGAGGTTCTCATCCACTCCTAAACCTTCAATAGGAAGAATAGACACCGGGTCGCCTATGCATTTCTTGAGCATAGAAACATGAAACACCGGATGAACCGAAGCTAGTTCACTAGGTAGTTTCAACTCATAGGCAACATTTCCAATTCGTTGTAAAACCTCATAAGGACCAACATAACAGGGACTTAACTTACCCTTTCTACCGAATCTCATCACCCCTTTAATAGGTGAAATCTTCAACTAAACATGATCACCTACTACAAAGTCAAGATATCTTCTTCTATTGTCTTCATAAGACTTTTACCCACTATAGGCTGTCTTCAATCTATCTCTTATGATTCGAACTTTCTCTATCGCCTCATAGATAATATCTTGACAAAGGAATGAGGACTCACCAACCTCAAACAATCCAACTGGAGATATACACCTTCTACCATAAAGAGCTTCAAAAGGTGCCATGGAGATGCTCGAATGATAGCTATTGTTGTAAGAGAACTCAATCAAAGGTAAGTGATCATACCAACTTACCTTGAAATCAATGAGACATGCTCTCAACATGTCTTCCAGGGTCTGAATGGTACGCTCCGCTTGTCCATCCGTATGAGGATGAAAAGCGGTACTAAGTTTCACTTGAGTACCTAAACCCTTCTGAAAAGCCTTCAATAAACGAGAAGTGAATTGGGCACCTCTATCCGAAATGATGGACAAAGGAATCACATGAAGACTCAGAATCTCATTAATGTAGATTCTTGCATAATCTTCAGCATTATATGTAGACTTAACAAGAATAAAATGGGCAAATTTGGTCAACCTGTCCTTAATAACCCATATAGAATCATTTTGCTTTCGGGTTCGAGGAAATCTAACAACAAAGTCTATATTAATGGATTCCCACTTCCATGTAGGAACATCCATGATTTGTGTTAAACCACTAGGTTTTAGATGCTCAGATTGAACTTGTTAGAAGTTTGGACACTTAGCAACAAACTCTGCTATGTCCCTCTTTAAACCATTCCACCAAAAGACCTCTCTAAGGTCATGATACATTTTGGTGCCAGCCGGATGTATACAATTGCGAGAACCATAGGCTTCTTCTAGAATATGATTTCTCAAATCCTCAACATCGGGTAGACATAATCTCCCTTGGTACCTAAGAACACCATCACCCCCTTGGGAGAATGACTCATTGAGCTTACTAAGTACCGATTCCTTCAACTACATCAATTGAGGATCAAGATGTTGCTTAGATTTCACCTCAACCACTAATGATGAGTCAGAGTTATGATGGACTATAAAACAACCATTTGGAGAATATTCTAACCGCATACCTAAGCGATCCAACCTATGAACCTCTTTCACAAGTTCTTCCTTCTCTTCTTCCATATGAGACACACTACCCATAGTCATATGACTCAAAGCATCCATAACTACGTTGGCTTTGCCGGGGTTGTAAAGGACACTCATGTCGTAATCCTTCAACAATTCTAACCATCTTCTCTGTCGGAGGTTCAATTCTTTTTGTGTAAACACATATTGAAGACTCTTATGATCAGTAAACACATCAAAATGCACACCATACAAATAATGCCTCCATATTTTTAAGGCAAAAAATACAACGGCTAACTCAAGATCATGAGTTCGGTAATTCTTCTCATGAACTTTGAGTTGCCTAGAAGCATAGGCTATCATTTTACCATGCTGCATGAGGACACATCCCAAGCCCACTTGAGAAGCATCACAATACACCACAAAGCCTTCATTACCCTCCGGTAAGGTCAACACCGGAGCAAAGGTTACTTTACTTTTCAACTCTTGAAAACCTTTCTCACAAGCTTACGACCACTCAAACTTCACCTTCTTTTGGTTCAAAGATGTCAAAGGAGAAGCAATAGACGAAAATCCATCAACAGATCTTCTATAATAGCCGGCTAGACCCAAGAAACTCCTTATGTCAGTGGGAGTCAAACGTCTAGGTAAATTTCTGACCACATCCGTCTTCTTCGGATCAACCTCTACACCATCACTAGAGATAATATGGCCAAGAAAAGTAACCGACCTCAACCAAAATTCACACTTGCTAAATTTGGCATAAAGTTGGTGTTCTTTGAGGACTTGCAAGGCCAACCTCAAGTGACTCTCGTGCTCATCTTCATTCTTTGGAGTATATCAAAATATCATCAATGAACCCAATCACAAATGAGTCGAGGTAATCTCGAAAAACTCTATTCATTAGGTCCATAAGCGCCGCCGGGGCATTTGTTAACCCAAAAGACATAACTATAAATTCATAGTGACCATATCTAGTTCAGAAAGCTATTTTGGGAATATCTTCACCTCTCACCCTAAGTTGGTGATATCCAGACATTTAGTCAATCTTCGAAAAGTAGTTAGTAACTTGGAGTTGATCAAAGAGATCATCAATTCGAGAGAGAGGATACTCGTTCTTTATTGTGAACTTATTAATTTGGAAATAATAATGCACATTCTAAGGGACCCATCCTTCTTTTTAACAAACAAAATCGGAGCACCCCATGGAGAAATACTAGGTTGTATGAAACCCTTGTCTAGTAAATCCTTCAGTTGGAGCTTGAACTCTTTCAATTCATCCAGAGCCATCCTATATGGAGGAATTGAAATGGGATTCGTATTCGGTAATAAATCAATGCCAAAGTCAATTTCCCTTTCGGGAGGAACCCCTGGAAGGTCATTAGGAAAAACGTCTGGGAATTCTCTCACTACAGGGACTGACTCAATAGAAGGAGTTTCACATTCTAGGTCCTTAACCCTCACCACATGGTATAAACAACCCTTGTCTATCATCTTACAAGCCTTCAAGCACGAAATGATTTGACCCCTTGGCATATAATTTCCCCCCTTCCACTCTAAAATGGGTTTATTAGGAAATTGGAACTTCACTACTCTTGTTCTACAATCTAGAGACGCAAAACAATTATGAAGCCAATCCATACCCAAGATGATATAAAAATCAAACAGGTCAAGTTCTACCAAATCAACAAGAATAACTCTATTGGGAAGCATCACATGACATTTCCTATAGACTCTTTTTTCAACTATGGACCCATTGTGGTACAAATCGAAAAGGGCTCAATAAAAGAATCAGGAAGTAAACCAAACATCCTATCTACCAAAGGTGTAACAAAAGAAAGGGTAACACCTGGGTCAAGCAAAGCATAAACATTAAAAGAGAAAACTCGTAACATACCCGTCACAACATTGGGAGAGCTTTCTTGTTCACCCCTAGCCTTGAGTGCGTAGAAACAGTTCTTTTTTGGAGCTTCAGAACTATGGACGCCTTGTTGAGCTTGGCTATTTCCCTTAACTTGACCTCTAACATTAGAACAAACTTTCACCATATGGCCACCTTTGCCACAACCATAGCAACTATTAGTTCCAACAAGACATTCGCCCCCATGTTTCTTACCACACATACCACAAGTTGGTCTTTCTATTAGTGGATCAATATTTCTACCCTTTTGAGGTTTAGGATTAGAACCTCTATCATTGCAATTCTTGGAGAAATTTGAAGTAGTTTGAAAACCTCTTCTTAAACTTAGGCTTGTCTTGAACATCAAGCCTACATTTAGAAGAACCACCCTCAAAAGACTTTGCCTTCATAGCTTCCCTATTCCTCTTCCTTAGGCAACTTTTCTCAACCTGTTGAGCATGAACCATCAACATAGAAAGATCCATATTGTCATGAAGCATGGCTGCACGACATTCTTCTTCAAGCTCTTCAGACACGCCCCTTACATAACGGCTTATTTCATCCCTAGCAGTAGAAACCAAAGAAGAAGCATACTTGGATAGCTTAATGAACTTCAAGGAGTATTCCTTAACACTCATACCTCCTTGACGAAGGTTAATGAACTCCTCTACCTTAGCTTCTCTTTGCTCCCTTGGAAAGAATCTGTCAAGAAAGGCCTTTTTGAAGATCTCCCAAGTCACGGATAGCCATAGTACTAGCATGCTGGTTCTCTTGAGGTGCAACCTCTTTGTTAGTTTGAGCCATGATGGCTTGAGCTTGGGTGGTGATGGATTGGGTCATTTGGAACAGGGATGCCCTCACCTTACCATCCGTCATAGCCGGAGGATTCACCAGAACTTGATCAATTGCAGTAGCTTGCACTATAGGAGCATTTCGGTTACCTTGGGGAGTAGCTCCCGCATTCGTAATCTATTCTCCTACTCTTCTAGAGGCTGTCCTTCTAGTGTTCATCACCTATATACACTAGAAAGGGATTAGATGCTAGAAGACACAGGAGTATCAAGAAAAGAGAAGTTTCCTAATCATCACATAGCCTCTCATCCACAATTGTGGCATGCTTCACAACCATGAACAAGACACTAGGTAACGTGTTTTAGTGAGACATTGATCCTAAGGATATTTAATCTCATGCTCTGATGCCAAGTTTGTCACACCCGGAGAGCACACCCTGGATGAGATCGGCGTTGTCGTCTTCTCAGAGGAATCAGATAAGCCCTTAGTATTCGTCATAACATGTGATCTGTAAAAATTGCGGAAAAATTAAAACTTTTAACATACTATTGAAGTATACTTAGACTTCATACTTAGCATACATACGAAAATACGATAAATCTAAAAATTTGTCTCACATATATAAAACCATCTAAAGAGTGCAAATCTGGACATAGCCAATAATAGTCAATATGCCATATAGGCCTTGATACAAAAGAATCCAAAGAACATAAATGTAAATCTGATACTCTTAAAGTCTACTAATGTCTTCATAAAGCTTGAAAATGAAAGATAGAATCCCCGAACATCAGGACCTACCAAGTCTTGGAGAAAGAGTTCCAAGATTCTTCAAATCGACCTCCCTAAACTTCAATGGCCGAAACCTACAGTTGTAGTAATATAAAGTAAAGGGGTTAGTACCTCACATGTACTAAGTATGGGTATATGCACATAACACTTAAGGACATTCATGAAAAATGATCATTTATCATTTCTTTAGGAAAACATGCTAAGTCATATGAATGTCTTCAATGCACATACTATATAACATATACGAGTTAAGGATTCCATCAACTTAAAGCATGATCATAATCAAGGACATATTATCAAGTCATGTGAAAATTTCATATTCAATAGATCATATAAACGTAACATATAAAGCACTTACCAATGATCCCATCCCCAACCCACAAGTGCAATGGTCATGTGAAGCCCCATAAACTCACACAACCAAGTAGATAAGATAGGAGACCATAGGTAAAGCTTTGCTTCATAAAACTTGTAACATTAGTAGTCATCACTTCATATAATAATATAACCCAAAATATATTCATCATAGTGACCATAATCATATAAGAGTAACATCATGTGCCATGAACATCATACCTTTCATGTTATCATATTACATAAGAAAATTCTCCTAGGACTTCCTTTAGAGTCAACTTGTGCAATGTCTATGTAGAGTCTCATACCCCTGCCTACACTAAGCAAACTCCTCAAGTCACCCTAGTAAATGTCCATTTACTTGTCTTTTATTTTACATGAGGGAGCATTCGCCTTAATCGACATAAACCATATGAGATAGACATGGAATCCGGTGTCATAAAACCTCACACCGAAAGAAGGTGGTCTACCGGCCAAAGTAGAATCTAACATGACATAGCTTTCTAGGTGGATCCACTAGCTAGTATACTATGGTGGCAACATAGTTCAAGAACTAGGAGATGTATTAGAGACTCATAGTTCCACATTACATGTCAGCCTCAATATCATGAAAGTCATTGTGAACCTACCTTCAAACTAGGGAAGGGATACCTCTCATAGCTCTTTCATCGTTGCTTAGCTTAAGTCCCTTTCTTGAATAACCTTTAAGTTGTATTTTATCATAAACTTATCATAGGTCATAGGAGGTTAACTCCCTGTATAACATGGTCATGAGCTCTTTTAGATTATATGAGAATTTCCTTTCATCGTAACCTTTCTTTTGTGAGATTTACGTAGCATAATCATCTTGTGTAAAGCATACAAGAGAGTATCATAACTTGTATTTTCGTATTCTTATCATAATCTCACAAGTAACATGTTCATAGCCCAGTATATTCTCATAGAAACATCATACATACTTTTCATAACATAGCATCATAGTTTATAGGCTAACATAAACATTTAAGAGTAATCACACTTAGAAATCTTACCTCTTGCTTCCAAGAACCTTATTCATTTTACAATATTCATAATCATACTTAGTGAAATACTCAATGGCATAATCAAGAACAACTCATCAAATCATGTACAAGATCAAAGCATAGCGTAGGAGAAGGAAAACGGGTCGTTAAAGGCTTCATTCAAGTCTTAATTCCAATTCCAACGTTTAGACTTTATCAAATAATAGAAACAACCTATTCAAAATCAATCACTTAGAGAAAGATCATGTATCACACGACATTGAAACATTATCAATCAAATACTCAACAATTCGTGTGAAATCAACTATAGAAAACACTTACTTTTCATTGAAAATAATAAATCTAGGGTTAGAAAGAAAATCTGTTTTGTAGAGTAAAAACCCTAGTATTTGAAGTTCTTGAAAACTTTTCTTAAAAGGACCTCTTGAGGAAGGGAATCCGAATAGTGAAAAACCCATACCTTATAGATGAATAATCCACGAAATCTGATTGGAAACTTTGAAACCTTTGTCTTCTTCCTTAAGCTGTCTTGTTCTTCAATGGAGTTTGTAAAAGAGAGTGTTCTTGAGAAATTGAGAGAAATTTCGTTTGATCTCATTGGGATGCGTAAAAGTGGTCTAAAATTGACGTAATATCAATATATAGTTGTCCCGTGAATTACCTGAAAGACCCTCCACTTAAATGGATCATTTTAATAAGTTAAATTACCAAAAAGATGACTTTAAAGATTCAAGGAAGTAGTTGCGCGTTGCGGGGTCAAATCCCGTTGTTTTTATTTAAGTTTTGAGTTGAGGCAGTGAGTTGTGTGTAAACCTCGCGCCGGGAGGCTGCTTCTCAAATCTTGAGGCAGAACACCTCGTGTCCAGCTGGCGTCGCACACTACATGTTCAAATATTTCTCGCGCATGCTACTTTGGCAGCCTGCCTACCTATGTTGGGGTCTTTCCTAAGGTCCCTTTGGGTGGTCCTTGGGGTGTCGTTACAGGAAGTTTAGACCCTGTGTACTACATACTACCTATATAAGGTCTCATTACACGTTTTGGACTTCATTTGACAACTCTAAACCATCACCAAACATAGGGTCGTCAACTACTTTAAATTAGCTAATTTCCAAACGTCAAGGTCTTCCTTTGTCGTTTTGGATCTAATCTTTTCCAAATGAGTTTATTACATTAATATAGTCTGGAAATATCATTTTAAACATTATTTAATAGATTAAGTTCTAGTCTAAGTCATGACATTTCCGAAGTGTTACAGTTTTGTACGTTCTCAAAGATAACCAACTTTTTGCTAAGTTTAGAAAGTGTGAGTTCTGGTTGAGGCCGGTTGAATTTATTGGGCACATTGTCTCTAGTGAAGAGGTAGAGGTTCATCCAAGGAAGACGGAGGTGATCAAATGTTGCCCTAGACCTTTGAGTCCTACCGACATTTGGAGTTTTATAGTGCTGGCCGACTACTATCGGAGGTTTGTTGAGGGATTTTCATCTATCGCATCTCCATGAATGGCTTTAACCCAAAAGAAGTCCAAATTCGAATGGTATGAATCGTGTGAAAAGAGTTTCCAATTATTGAAAGATAGACTCACCTACGCTATGTTATTGACCTTACCGGAGGGTACCGATGGGTTTGTTGTTTATTGTGATGCCTCCCGAGTGGGTCTAGGATGTGTGCTCATGCAACATGGCAAATTTATAGCATACGCCTCTAGAGAACTTAAACCTCATTAAAATAATGACCCAACAAATGACCTTGAACTTGCGGCCGTGGTATTTGCTTTAATGATTTGGAGACACTATCTATATGGGGTGCATGTTGACGTATTTACGGATCATAAAAAGATTGTGAGAGATTTTAAAGGATTATGATATGAGTGTCCTTTACCATCCCGGTAAAGCTAATGTAGTGGCGGATTCTTTGAGTCGAGTATCCATGGGTAGTGTGAAGCATGTTGAAGATGATAAGAAATAGCTAGTAAAAGAGGTTCATGGGTTGGCCCGGTGTAAGACCCCCAAAATGAGTTAGGGTGTCTACAGCCTAACATGGTTGTATTAAGGTTATAATTTCCTAAAGTGTCTTATAATATGGTTAAGAGGCAGTGTGCAAAGTTTGAGGTGGTTTGGATGTCAAACGTCAAGGGTCGACCAAAATGTTCGACGACTAGTCACCTATGTGCCTCATATGTCTATGCGTGATTATATGTGTATGATTGAGCTTATGAAGTCTTAAAATGATTTATAATGATGTTAAACGGAAGTATGTGAAGTTTCGAGAAATTTGGAGGTCAAACGTCCAAGAACGTCCAAGACGTTCGAAAGTTAGCCCTTGAGACATTCATGTACGTCTTGATGGGGCCTTGCATGTTCTGATGTGTTGCAGGTGTTTGTTTTGGCTGAAACTTATTTGGAAGGTCTACAAGTTTTTAAGGGTTGTTTTTAAGTGGGAAACGTCCGGGTACGACTTCAAAAGGGGCCTGCAAAAATGCCCACAAGAAGGACCCTAGGTAGGCCGAGTCATTGCATTGGCAGTGTCAATCTACGGACCAAACGATGGCCAGTTGGTCAACCAACGGCCCGTAGGTGAGGTCTCGTCGATTGGTACTTATCTTGGTCAGGTCTCAAGCCAAAATTTGGCCAAGTACCAATCGACGGAAGCCAATGCACGGCCCGTCGACTGACCTACGGCCAGTAGATGGCTCTGTCGCTGAAGGCCTGCAACCTGTGCCTGTGTACTGTTTCATTAAACGGGTGAATGGGAAATTCACCCCACGTCCTCAACCGACTCTAATTGATTTATTTACCTAATTTTGGGTTTACATAACTCATCAAACACGTGAACCTCCCATTACCAATCCCATACACACGTAAGAAATCTTTCCCTCCAAAAATCTTCTCCCTAGAAACCTCCATTGTTGTTGAAGCTCAAGAACAGTTTGGAGCTTGGATTTTCGTGGTTTCTTCACCAAGTTTTAGAGGTATTCGTGAAGATAAAAGTATGGTGATCTTCATCTCTAGTTATCCTTCCATCTAGAGAGTTAATCTCAAAGATTTCAAAGAGAAAAATATGATCAAACATCTTCTTCTTCAATTTATCCATGTGTTCCTTCTAAAAATGTGTTGAAAGATTAAATCATGATGAATTAAAGTTAATACAGTGGTTTTAACGTTAATTTGACTCTAATTGCATGATGAACCCATGTCCCTTCCAAACTTGATTTAGTCCTTGCATGGGCTTTGTGATCTTAACTTTTTATCAATTGAATTGTGATTCTATTACGTTGAAGTGGTTATATATACTGTTATTTACGTATATTAATGTTGAATTGAGGATGAAGGATCCATGTGTTCAATGTATGAAGATTTGAACATGTTTAGCTTAGGTTTCTATGATTCACTGCAACATTGGCCTTTTAGTGAATAAAAATGAATTATGGGTATAAACTCTTAATGATCAAATCAAAGGAACCTTGATAAGGATTGATCTACATGTTTTAACCTTAAAGTTGCTAATGCTATGAACATAATGTGATATTGATTTAGGGTAGATGAAGCATGATTTTGTCTTGATTTCTATGGCTATAGCTACTGCCCTAGGTTGGTGGTATAGTATGAATGTTAATCATGATAAACAAAGTAAAGTATATTAATGAGTGATCTATGACTCTCTACTTTCTACCATATATGTGATATAGTGCACTAGTTGAATCATGCTCTTGTGACGACTTGTACATGGTTTCTTTGATGATTAACGTATATTTAGCTACTGCCCTATATATGAATTGTTGATAAACAAGGCGTATTGGTCAATGATTATCAAGGGTGAGAAATTGGTAAGAATGCCTATCTCATCTACTTTTCTATATTAATGTAGTTGATGAAGCCTTGTATAGCATTGTGTGGTATGGTACATATATGGTGGCGGTGTTTACTTTATTTTCATTATATATGTGTTGATCATGGCATTAAAGGAAAATTGATGAATATATGAATGAGTGTTTATGATGATCACTTTATGTGTAACTTGTGCCTAATCTTCTACTTGAGTTGTGAATCTAGGTTATGTTGCTAAGGTTATGAGCATGTAAAGGGTTAGGTAATATCATGTGTAGGTGCTGCCATTAATGATTTATTAATGATTGATGACCCCTATCCATGTACCCCTATGTGAATGTGTGAATAGCTAATGTTAGGAGTCTTAAAGTGTTCTATGAAGTTAACTTGTCTCATATGCTATTGTGTGTTGTGTGGTCTATGCTTGAAGAGTATTGTGGTCTAAGAGGTTTGCTGCCTCAATGATTTGTTGATATCCATTATGTGATAATGTTGACCAATGTACACACACTCACACATTATGCATGCTTACAATGTAGTAAATGTTCATAGTGTCTAATGAAAGGTTTTTATCATATTCACTAGTGTCTACTACTATGCATGTAAAGTATATGTACGTGAAGTACTGTATGTTTCCATAACTAGGATTACTTGATAGGTGTACTAGTATGGGAAAAGGTATGGGACCTTGTTTATGCATTGCACATGTGTACCTTGATAGGATAGTTCCTAGGTTTGGTTTCTATGTGCATGAATATGAATATATGGTCATGTGTGGTCTTAATATGTTATGTAAAAGGTTTGTTCACATATATGTATACACACACACATGAATGATGGTCTAGTCAATAAAGGAGCCTTGAAAAGTGTGCTCAAGTGTATCCCTAACTAGATAGTGCTAATACAAATGCTATGTCCATGTGAAAGGGTTTCTCACATGAATTAGGTCGATGAACTCTCATCTATGACCTATAAGTTAAGAATATGAGGGGATGACTCTCTTAAACCTATGTTTTATAAAGAAATGAGAATAAAGGGTTTTTCAATAAAGGGAACTTAGCTTAGCACCGAGTGAACTTGAAGAATAGGGGGTGACACTTTCCAACATAGGGAAGGTAGGGTTCACTACGGTCCTCATGTGTGGGAGAGACACTTTCCTAAATAGGGATGTAGGGTTCACTACGGTACTCACGGGGTGGGTAGACTCATAACCCAAAATGGGTGTAGAGTGATGTTTCCATGATATCCCCAAGTTCCATAAACTATGCTTGCCACATATGATCTAGCAAGTGATATCACCTCATATGCTAGCATGTGTTAATGTTCTACCTTGGCTAGGTAGGAACACCTTCCCTTGGTGTAAGGCTCTACAACACCAAATTCCATGTTTAGCACCCATGGTATTAGTGTCAGTTAAGGCTATAGTTTCCCTAAAGTAAAATGGACAATGGAAATAAATGGCTAGGACCCTAACTAGAATGACTTAAAGGAGTTTACTTAGGATAGGTGGAAGTAATGAACCCATCTAGACATTGCACAAGTAGCTCCTTAGGAAGTTTTAGGAAGGTGTTCTATGGTGTATGGTTATGAATATGTCTTTATGCATGGTATGGTAGTATTTGTCTACTTGTCATGAAGATGTGCATGGTATGAGTCTAGATGATGTGATCTTATCCTTATATGCACTATGTTAATCTAAATGACTATGTGATGAAGGTTTTGTTTTGAAGTGAATGAAGTTGTCTTCATGTTGATGTATGAATTGGATGGTAAGGCTTGTGGTCTTATGATAGGTTTACTAAGTATGTGTGAGGTTATGGGGCTTCACATATACATGGAACTAGTAGGCTTAGAATAGGATTGTGAGTAAGGTTTTATAATGCATGAATGTGAAGTGAAGTTGGTATATGTGCAAGTTTAGGTAGTTACTGTAATTTTCCTATGGTATTGATTTAATATGTCTAAGATGTACTATACTTCTATGATGACATGTGTTTGATTGTGTAGATGATATGTATGTTTACTTGTGTCCTTAAGGTGATGTATTGCACCAAGTATCACTAGAGGGTTAATTGGGAAGTTAGTGAATAAAAGGAAATAAAGATCACTGTTAAGGGAAAGAGAGCTCACTGTAATGTGACTCAACAATGTCATAAATTCTATATGTGATCTTATGTAATGTTTGGTGTTAGAATATGTTTATATGAAGTATGTGAATGATATAAATGTTATTGAATTAAAGTTTTATGATGATTTACTCAAAATGTCATGAAGTGTGATTTCAAGAAAATGTCCCTTTTAAATGTATGTTTTTACATGGTTGCCATACTTAGTGCATTCTTGTGCTAATCACATTCTTCTCTACTTTTTACACAAAGTTTAGGTTATGGATGCTTAAAGGATATCTTGAATGGTGAAGAGCTTTATAGATGATTCCCAAGCTCAATGAAAGGAATCCTTAAGTTGAAGGATCTCCTACTTATATCTTTATTGTAAAGTCTTTAAATATTGCATAGTTATGTAATTTGTCTTATGGGGATTGTCCCTAATGTACACTAATGTTGTTGAGTCTAAGATGGCAAAGAGACTTAAGGTCTATAAATGTATTATGACTTATGTTTTATATATATGAAGTAATCTTCTAGCATATGATGTGCTAAGAAAGTTTTAAATTTTCCGTTAAATTTATGTCAATGCGATAAATGATAACTATGGGCTTGTATAAGACCTCCGAGAGGTCAAGTACGCCATGTTACTTGTAGGGGGTGCTCCCCGGGTGTGACAAACGTCGTATCAGAGCATGAGGTTTATAAAGTGGTTTTAGGTTCTAATAGTCTCATATTGCCACGTCTCGTAGAGTCTCGTGGCATTGGTGGTGAGTCGCGACACATCAAATGGTACGAGAGTCTATAGGACGATAGAGTTTCCCTTCTTCATCATTCTCATATCGTACCTTAGAACTTAACACTATAAGATCTCTCTCTTATGTTTTCTTGTCCGGTGATCCTTTAGATGTGATTGCTTGGATGAGATTGTATCTCTATGTTTGAGGGAGAAAAGGTGAGTTAATGCTTAACTTGGTTTAATGGTTGAATGAGTATGTTTGAAGGAGAATTTGACATGTTTTGATGATATGATGCCATTTATGGCTATGTATGAGACTTATGTGAAATAACATGTTGTGTTGAAGAATGTGTGTCATAATTTGGTTAAAGCATGCTAGAAGTTTTTATGGTTGACACGAGTTCTTTTGGAATGATGTTTTACTATATGGTTTTATATGTTGGTAGCTTAATAGTATGATTTGAACTTGAAATGTGTAGTGACTACCTATGGAATCATGCTACCTTAAGAATATATGCTTAAAGGTGTTCAATATGTCCTTTTGAATATATGCATAATGTTTCAAATGTCGCCTTAGTTGGGATGAGTGAACATTCATGATTACCTAGTATGTATTGGAGTCCTTTGTATATACTTGATCCTAAGTATAAAGGTGGTATGCATGACTTGGTAGGGTGATGATGTGGGTTTTAGTGACCTAGAAGTCACCTTACTATAATGTTCTAGGGAAAAGAAGAAAATTTATGGCTAAGTCTCCTTGATGTTTTCCCCTGATATTGTATGACCTTTGTGTCTATTGTATTGTATGAAAACCTTATGTGGGTGAATGAGATGACCTAACATGATGATTGGGGATAAATTACCTAGGAAATGAAGTTTAGAATACCTTGCTTGACTTACTGTAAATTCCTTCTAAATGGTAATCACTTTTAAGTGATGAAAAATGAAGAGTGTTAAGTTAAGATCCTCTTAAGGTTGGGTTAAGTTGCTCTTAATTGGGTTTACCCTAAGTGGGGGATGGTGATGAAATAGTAAGGTTATAGGTATTGTCTACCTTGACCTTCTATTTTTGCTTGATCTTGAATTTAATAAAGTCTTGATGAGCTTGTTAATGAATAGAGTCTTGCATAAAGTATGAATTGCGTGAACTTTATAGGTTTGGTATGTATTGATTGACATTACCTTAAAGACATAATTAACTTTCCAAAGTGCTTGAATGGAAATTTTGATTAAATACATGTTTTCTCATGAGTATTGTTCATCCTAACATGCTAATGGTACACTTAACTTCATGAGATAAAGTGGTAAACTTGGTTTTAGTCACTTGCGATATGTAAGGTTTAGCCTTATAATGAAAAGGTGAGTCTCTTTAAAATTATATAAGTGGAGTCTTTTGAAAACTCTGTGACTTGTATGGTCGGGAAAGCATGATTGTAGGCTCACTTTTGAAAAGTAAAAGCATGTTTAGCTTAGTATTCATGTTAGTGCTTATGATTTGTGTTATTTTTCCTAATGATGTTAACTGTAAAGACAAATGTTATGCTAGAAATTGAGATTTTGTGAAATGGCTTCCTAATTGTTGTGATGTATTTGGTGTGACTTAGCATTTAGACTTCACTAGGAAGAAAACATGAGCATGTCTTGGCTTAAAAGTTAAGGAACTCTCATTTTAAGAGGAAATCGATCCTGTACTTTGCTAAGGTATGAACTCATGATACAAGTAAGTGTGTTGAGGAAAGGGACATTCCTCCATGGATACAACTAAGCATGGTATGGTTTAGTATGGCCTTCATGGCACTAGGCATAACTAATAAAGATCTTTGGTGATTCAATTAACTCAAGACTATGTGCATTGGAGTATGAGTGTTTAAATAGCTTTTGAGGATATGCTGTAAATCTGCCTATGTGTGGCCTTTCAAGATTATCTCTTAATTAATTGAAGTGTAATGACCAAGTTATGATTAGGAGAAGGGTGTTCCTCCTATGAACATGATAAGAGCCTTGTAATTGATGCATTAAAGAGTGAGTAAATTGATGTTTTGCTTGCTTATGAGCATTGAATGCTAAATGATGTGAAGTAGTGTTCCTGGTAAGTTTGGTGCATTAACTTCTATGTGTTTATGTTATGAAAATGATAAATTGATCTATGATGCATTGAAGTACTTGTTGCGATTGAAATGTTCAAAGTGTCATTCTAGGACGAATGTTCCCATGTGGGGGATATTGTAAGATCCTCAAAATGAGTTAGGATGTCTAGATACTAACATGGTTGTCTTAAGGTTCTAATGTCCTAAAATGTCTTATAATACGTTTATGAGGCAGTGTGCAAAGTTTGAGGTGATTTGGAAGTCAAACGTCAAGGGTCAACCAAACCGTTCGACGACTAGTGTCTCATATGTCTATGCGTGCTTATGTGTATGAATGATATTATGAAGTCTTAAAATGAGTTATAATGATGTTAAATGGTATTATATGATGTTTTGAGAAGTTTGGAGGTCAAACGTCCAAGACGTTCAAAAGTTAGCCATTCAGACATTCATGTACGTCTTGATGGGGCCTTGCATGTTTGGACGTGTTGCAGGTGTTTTGTACGGGTGAAACTTATGTGGAAGGTCTAAAACTTGTTAAGGGTTGTATTTACGTGAGAAACGTCTAGATACGACTTCAAAAGGGCCTCGCAAAAGGCCCACAAGAAGGACCCTAGGTTGGCCGAGACACTGCCTTGGCAGTGTCAATCGACGGACCAAACGATGGCCAGTTTGTCAACCAACGGCCCGTAGGTGAGGTCTCGTAGATTGGTACTTATCTTGGTCAGGTCTCAAGACAAAAGTTGGCCAAGGACCAATTGACGGAAGCCAATGCACGGCCCGTCGACTGACCTACACCTAGTAGATGGCTCCGTCGATGGTGGCCTGCAACCTGTGCCTGCGTACTTTTTCATTAAAGGGGTGAATGGGAAATTCACCCCAAGTCCTAAACCAACTCGAATTGATTTATTTACCTAATTTTGGGTGTATATAACTCATCAAACACGTGAACTCCCATTCCCAATCCCATACACACGTAAGAAATCATTCCCTCCAAAAATCTTCTCCCTAGAAACCTCCATTGTTGTTAAAGCTCAAGAACAGCTCGAAGCTTGGATTTTCGTGGTTTCTTCACCAAGTTTTAGAGGTATTCATGAAGATAAAGGTATGGTGATCTTCATCTCTAGTTATCCTTCCATCTAGAGAGTTAATTTAAAAGATTTCAAAGAGAAAAATATGATCAAACATCTTCTTCAATCTATCCATGGGTTCCATCTAAAAATGTGTTGACCTATTAAATCATGATGAATTGAAGTTAATACAGTTGTTTTATTGTGAATTTGACTCTAATTACATGATGAACCCATGTCCCTTCCAAACTTGAATTAGTCCTTGCATGGGCTTTGTGATCTTAACTTGTTATCGATTGAATTGTGATTCTATTACGTTGAAGTGGTTATATATACTATTATTTACGTGGATTAATGTTTAATTGAGGATGAAAGATCCATGTGGATCAATGTATGAAGATTTGAACATGTTTAGCTTAGGTTTCTATCATTCACTGTAACATTGGCTTTTTAGTGAATAAATGTGAATTTCGATTATTTGGTGGTTCTTATAGCTACTGTTTTAGGTTGATGTTATGAATGAATTATGGGTATAAACTCTTAATGATCAAATCAAAGGAACCTTGATAAGGATTGATCTACATGTTTTAACCTTAAAGTTGCTAATACTATGAACATAATGTGATATCGATTTAGGGTAGATGAAGCATGATTTAGTCTTGATTTCTATGGCTATAGCTACTGCCCTAGGTTGGTGGTATATTATGAATGTTAATCATGATAAACAAAGTAAAGTATATTAATGAGTGATCTATGACTCTCTACTTTCTACCATATATGGGATATAGTGCACTAGTGGAATCATGCTCTTGTGACAACTTGTACATGGTTTCTTTGATGATTAAAGTACATTTAGCTACTGCCCTATATAGGAATTGTTGATAAAAAAAGGTGCATTTGTCAATGATTATCAAGGGTGAGAAATTTGTAAGAACGCCTATCTTCTCTACTTTTCTATACTAATGTAGTTGATGAAGCCTTGTATGGCATTGTGTGGTATAGTCCACATATGGTGGCGGTGTTTACATTATTGTCATTATATATGTGTTGATAATGGACTTGAAGGAAAATTGATGAATATATGAATGAGTGGTTATGATGATCACTTTATGTGTAACTTGTGCCTAGTCTTCTACTTGAGTTGTGAATCTGGGTTATGTTGCTATAGTTATGAGCATGTAAAGGGTTAGGTAATATCATGTGTAGGTGCTGCCATTAATGATTTATTAATGATTGATGACCCCTATCCATGTACCCCTATGTGAATGTGTGAATAGCTAATGTTAGGAGTCTTAAAGTGTTCTATGAAGTTAACTTGTCTCATATGCTACTGTGTGTCGTGTGGTCTATGTTTGAAGAGTATTGTGGTCTAAGAGGGTGGCTGCCTCAATGAGTCGTTGATAGCCATTATGTGATTATTTTGACCAATGTACACACACTCACACATTATGCATTCTTACTATGTAGTAAATGTTCATAGTGTTTAATGAAAGATTGTTCTCATATTCACTAGTGTCTACTACTATGCATGTAAAGTATATATATGTGAAGTACGGTATGTTTCCTTAACTAGGATAACTTGATAGGTGTACTAGTATGGGCAAGGGTATGGGAGCTTGTCTATGCATTGGACATGTGTGCCTTGATAGGATAGTTCCTAGGTTTGGTTTCTATGTGCATTAATATGAATGTATGGTCATGTGTGGTCTTAATATGTTATGTGAAAGGTTTGCTCACATATATGTATACACACACACATGAATGATAGTCTAGTCAATAAAGGAGCCTTGAAAGGTGTTCTTAACTGTATCCTTAACTAGATAGTGCTAATACATATGCTATGTCCATGTGAATGGGTTTCTCACATGAATTAGGTTTATAAACTCTCATCTATGACATATAAGTTAAGCAGATGAAGGATGATTCTCCTAAACCTATGTTTTATAAAGAAATGATAATAAAGGCTTTTTCAATAAAGGGAACTTAGCTTAGCTCCGAGTGAACTTGTAGATGAGGGGGTGACACTTTCAAACATAGGGAAGTTAGGGTTCACTACGGTCCTCATGTGAGGGAGTGACACTTTCCTAAATAGGGGAGGTAGGGTTCATTACGGTCCTCACGGGGTGTATAGCCTCATAACCCAAAATGGGTGTAGAGTGATGTTTGCATGATAACCCCCAAGTTCCATAAACTATGCTTGCCACATAGGATCTAGCAAGTGATATCACCTAATATTCTAGCATGTGTTAATGTTCTACCTTGGCTAGGTAGGAGCACCTTCTCTTGGTGTATGGCTCTACAACACCAAATTCCATGTTTAGCACCCATGGTCTTAGTGTCGGTTAAGGCTATAGTTTTCCTAAGTAAAATGGACAATGGAATTAAATGGTTAGGACCATAACTTGAATGACTTAAGGCACTACAAGAAAAACTGCCTATAAGGAAGGGAAATCTCGTCCCTAAATGTCCAGATCTGGTCGCAAATGGGCCTAGTACGACGGGACAATGCTGGTCGCTACCCGTCCTAAAAGGCTTCTTCGCTAAAGATTAATTGGGACGGGTTGATATAGCTGGTCGCCCAATGTCATTAGAGACGTCAAGTTGTACAGTCGTTAGTGTACTTTTAGGGACCATGAATACCGTCCTAAATAGGAGATTTTCATATTTAAAAAAGTAGATATTTGCGACCGTAAAACTTTTTTTGTGATGAGTAAGTACCTGGTCATAAAATAGTCTATTGCGACAAGCAACTAGCTCGTCCTGGAATAACCTTTATAGACAAGAAACGACTTCGTCTTTAATTAACGGTTAAAAATAGCAAAGAACCTTAGAAATGAAACAATATTCTGGTCTCTAAAGTACCACCAATGGTACATAAACTTCATATCATAAAATGAATAAATTTCATCGGTGAGTATATTACTTCAACTAATAAAAAATTTCATACTAAAGGATGATAAATATAGTTTCAATTTTTGCTCAGTGAAATACTTAATCAACTAACATCCCAAGCTAGAGTAGGTTATAATATACATAACGATCTCATCAAAATAATAATGAGCTTGTGTATCTTCTAAACTTCTATCTTGACTTGTAAGTTCAATCTACAAAAATCTGTAAGAACAAGATTTTAGAAAGATGATAAGTAACTATTAGTATATAGTAATTTATGTAAACTTACACTTGAAATAGTTAAAGCGCTTACCGCAATAGTGTACTATTCATCAATCCTCCAGAAACAACAACAAGCTACAATAACATAAGAAAATTATTAGAAAACTTTTTGTTGCATCAACCATAACATTTGATGGATTCGTCATATTGAACTCCAAGAGTGCAATAGCTTGGAACCGCGATATGAAAAACTAATAGAAAATGCACTTGAAACTTCAAATTAAAAATTTCAACTTTCCAGAAACATGTCTACACATGTCACTTGGCATTGTTTTATTGAAGTCTTTTTCCTCTTCTACAAAGGTGAGGTATGACAACTTCTATTAGAATGTTTCAGGAGTTTTCATAATCTTCACGTTAATTGTGAACTTGCACAAAAGCTCAACATATTTTGATGAGGTCAATAATGGGATTGAGAGTATCTCAAAATAGAGGTGTTACAAGTAAGAAATTTGATTTATCTATCACAGTAGCATTTAAACCAGTTGCTGGTACATTCCAATTGGTTACATATGCATCAATAGCTAATTGAAGCATAAACTATTTGCTACAGATGATGGTGATGTTGCTGAAAATTCTTCATTGCCAATTTTTCATTGATGATTAAGTCAGTAGGAAGGCAAAAATGAATATACAATCACCAAGAACTAACTAAATAAAAGGGGCATAGAAAATTTAAATTTTGAAAAGTTTAATAGTGATTTGTGAGTCCTCTGGTAACTTAAGGAAGAGGTGATGACTACAATGTAATTCAAAAAAATATTGGAGAAAAGTTAGATAACTGAGAGGAGTTCACTTCAACTTAAAAATGAATTTAAATGAAAAATGAAGGTTATAGGGAACTCAAAAAATATTAAGACGACTTGGATTGAAAGAATTGAAAATACTCAAATACACACTATTAAGAAATTATAAAGATTTAACACAACGAGCAATCTTTATGGAGGGTTGTGATCACATAACAGTCTACTTGAGTTATGTAGATTTTAGCTTAAGATGTTCTAAAAAGTTGACTAAATCTTGATATCAGTTCTGGTGGTACCTTTATACTTTGCTACTTAAGTTGTACCCAAGCTTACAAAAGCCTCGATAAATAAGTTTCACGTGTTACATATTTTCTATGTTCAGAGCTATACAAATGGGATGACGGCTAAATTGGTTTTATCAATTTCGGGATCACAAACAATTGGAAAAAAAACCTTGATCATTTTATACAACATATATAAAGTATTGAGCAAGAGAAATTATTGTAGTTAGTGGATATGTAGGACACCTGATGGGCGAGTATATTGGTATTTTATGATCTAAAGAGCCTACAAGGTTGAAATGTGTAAAAATTCCAAATGAAATACTCTACAAGTAGAAGACAACATACGCTAGCCAGAATTCATCAAGGGGAGTTCAAATTCATTTACTTATTAGTTATTCTAATTCAATAAAATAAAAAACAGAGAAGTTTTGTTACGCACAGTTGTGCATAGAAGTGCATGAAAATAGAGCAATAGAAGATGTGCAGCAACGACAAGAAGTCTAGTTAACTTATGATTCTTCGGTTAAACATATAATGTTTTTTAAATTGTAAATGCAAAAACAACAACAACAATATGCCCAGCAGTTATGCAGAGAGATGTATGAAAATACAGAAAGAAGAAATTGTTCAGCAGTGCAAAGTTACATGTGCAGGAAACAACAACACCTTGCTCGATAGCTGAGAAAAGTGTTGAAAATAGAGCAAGAAGACAATGTGCAATAGTGACTATATAACGTTGAAGTCGAGCAAATTCAAAACTAATTAAAGGCGCAAAACTAAACGTCATGAAGTCAAGAACAGTTACCTAAGAAGGTGCTTGTAATGGAAACCAAAAAAGAAAGACAAGGAAGTAAAATTGAGACATCGCCATTGATTTTGTGTACCGCATTTTCTACTCTATATGACATTATGCCAGCTTATGTATCTATTTACAACAGAGACAGGAAAAATATTTTTTATAGTACCTGATGAAATATAATTTGTCGAATACGCTTGTAGCTAAAAATATGATGAGGCACTGTTAGCTTATCTCGATATGTTATTTTCTTTTGCTGCGTGCCTGTATTCTTAAACAATAAGATTAACAAGACTATGAAAATGCAAATTCTCAAAGAAATTAGGGGCCAATAAACTGAAATATATCAAAATTATATGTACTCATAGACCTAATTAAATTCTCCATCATCGCGATATACAGTGTTAATAATCATCAAAGCGTGAAGACAACATTTTTACCGCAATAATTACCCATATGTGATCCATTGCTTTCAGCTTAATATAACTTACATGATTATACTTCAAATGAACGCAAATTATGGTAATGAATTATTTACTCCAAGTACCTCAAAAACAAGCGGCTATGTATTCCAATCGTCTGATTATTTTAAAATGTCACTTTTAGGAGATGATGCCTGAATATCTGAGCTTTCTGAAAGACACTCTGTAGAAGAACTTCCTCTTAACATATTCAGAACAGTTGCAGCAGAACTGAATCTTGAAGGTTATTTTCAAGAATTTTGTGAAGAATTATGCTGGACTATTCCTTGAAATTACAGAGAACAAATAGGACTATAACAAGTTTTATGAAACTTTCTCTAAGAACCTCAATATATTGTTAGTATCATGAATCTTTTCATCACTAAAAAGTAAAGCAGATAATTAAGAACCAGATTGCTGCTGATAAGAAGAGTTTATTCAAATTGCAATGAAAAAAATGTTAATGATGCAGATGACATATGTAAAGATCTGTGTTCTACTGCTCTTATAACTAGTTATTGCTCTCTTCACTTAGGCATTATGTAACTCTATGCAGTATTGTCAACGGTGCGCTTTCGAATCTACAATTCAATGAGCAAATTTCATGCTACACACTTGCATATACTTCAAAAACAAGATTATCAATAATCTTTTTCTAGTTATACACATACAGAAAACCACCAGTTGGTGAAGAAGTATAAAAGGAGCAATTCAAACAAAATAAACACTAAAGGGAATTAAGAAAAACACCAAAATCAACGCTGAAGAGGAGACATACCTAAGAATCGATCAGATAAAAATGAACTCATAGACGAACATAGAACATGATGACCTGCAACCCGTGCTTTGCCTATTTTTGGAAAGATCAGAATGAAAACTAAGAGTATTACCACATTTTTCCAAGAGAATTGCGATTTGCACAGCTGCTACAGAGATTTTTGATGAAATCGATTTAGGGCTTTTGTGTGCTGAAAAAATATAAAGTGAGGTAATCGTGTTGTTTTGAAAAAATAGAAGCTTTTTTCAAAGAATTTTATTTGATGAAGTATATTTTTAGCGCCCATGGGTTTCTATTAAAAATTAAAAATTCACTTTTTCCCGCTTCTATGCACTAAATTTAGAATTTGGGACCAGATTATAATTTCTTTAGGGACTAGATTTTTTACCTTCACAATAACATATAGAATTAAAGAGGGGAATATAATGTCTTCCCAATACCTATATTTTTTGAGACGAGATTATTAACTCGTCCCTAAATGCTGGTCTTAAATAAAAAATTTTCTTGTAGTGAGGGAGGTTACTTAGGATAGGTGGAAGTAATGAACCAATCTTGACATTGCACAAGTAGCTCCTTAGGAAGTTCTAGGAAGGTGTTCTAAGGTGTATGGTTATGAATATGTCTTTATGCATGGTATGATAGTATTTGTCTACTTGTCATGAAGATGTGCATGGTATGAGTCTAGATGATGTGATCTTATCCTTATATGCACTATGTTGGTCTAAATGACTATATGATGAAGGTTTTTTATTGACATGAATGAAGATGTCTTAATTTACTTGTTGATGTATGAATTTGATGGTAAGGCTTATAGTCTTATGATAAGTTTACTAAGTATGTGTGAGGTTATGGGGCTTCACATATACATTGAACTAGTAGGCTTAGAATAGGATTGTGAGTAAGGTTTTATAATGCATTAATGTGAAGTGAAGTTTGTATACGTGCAGTTAAAGGTAGTTACTGTAATTGTCATATGGTATTGGTTTAAATATGTCTAGGTTGTACTATACTTCTATGATGATATATGTTGGATTGCGTAGATGATATGTATGTTTCCTTGTGGCCTTAAGGTGATGTATTGCACCAAGTATCACTAGAGGATTACTTGGGAAGTTAGTGAATAAAAGGAAATAAAGATAACTGTTAAGGGAAAGAGAGCTCACTGTAATGTGACTCAAAAATGTCATAAATTCTATATGTGATCTTATGTAATGTTTGGTGTTAGAATATGTATATATGAAGTATGTGAATGATATAAATGTTATTGAATTAAGTTTTTATGATGATTTACTCAAAATGGCATGAAGTATGATTTCAAGAAAATGTCCCTTTTAAATGCATATTTTTGCATGGTTGCCATACTTAGTGCATTCTTGTGCTAATCTCATTCTTCTCTACTTTTTACATAAAGTGTAGGTTATGGATGCTTAAAGGATATGTTTAATGGTGAAGATCTTGATAGATGATTCCCAAGCTCAATGAAAGGAATCCTTAAGTTCAAGGATCTCCTACTTATGTCTTTATTGTAAAGTCTTTAAATATTGTATAGTTATGTAATGTGTCTTATGGGGCGTGTCCCTAATGTACTCTAATGTTGTTCAGTCTAAGATGGCAAAGAGACTTAAGGTCTATAAATGTATTATGACTTATGTTTTATATATATGAAGTAATCTTCTAGCATATGATGTGCTAAGAAAGTTTTAAATTTTTCGCTAAATTTACTGTGTCAATGCATTGAATGATAACTATGGGCTTGTATAAGCCCTCCGTGAGGTCAAGTACGCCATGTTACTTCTAGGGGGTGGTCCCCGTATGTGACAAACGTGGTTGGGTGTCCGACTAGAAAATTCTCTAATGGATGGTGTTATGGTTCGCCATAACTCCGAGTCGTCTCTAGTGGTTGGGGTGAAATCCAAGCAACACCTTGATCCTCTATTGTTGGAGTTAAAGGAAATGGTCCTTAGTAAAGCTAATGATTCTTTCTCTCAAGGGGAAGATGGGGTGCTTAGGCACTAAGGAAGATTGTGTGTACCAGATGTGGATGCGTTTAGGGAACTGATCATGGAACAGGCTCATGGCTCCCGATATCCCATTCACCCGGGTGCCACAAAGATATACCGTGACTTACGAGAAACATATTGGTGTAATGGTATGAAAAGGGACATAGCGGATTTTGTCGCTAAGTGTCCAAATTGCCAACAAATAAAAGTGGAGCACCAAAGGCCGGGTGGCTTGACTCAAAATATAGACATTCCCACATGGAAGTGGGTGGATAGTAACATGGATTTCATAGTTGGGATTCCTCGTACCCAAAGGAAACATGAATCGATATGGGTCATCATGGATAGGTTGATCAAATGCGCATATTTTCTTCCCGTCAAAGTCACATATTCGGCGAAACATTATGCCAAATTGTACCTCAAAGAAATAGTGAGATTGCATGGAGCCCCTTTGTCCATCATTTCGGATATAGGTACTCAATTTACCTCCCATTTTTGGAAATCTATCCAAAGTAGGATTGGTACAATGTGAAACTTAATACCTCTTTTCATCCCAAGACAGATGGTCAAGCGGAACACACTATTCAAAGCCTCGAAGATATGTTGAGGGCTTGAATCATCGACTTCAAAGGTAATTGGGATGGTCACCTACCTTTGATAGAATTATCCCACAACAATAGCTACCACTCTACTATCTCCATGGCACCCTTTGAGGCAATTTATGGAAGAGGTGTAGATACCCGGTTGGGTGGTATGAGGTAGGTGAGTTTTTTCTACTTGATCCTTTCTTGGTTTATGAAGCTCTCGAGAAGGTTCAAATTATAAGATATAGACTAAAAGCATATCAAAGTAGACCAAAATCCTATGCCAATAATAGAAAAAGGGACCTTGAGTTCGAAGTATGAGATTGGTTCTATTTGAAAATTTCACCCATTAAAGGGGTGATGAGATTTGGAAATAATGGGAAACTTAGTCCCCGTTATGTTATGTGGGTCTGTATGAAATTTTTATGAGGGTTGGGAGTGTTGCATATGAGTTGAAATTTCCAAATGAGTTGGCTATGATTCATCTGGTATTCCATGTATCTATGCTTAAGAAGTGTATAGGCGATCCGGTGTCCATTCTTCCTCTAGAAGGTTTGGGGATAAAGTAGGACCTTCATATGAGGAGGTCCCAATTGATATCTTGGATCGCCAAGTTAAGAAATTGAGGAATAAGGAGGTCGCCTCCGTAAAGGTTCTATGGAGGAACCACCTTGTTAAGGGTGCAACATGGGAGGCTGAGGCCGACATGAAGACCCGCTATCCTCATCTTTCCCCCTTACTCCTAGCCAAGATTAAGGTTACTAATTCCTTATATGACTAATATGAATAATGTTGAACTTATCATGTTTGTATAAATATGTGCATATTGTAGTACAAATTCATTCCTAAATATGTTGCTTGAGTTACTTATATGTTGATATGATTATGATGTTCCTTATATGTGTATATTGATTTTTTTGTCATTGTGCATAGTTTTGACTGAATTGTGTCTTTTCTCATGCATTAATGATTTTTATGCATAGAGACCATACTTAGTACATGTGATTTGTACTAACCCATATTTCTTCCCTTTTTCCCCAAACATTGTAGGTTCGGGCCGTTGAGGTATCATTGAGGCTAAAGTAAGAAGGCTTGGACTAGACTCTCCAAGTTTTGTTATGCCCTCTAGTTCGAGGATGATACCACACACTCTATCTTAGTAGCACTTGTATTTTATAGTAGACATTCATTTCTTTCCTATTGTTGAAGATATTTATGTAAGCCCTATGTGGCAATTATAAATTTCTGTAAGGGCTTTGCCCAGATTGATTGACTTCGTTTAGATGGTTGATACGATACAAAGTATTAGACTAAATTCCTATCTGTTTTTATATTCTATTGTGAAAAGCCTATGTATGCTTCCTATGTAGAGGTCTATGTAAACCTCCTTGATATATAAGCAAAAGTTTTAATTTTCCGCTTTTTTGACCTATGGTTTTCTGTGACGAATGCTAAGAGTCTTGTCTTAGTTCTCTTATAGGATGACGACGTCGGTTACGCCTAGGGGGTACTTTGAGTCGTAACAGTAGGGGTATGGAACTTCACCTATGCATTGTGCAAGTAGGTGTCGAAGCGAGTTCTAGGAAGGTGTTCTAGTGTATATGATTGTGTTTATGTCCTTTATGCATGGCATCGTAGTGTTGTCTACTTGGTATGATTATATGCATGGTATGAGTCTATGTGATGGGTTATTACCTTATATGCATAATGTGGGTGTTAGTGGCTATATGAAGAAGGTCTTATTTGGCATGTATGAAGTTGTCTTTACTTGCCTTGTTGATGTATGAAGTGAATGATATGATTGTGGTCTATTACTAGGTTTACTTAGTATGTGTGAGGTTATGGGGCTTCACATGTACATTGCAGTAGTAGACTTAGATTTGGGTTATGAGTAAGGTCTTATAAGAGTCTATGTAAAGTGAAGTTAACATAAGTGCAAATTGACTATGGTTTACTTTAATGGTTTTGGTAGTCTTGACTTGAATGTGTCTTCTGATGTGCTATACTTCTATGCATTTATGTGTTGAGTTAGGAAGGTTATATGTATGAGTACCTTGTGACCTTAATGTGATGCATTTCGCCATGTATCACTAGAGGATTACTCGCGATGTTACAAAGTTAAAGAGAAAGAAAGCTTACTGTAAAATGAAGGTGCTCACTGTAATTTAAATAAGCCTACTATAAAGTGGTGATTAAAATGCCTTAAATGCAATGTATGGTTTTAGGTAATGTTGTGACCATTGAATATGCCTAAATTAAATATGTAAAATGGTATAATGCATATTGTATCATGTTTTATGAAGTTTTGACAAAAAGGCATGATGCATGGTTTCAAGTAAATGCCCCTTTTAAATGCATGTTTTTGAATGGTTGTCATACTTAGTGCATTCTTGTACTAACACCATTCTTCTTTACTTTTTATACAAAGTGTAGGTTATGGATTCTTAAAGGATGTCTCTAAGGTGAAGGACTTGATATGTGTTTCCCAAGCTCAAAGAAAGGAATCCTTAAGTTCAAAGATTTCCTATGTCATGCCTTACGGTAAAGTCTTGTATTAATTTACTTATGATTTATGTTGTAAGGTTCGTGTCCCTAATGTACTCTAATGATGTTGAGTCTAAGATGCCAAAGCGACGTAGAGTCTAACTTTGTAAATATGATATTTTATCTATATAATTAAACTGATTTTTCTAGCATACGATATGCTAAGAAAGTTTTAAATTTTCTGCTAATTTACCTATGATAATGCGATGAATGATAAATATGGGTTTCTATAAGACATCCGAGTGGTCAAGTACGCCATGTTACTTCTAGGGGGTGCTTCTCGATCATGACAGTAAATTCCACCCTTGTCTAATTAATTACATGGATGGTTGTTTTACTGTTCTTAGGTATTTTATGTGAATTAAATCATTTAAACCCTCATTTAGACTTCAACACTCAAAATAATTATCATTCCCTTAAAAAATATCTTCGTAGAACTCCATTGAAGGTCAAGGTCAAGATCAAGATAGAGTTGAGGATTGCGAGGTCTTTCTTATTCAATTTCGCGGTGAATTCATCTTTTTAGTATAATTACCCTTCATCCTTGATCAATCATTATTTTAAGGAGTCCATCAAAAGGATTTCGAAAGTCTTCTGATGATCAAAAATCCTATTTTCTAATCTAAGCATGGGTTCATTGATAAAACGTTTCCAAAGCAAATATATTGATGGATTAAGGTTTGATTGATTATTTTAAGATGATTTTATATGGATTCACTCAAGAACCCATGATTTTTATAAATTTTCTTAATTTGGCTTATGAAGTGGGTTGATGATTATTATTTTATGTTGATTGAATTATACTTAGATTGAATGATATTTTTTGTTTCTATTGTTATCTATACCTATTGATAATGAATTGTTGTATAATTGAGTAATGGTGATTTTGATTTTGGAGAATTTTAATTTGACCTAATTTAATGATATGTTTGAATTGTTCTTGTATGCATTTACCCACTTATGGTGGAAGTGTTTACTTATTATTTATAATGGGATCATGACCTTGAAGGCACTACATTGTGAATTCAAAAAGTGGCATATTATTGTATAGATGCATGTACAGGGTTAAGATATTTATGGTGATGTGCAATATGAAGGTTATGCATGTGGTGTTAAAGACAGAATGAGGATCTTACATGGTATGTGAAGGCATTGTAATGAGAAGTATATTATCTCTTTATGATTATGTGTGTTGGTGCTAAAATTTGAATGACCTCTAAATAGTATTGTTGTATCTTGACTTGGTAGACTTAGGTACCTCTTCTTTATATATGAAATCTTTTGAATGTGACCTCTTGACTTGGTAGGCTTAGTCATCCATTTATTGAGCAATAAATGAATGAATGAAAGTCTAGGATTGTACGACCTAAGTTGGTGCCCTTTCTATTAAAATCAAATGAGGTATTTTAGGCTATATCTTTAACCGGTAGACCAAAATATGGTGACCATTCAGGATGAGTCTAGAACATTATGTGAATGTGAAAACTTGAAGTGGTAAACCTTAGGGTGATGCCCTTCTTATTGTGTCAAATGATAGACTAAGAGTTGATGTTAATGAAAGGCAAAAGCCCTCTCTAAGAAAGTCAATGAGCTATCTTTAATGATCCTAGATCTGTAGACCTTGATGGTGCCCTTTTATATAGAAGTACTACCGGTTGGTAGACCTAATGAGGTTCCCTCACTATTACATGCATGTTAATGAAACTACTCTATGGGAACTGAGGCTAAGCACCGAGTGTATATGGTCTAGATGGTAGCTCTTCCTGAGTTTGAGGCTACAGTACAATTAAAATCTTTGGATATCCCCTAAACCATGTGCCTTCTTGAGATGTGACCTAGTTATACCCTTTGCAAGTAGAACACCTTCAACGATGTGGGGTGATACGCTTAAATTATACGTCCGTAAAGAAGTATAAGTGGTCGTATCAAGTAAAGAACCCAACAAGTAGGTTGGAATCGATCGGAAGAGGCAAATGACTTAGAGTTAACTTAAATATACTATTACGTCTATTTAGTCAAGTCCTTTCCGAAAACAACTAATTAAAGGGGGGGTTGTCAAACTAAAGTGTTAAATTATTTCAAAATAAAACAAGTAGCAAGATTTAAACTTTGGTATTTATCAAATGGTGAGATAAACTAGGGTGTAAGTGTTCCCCATAAGTTCCTAACTCGGTAACCCTAATTATAACAATTCTTTCCTAGTGTCTTGCATGCAAAGTGATATGTTATGTATCTCTATATCATGGTCCAGCATTTAGAGAATTTCACCCCGTACCTTGGTCCGGCTACGTGTGTCTAAGTTACTAAACATTACATTTACCTCATATTAAGCATCATATTTGATGTTTGGCTTAGTTACTACTTTGCACCAATCGAAACTAGCCTATTAGATAGTGTCCACTAAATCTATGTTGATAATTCTTTTTCTATTAACTACCCACTTTATCCGGCAAGTAGAAATAGGGCAAGTTCTAACGCGTGCACTCGTTAAAAAGACTTCTAGACGAAAGAATTATCAATACATGCAAGAATCTATTCTAGAATTGATATTTAGCTAGTTTTACCATGTTAATCACCCATGGTTCCCACAACCCTAGTTGGGGATTTAGTTACCCATGCCTAGAAATAAGCAATTCATGTTTTTTAAACAATAATTCATATACTTACTTTGACAAGTTTGAAGAAAATCCAGAAATAACACTTGAAATAGCAAAATTCACTTGATAATCATTTCCGAAACTTGAATAAATTGCCAATTTGCAAAGTCAAGAACCCAAGAACTAAAGGATGAAAAACTAATAAAAATTCTAGCCCCAAAAATGAGGTTTTTAACCCTATTTATAATAACAAAGTCCTAAATTAAAAGAAGTCCAAAATAAGGAAAGTTTGTCCCAAAACGCGTCTTGAATCTACGACTCACATGATGGTCTGTCGATCAGTCGACGGACCGTAGACTGCCTCCGTCGGTCCACACTTAGCATCTTCTTCAAACCTACAAATTGCACCTTCTCTAATCCAATCGACGGACCAACAACATGGTCCGTCGATGCACTTATGGTCCGTCGATGCTCTTAGTCGTTCCATACATAGATTTTCTCCAACAGCGGGTTCTGGGGCAGTCTCTGATCACATCAACGATTCTCTAGCACAGTCTGTCGATCAGTCGACGGACCGTCAATCCTTTCGTAGCCCCACACTTAGTCAGAATTCCCCGAGTTGTATTCAGATGCTCAAACCTTCAATAGACGGCCACCACCTACGGTCCGTCGATGAGACGATGGGTCGTCGATGGCTTCGTGGGTGGTCACTTCTGCACTGATTTCTGCACAATATTCTATATTTCCATTTTGGACAACTTTCCTGCAAAACACAAATAAAAACCCATTAAAATTCCTACAAAAAGGTCCTAGAAACACACTAAACTTATGAAAAAATCATTGAAAGTACTGTTAAACCACGCTACATCAACACCCTCAACTTAAATTCGTTGTTTGTCCTCAAGCGACGCATAATGACTCACCACACACTTTTGTACAAAAGTACTCTCTTTTAAGCTTTTACAATCATCTAGCTATCAATCCCGATCTTTTAGTGCATGTTTTTACTCTTAGGCTCACTAAGCTCCTTCATGTGGATCAGACCATGACACAGACTCACCACGCACCGACACCTCTCCTCTTTTATCTTTCACCAAGGCACCAACTTTCCAATATTGCAACTAATGTCCTCACTTTAAAAATAATATCCTCTTTTTTCACACAACGATTTCAAATTTTTAGTATAAGGATCATTATTAAACATTAACGCTCAGAACAACTTCACAACTAATTGATACTTGTCGCCATAGGCTTTCCCTTATTTTCACTGCTTTAAGTTCACCATATTAGACTCTTAGGATCACGATAGGACTTTCTTGTCTTGTAACGTAGGATCAGGGTAAGGTATGGTACATTTGGATACATTTTAGTGACTTGTTTGCCCTCCATGACATTACGGCTAAGTGTCCTACCTCTTTCATTGTCTATTATGCCCTACTTTTCTTTTCTTGTAATCTTTGCCTTATTTTCTCCTTTCTTTCCTTTTTTGTGGAAGTGACTCTTACTTCTTTTCCTTTAACACTCTTTTTCTCTATTTTTCTTTCTTTACTCAATTGATAATTCTGAATGCCAAACAATGTCCATCATTTTTCGGATTTTGGATAGTATTGCTAGGAAGCGTACCCGGTTGACGTGGGTTCACAGTAGTAGACAATTGGGCAATTTGCAACTCAAGATTGGGGCCTTGGGGGTTCGGCTGGAAACCCCCCGTCTGCTCATTCACTACATAAGAATCTTCTTCATAGTAGTACTCATCAACCGGTGGTGGTGGTTTAGCCAAATAATATGCCGTATTTACTTTCTACGCACCCCAATGACATATTTTAACACCAACCCTAGCTCGGTTCTCATTTGAGCCATCTCTTCACAAATCTCATCTGCGGTTGTGTTGTGTATAGCTTGCACCGCAAAAGTGTTTCTCCTAGTATCCAACTTCCTAGTTCTTCAAGCTTTATTATTTCGGGAGATTTTCTTTAACTTCTCGGTGATCTCTGCATAAGTACACTCCCCATAAGAACCACCCGCAATCGTATCAAGCACTATTTTATTATTTTTGTCTTGCCCCCGATAGAAGTACTCTTTCAAGGACTCATCATCATTGTGGTGGTTTGGTACACTTCTCAAAAATGAGGTGAACCTATCCTTAGAACAACTTACTGACTCCCCAGGTAATGCCACAAAGTTGTTCACCCTATCTTTGTGGTTGAACTTTTTAGACAACGGATAGTAACGCGCTAGGAACACATCCCTCAACTAGTTCCAAGTATAGATCGAGTTATAGGGTAACTCAGTAAACCATATAGCAACCTCTCCTATCAATGAGAGAGGGAAAACTCTTAACCCGATGACATACATGTCCAAGTCAGGACTCCCTAAGCAACTCTTAGACACCGACCTCAGTTTGGCGATGTGAGCATGTGGATTCTCAGATGGTAGTGGTGAGCATCTGCATCAAGCTACTAGTTACGACAAAAGTATGACCATGTGGTAGAGGAGGTAGGCCAAGTGTTCCATCATAGTTAGTGATGTTAGCATTGCCCCTATAGTACTCTTGAGGGCGTGGGGTGGGACGTTGCCTCCTCAGATCACCTTCATCAGGGGTCTCTACTATCAATTGATTATGAGCATCAATCGGCGGAGGAAGTTGATGGTTGATCCCATCACCAAGATTAGCAGGATTGTGTGGATCATTCATTCTGCGGAGTGTATGGTTTAGTTTTGGATCAAGTGGAAGTATTGGTTCACCTCGAATCCGTTTACTTGGCATACACTAGAGCTTGACCTGAGATAGACAAAAAGAAAAAGAAAAAGTAAAATTAGGAAATTGTTGACTAAAATTCGGTAATGTGCTTAAATTTAATCTAAAAGCCACTTTCCACGGAGCCTATAAAGTAAAGAACCCAACAAGTAGGTTGGAGTTCATCCCACAAGGAAAATGACTTAGACTTAACATTAATATACTATTACGTCTATTTAGTCAAGTCCTTTCCGAAAATAGTTAATTAAAGGGCCCTGTAAAAAAAGTAGCACGATTAAAACTTTGGCATTTATCAAGTGGTGAGAGAAACTAAGGTGTAAGTGTTCCCCATAAGTTCCTAAATCGGTAACCCTAGCTATAACAATTAATTCCTAGTGTTTTACATGCAAAGGCATAAGTTATGTATCTCTAAATCCTTGGTTCGGCATTTAGAGAATTTCACCCCGTACCTTGGTCCGGCTACGTGTGTCTAAGTTACTAAACCTTACCTTTACCTCATATTAAGCATCATATTTGATGTTTGGCTTAGTTACTACTTTGCACCAATCGAAAATAACCTATTAGATAGTGTCCACGAAATCTATGTTGATAATTCTTTTCCTATTAACTACCCCCTTGGTCCGTCAAGTAGAAATAGGGCAAGTTCTAACGCGTGCACTCATTAAAAATACTTCTAGATGAAAGAATTATCAATACATGCAAGAATCTGTTCTAGAATTATTATTTAGCTAGTTTTACCTTGTTAATCACCCATGGTTCCCACAACCCTAGTTGGGGATTTAGTTACCCATGCCTAGAAATAAGCAATTCATGTTTTTTAAACAATAATTCATATACTTACTTTGACAAGTTTGAAGAAAATCCAGAAATAAGACTTGAAATAGCAAAATTCACTTGATAATCAATTCCGAAACTTGAATAAATTGCCATTTTGTAAAGTGAAGAACCCAAGAACAAAAGGATGAAAAAATAATAAAAAGTCTAACCCCAAAACGAGATTTTAACCCTATTTATAATAACAAAGTGCTAAATTAAAAGGAGTCCAAAATAAGGAAAGTTTGTACCAAAATGTGTCTTCAATCAACGACTACACTGACGGTCCGTCGATCAGTCGACGGACCATCGAATGCCTCCGTTAGTCCACACTTAGCATCTTCTTCAAGCCTCCAAATTGCACCTTCTCTGATCCAATCGACGGACCAACAACACGTTCCGTCGATGCTCATCGTCGTTCCATACTTAGCTTTTCTCCAACATCGGGTACTTGGGAAGTCTCTGATCATATCAATGACTTGCCAGCACGGTCTGTCGATCAGTGAACGGAACGTCGATCCTTCCATAGCCCCACACTTAGTCAAAATTCCCCGAGTTGTATTAAGATGCTCGAACCTTCAATCGACAGACACCACCTACGGTTCGTCGATAAGACAATGGGCCATCGATGGCTTCGTGGGTGGTCACTTCTGCACTGATTTCTGCAAAGTCTTCTACATTTCCGTTTCGGACAACTTTCCTGCAAAACATAGATAAAAACACATTAAATTACTACATAAAGGCCCTAGACACACACTAAACTTAAGGAAAAAGCATTAAAAGCACCGTGAAACCATGGTACATCATGGGGTTTTATCACAGTGGATTCCTTGTGTAGCATGGATGGTCAATATTTGTTAACGCCTTTTCCCATCATATGGGATGTGCACTCTAGTTACTTGATAGGTTATACATCATGTAGGTAGTAGTATGAGATGCTATTAACACATGGCATGAGTAGTCTTTGAAGGTGCAAAAATGAGTTCCCTATATCTATATCGTTAATATGTGAAAGCCCTTTAATGCATTAATGTGTCCTAAATGACTTGATGAAGAGTATCGACTTATTAATGTTATGTTTAGATAGAAAGGTCATTATCTATGGTAGCCTTAAGGATCACCTAGGTTTGTATGAAGAGGTTGTATGGGTTGCCACTTCATGTCATACATTGGTGTGTCTTAGCTTATCTTTAAGCAGAGGTTCTAAGATGATGAAATGACTTACTTGCTAAACATGGTTATGTGTTCGATACTGGTACTAGTTGAGCGTGTCTATAATGTAAATATAGTATTTTATGTGGATGATGACTTATAATATGTCTTTTTTACTTGTATTATGAAGGTTTTGTCAAAAAATTGCATAAAAGCATATATCTCAAATAAATGTCCTTTTTTGCTTGTTTTTTGCATGGTCATCATACTTAGTACTTAATTGTGCTAACTCCGTTCATTTATATGTTTTACTATAATTGTATGTGCTAGAAAGTGATTTCATTCTCTATAGGAGCTTGGGACTGGAGTTTCTCTCCTAAACTTTTTGGTATGTCTCATATGTTGAGGACAAGGATTCTTGATTTTAGTTTTATGTGAGATTCTTATATTAGACTTTAGTATTTTAAATTTAATGAAGTTTCGTGACCCTATCTTGTTATGTTTGTCTAAGAATCGAAGTGTGAGACATTGTCTTCTTCTATGTCTTTTGAAGGTCTTTTAATGAGAAGTTAAATAGTTTAGTTTGAATTATGTTTTAAATTCCTTACTATTTTCTATATTCAATGTTGTAAATGCTAAGGGCTTGGATAAGACCTCTTCGTGGTAGAGTACACCATATTATGACTAGGGGGTGCTCTCGAGTAGTAAAAAACATGGTATCAAATCATAAGGTTTTGGAAATAATTCTTAGGTTCAAAAGTCACACAAGCCATGTCTAGAAGAGTCTTGTTCATCAGTGTGAGTCGCGACACATCTATGAGCGAGAGGCTATAGGACGTTACAAGTTACCCTTCTTTCATTATTATTGATGTTGTGCCTTATAGTATGGTTTTATATATGTCTATTTTCCTAATCCTTCTCTTGTGTTTAGAGAATAAATACAATAAGAAACTCTGCGAGAAAAGTGGAAGAGCAAGTAGTGAATGAGGGAGTTCCTACTTAGGGTAATCAAGGTCTCCAAGGTGACAAAATTCCCATGGGAAATCAAGAGAATGATTCTCCGGTGGTTCCCGTGGATATGAATAATGAAGAAATTAGAGAGGATTTTCTCACTTTAGCGTGATCCATGACGACTCAAGCAAATATAGATGTGGGGCGTAAGATCAATGCTATTCAGAGTACTATGGACTCAAGATTGAGGGACCTTGTGAGGATGAATCCTCCTATCTTTCTTGGATCTAGAATGGGAATCGGTCCCCGTAGTGAGAGAGTATCAGAAAGTCTTCCTCAATGACTTTTTGGTATTTCTCTCGAATGGAAACTAGACATCGGCATTTTTTTTTTTGAGGAATACACAACCCATATCTATTACCCATTATTAGATGGCTACGGTCAATTGAAAGACTTGATGGAACAAATCAGTATTGATAAATAAGGATTTTATTTAACCAAGCATATCTACATTGGTGCTCTAATCCTGTTTGTGAAAAAATAAAGATAGGTCTCTTAGGGTTGGTATTTATTACCGTCAATTGAAAAAGGTCTCAATACAAAATAAGTATCCACTTCCCAGGATTAGCGGTTTTCTTGATCAACTCCAAGGTGCTACTTTTTTCTTCCAAAATAGATTTTCCTTCACGTTATCAAACCTAAGGGTAAGAGAGGTTGATGATTCTAAGACGTTTTTTAGCACCCCATACTGACACTAAGAATTTGTGGTTGTGTTTTTTGGGTTAAGAAATACCCCCGCGTCCTTCATTGACCTAATGAATAGGGAGTTTAGACAATATCTTTATTCGTTTTTTTATCATCTTTAGCGATGATATTTTATATATTGAATGATTGAGGGGGGACATAAATATCATTTGAGGATAGATTTGCAAGTCTTAAGGAACACTAATTATATGCTAAGTTTAGCAAGTGTTAGTTTTGGGTAAGGCCGGTTGCCTTCCTTGGTCACATTTTGTCAGGCATGGATTTTGAGGTCTATCATAATAAAACGGATGCGGTAAAGAATGGCCTAGACCTCTAACTATAACTAACCTAAAACGAATAAGTTAAACAAGAGCCTAATATGTGTGTTAGAGTTTGGTGTGAGGTTTGATGGTGATTTATCTTGTCCCGAGCCATGGTTGATGTGTGTAGGGTTTAGACGTATAGGTACGACCCCCAAGGACCACCCTAAGGTTCCATGATATGTACCATAAGATTAAACCCCAAGACCCCAAGGAAGCCATGAGGCTGCCCGAAATGGGCTGACCTATTGAACGGTTGTACGCCCCATAAGTCCATCCTCTAACGTCCCTAAAATAAACTAGGTTGAACTAGAGCTTCGCATGTGTATCATGAGTTAATTTTGTGCTAAAATGGTTAATAATGATGTTTTCAGTCAGTTTCTAAAGTTTGGTGATGTTTGGAGGTCAAACGTCCAAGAACGTCCATGACATTCGAAAGATTTGTCTTGCAAAGTGCTTGTGTGTATTAGTGTGTTTTAGCGAGTTTTACGTGTTCTCTTTAGTTGAAATTTATGTGGGATGATCTCAAAATCTATATGACCATGTATAAGGGTTTACGTTCCGGGTACGACTCCACCTAGGAGCCACGAGGGTCCTCAGAAGGGAACCCCACATCTTTGGCAGGATGCTGCCATGCAGTGACCAACAACGGCTCTAGAGACACACCATTGGTAAAACAATGGATCGTCGACCTTGAGAGTCGATTGTACCTGCAAGTACTTCATAGAAGGGAGGGTCAGACCCAAACGACGGACCCCATCTAAGGGGCGTAGTCTAGACTACTGTCCGTAGTTTGTGGGCCGTTGGTTGTGCCTGTAGAGCTGTCAAAAAAATCTGCCAAGTCTTGGGGTATTTGGCAAATTTACTCCAAGTCTTTTACGAATCATAGATGATTATTTTATTTTATTTATGTATATTAAGAGTGTTCAAACACTAAGACCTACTTTTAGACTTCATTTAAAAAAAAAAAAAAACCCTCCCTCAAGAAAGAACTCACCCAAAACCCTAGAGAAGCTTGAACTCAGGGAAGGGCTTGGAGGACTGGTTTTGGTCTATTTCTTCATCGAAAATTAGTGGGTTTCTTCTCATTGATGTACAGTATTCTTCCTTGAACTCCTTTTCATTCAAGGATCCACTTCTAAAAGATTTCAAAAAGGGTTTCAAACTTCAAATTTCATTATTCCTTGACTCTAAGTATGGGTCTTCGTATGAAAACATTTTAGTGATTAAAATGAGTTGTTCTTAGTTTTAAATGATGATTTTAATGTCAAAACCCAATGAAAACATGTTTATGCTTTTTATAAACTTTTAGCATTATGAAATGGGTTTAATGAGCATGATTTGAGGATGTCAGGAATATGTTTTGTTTATGGTTATAATGGGTTTTAGCTACTGCCCTAAGGGCTATATTATGATGAATTGTTGGATAAATTATGAATAGATGGTGAAAGCTTGGAGGAATGGTAAGTTGGTTATATTGTTTAAGTTCTTATTGTGAAATGCTTTTGAGTGGTATGGTCCACCTTTGGTGGCGCTCTCTATTTGAAGTATATGAATGTGAATTTACGTGTGTATTGTGAACAAGGCCATGAAGGCATGTTAAGTGAAGTAAGATGATAATGATGTTGTTCCTATTAATGTGCTTTATGAAGCTTGTTATGTAAATTATGCTAGAGATTATGTCTAAGTGAACTATATGTTTATGTGAAGCATGTTAAATGTATATTATGATGAATGAAGATGTAAGCATGTGTAGCAGTCAATGTTATGAAAATGGTGATTATGTGAAAGGTTTGCCCAAATGTACACAAACATACACACTTGAATGAATGAATGAAGTTAATCAATGAAAAGGGGATTTTTGGGGTGAACACTCGTTGTGAGTTGAGATGTAGTGTTTGGTAGCAACCTCACTATTCCCAAGAGCTTTCTAAGATAGGTTGACGGTTGGATACCCGTTGTGAGTTGATATGTGGTGTACTAATGTAACCTCTAGGGACAAGTACCCTTCGTGAGTTGAGATGTGGTACTAATTACCTATAACTTAACCTATCACAATGAATGTTTTAGACTCCATGGGGGAGTTATGCTTAGCACCGAGATGATTTGAAGAAGGGGTGGGTGCACATTATGAGTAGATATGATGTACCCAATGTACCTCTTGAGATGAGTACTCCTTATGAGTAGAGAGTGAGTTACTTAGAAGCAATCTCTTTATCCCTTAACTATGTCCACATATGTTTAGATATTGGACAATCCATGTAAAGGCTAAAAGAATAACCCTACCTTAGGAAAGTGGGGATCCCTCATTCGATAGGGGTTAATATAGGGATTCCATGTCTAGCTCTCATGGTCTATGTCGGGTAAAGTTATCCCCCACAAAAAAATTTAATGAACTAAGTATCCTAAAGAGTGTACTACTTAGGGTAGGTGGTGGTATGGGACGCTATTTATCCATTGCACAAGTAGACACTTCAAAGGGGAGTCTTGGTATGTCTCTGTCTTTAATGTATGAATGTGTTATTATGTAATGAAAGGAAGTTATGTGACTTAATGTCTAATGTTAAGAAATCATGTTAATTTTATGCCTTGTATAATGAAGTTTATGAATGATGAATGTAGTATACGTACCTAACCTCATGGAATTCTCAAGGAGCACAAAGTGGGAGTAGTAGTATGGGATGCTATTCTCACACTGCACTTTTTGTAACTTACAAGTCCACTTGGGGAAGGGTACTTAAGTGAAGTTCTATATGAAAGTACGTCTCTCTAATGTTTAGTTCTAGAAGTGTGGACTTGTTACCCGTGCGAAGTAAGCCTATAATGGATATTCTTGAGGATCACTTAGGTGCGTATTGAAGGAATTAAAAGGGTAGTCCCTTCATGTCTTCCTTTGTGAGTCTTAGGATTTTCTTTGTTAGGGAAACTTCTAGGGAAATGACTTTACTGTGAAGTTATATGAATTCACTGTAATTCCCTTTGAGTTCACTGTAAAGCGACTCTTTGTATTAAATTCTTGAAAATCATTTTCTATGTGCTAAATGATGACTTATGTGTTATTTCACTTCTATATTCATGAAATTTTTAGTTAATTGGTATAAAAGCTTATTTCTACTAAAACATCCATGTTTGCATGTTTTTGCATATAACATACTTAGTACATTGTCTTGTACTAACCCCATAGTACTTTTCTATACTTTATAAGTATAGTTTGGAGGAATGTTGAAGACTAGAAGGCAAGCTTGGAAATCGGCTCTTTAAAAACTAAGTATGTCCTCATATATTCGAGGGCATAGTTCTATTTTTTAGTTTCTACTATTAAGAATTATTATGTATTTTCATTCAATGTAAAGGGTCATGTCCCTAAAATATTTAAGTTGTGTCCTTAAGTTGGCTTGTGATTACGATACTACTTTTTGTATTTATAAAAAAGATATTTGCTTATTATTTTTAATGTCAAGAAAAGTTTTAATTCCGCACTACTTTTCATGTCTTATGTAATGAATGATAGCAAATGGCTAGTACAAGACCTCCAAAAGGCCAAGTACGCAATTTTCCGACCTAAGGGTTACCTAAATTTCTAGGGGGTACTTTCGGGTCATGACAGACTTGGTATCAAAGCATAAGCTTATGGGAAATAGTTTAGGGTCTAAAGTCTCACAAGCCACGTCTACTAGTTTCTTGTTCACCAGTGTGAGTTGCGACACACCCATTGTAACTTTCCAGAAAATGTACGTGTCTAGTAAAAAGCCTATTAGGTTTTAAGAATAGGTATTGGGTACATACGCATCCCAATGCCTAATATTGAGTAATATTCAGCATGTTAGAGAATATTGGCTTAAGGGTGTTAGCCAATGTCTACACAAGTAAATTAAAATATACGTCGATGTCAAATACTCCAATCCAAGTTTGTTTAAGAATTGTACCTGCAATGAAGACCCTAAGCTAAAATAACTATATTCTTCATATATTCTTCATATTCACGCATTAGGTACTAGGCATACAAGTGTCAAGCCTAGGTACCATAGCACATAATCACTTAAAATGATCATGTAGATTAAGCAGTGCCCAAGGACATAGCGAGGATCCTTGGGACAATAAGTGAACATTCGATATGAACCTTCCAGAATGGTTAGTTAGGAAAGTGCACGGCAACACATGTGCAACTGGCCGAGGGACCAAGCTAACCGATTCGGTTAGAGCAGTTGGTGACACGCGTGCGTCCGGGTCCATCCAAGTGGGGCCAAGCTCGCTAATCGGTCCTAGACTCTAACTAACGGACCTAACTAACCAACTAACCTAGGATAAACCAAAAATAACTAACTAGTGGATCCAATAACCTAAGATCAAATCGGGTGACACTAAGCCGAGTAACTAACTAAGAAACATCCTAGTACCTAACCTAAGATGGTCCAAAGGGTTGATTATGGTCCTAACAACTTAGGGGTACTTTAGTAATTACCCTAGGTTACTTAATTATTTAAATTAGCAACTTAATTAATTAATTTAAATGGACAAAAACGAAACCATTAAGCAAAATTCCAGATTTCAGTTAAGTCAAGGTTCTCCTATTTTTAGTCAATTTAGGAGGGGCGGTTTGGTAATTAGCTACTTGAGTTATTTAATTAAGTTATTTAGTCTAAGATGAATTAGTTAAAATTCAGTTCCTAAAGACTTAGACTCACGTTATTCATCATAAACCCTACAACTAAAATCAGTGAGAAAACGTAAAGAAACCCTAGGCGATTTCAAACAAGTTCTTCAAGGTTTTTGTGCAAAGTGCAAGGTGATCTTCGTAGATTTAAGTATACAGTAAGGTATGGGTTTTCTATCATGGATTCCTTTCTCCAAGAGGCTTTTCAAAAGTTTTGACTTTATGAATATCGAAACTAGGGTTATTCCCATTGAATCGCATGTTCATCTCCCTGGTTCTCCTGATTTCTGATTCTTGTAGTATGTATAATGTAAATCTCGATGCATGTTGTTTGTATGTGGTGCTAACTGATCATTATGTGTATGTTTTTGTGATTTGTAATGTCGAATGAAACCTACATGTTAGATCCGCATACTTGGGGTGTTATTTATGGGGTGTTATTTACATGTGATGATGAATGTTGTAATGCCTACTTGTGTTCGAGAAGATGAGATTATTATGAGTTGTTCATTGAATTGTTTCATAGACTAATCAAAGGTTAAATATTGGCTTGTTTAACATGATAGATTACTATAATGTATTCATGATGTAATCGAATTGGCTAGTTATAATATTATGACAAGTATCTAGTGAAATTATGATTTATGTCAACAAATTGGCTAGCAAAACTATGTCCAAAATATTATCTCCCAAAATATGTGAAGTCATACCAATCTCTACATCAATGAACTCATAACATAGGGTGTGCCAATCAATGGGACATGTCCCAACATACCCTATCCACACAAACTTGTAAACGTAATAGCATTGAATAAGTCGTTATAACCTCCATAAATAATGGTACAAGACTATCAAATAACGTTGAACAAGTTAAGGTGAGTAATGAATTAACTAAAAGCTTAAGTTATGAAATTGACCTAATATAGAGTGTTACAAGAGGTGAGACAAGTCTCAGTTACACTTAATCGATTATGTCAAAGTTACTCACATAAGAGGGTGCTAGAATCCGTGAGACAAATCTCACTCGCACCATGATGATAATATAAGACTTAAGTTCATATTCATCAAGTAAAGAAAGGGATGACCAGTCATCCATTTGAGTTAAGTATACCTCATACTAGTTGCAAGCTTCCATAATGTTTGACTCAACTCTAAAAGATAGAAAGTAAAATAAATTTGAGCTTAGAACCGATAGACTAGAAATGAGCTTGTGCCAGCACATGTAAGCCTCATGAGACGAGATCACCACCCAGGTGGACCAGGGTCTCCGAATGTTTCCTAGTCTTTGAACAATGTTGCCAACATAGGGACTAGCTAGTGGATAAATCCATTTAAGAATGCTAGGTAGTTTCGGTTTCACTTTGTCCGGTGATAACTCCTCTTTTCGGTATGTGTAAGACACTGGATGTCATGTTTAGCTCACATGATATATGTCGGTTAAAGATCAAGAAAGTATTCGGTTCACTTTAGCTGTGAACCACCTCTTTTCGGTGGGGAAGACACTGCCTTTGGTTTCACTTTAGCGGTGACCACATATTTTCGGTGTGGGGAAGACACTGAGCTTGGTTTTACTTTAATCGGTGATCCACCTCTTTTCGGTGTGGGGAAGACATTGGATTTCATGTTAGCTCGCATGATCTACTTCAGTTATTGCTAAAGAATTATTTAAAGAAATTAAGAAACAATGAAAGTAGCATGTTCAAAGTGAACAACAGATCAAATAAGAAGAAACATAAGTTCAAAGTGAACTATGTAAGCAAGATCTTAAGAATGTCAATCATTATTGTTGATAAGAATGAAGTTGTAACAAGTTAGTGGTTTATGCCAATATTGGAGTATGAATATATGCCTCAAAGATTCATATATTAGGTAAACAACCAATTAATGGGCATAGACAATAAAAATTTTCTTATAAATAGATTCATACCCAATTTAAGAAGAATGAGAAATCTAACTTATAAGTAAGGTAGTCAAATCATTTCCTTAGTCTTGTGAATTACTTACTCGATTCATTATAGGTATGTGAATACAATGAATTATTGCACTTGTAAGTAAAACATAGGATCAAAGGAGATCATTGAACTACACAACAGAAAGAAGAAAAGACTGAAAATAAACTAAGGCTAGGAATAGGAGCTCTCGGCCTAAGAGTGCAAAAATAATAAATTTTGTTTAAGTTGTTCTAAAATTATGTTCATGATTCCAATGTGTTATGTTCCTATAGAAAATGATGTGTGCCTTAATTGCATGAGAATATATGATATTCATAGCATGAATCGTAAGTAACAATTTAAGAAAGTAAACTGACTTAACTTTCCAAAAACGACATGTTGCTTTAGGAAGAGATTAGTTTGATCATGCATAGTCCTTATGTGTTTATGTGCATACACCCATACTTAGTACTAACCCCATATATTATTACTATTTTCATAGGCGCAGGTCCGAGAGAAGATTGAAGATTCGACGAAGCAGTTTGGATTAGCGATCTCCAGACTTTGGTAGGTCCTCTTAAGTTCGAGGATGCTACATTTATTATTCTAGCTTAGTACATTAAACATAGCTAGTGGAGATAGTACGTAGCATTTCATTTCAATCATTTGTTCAAGCGTTGTAATAAGGCCGATTGGCAACCTATTATTATTATTATTATTATTATTATTATTATCTATTTTGATTGTTTAATCTTTAATAAATTGTTGATTTAGTTTGAGCTCATTAGAATATCACTCTTATGCAGTATTTATATGAAGTCTATGTACACTTCAATAAGTAATTGAAAAGTTTTAAATTTTCCACAAATTCAACTGTATGATTGTGATGAAAGTTAAGAAGAGGCTTGTCTGCGACCTTAGAGAGGTTAACGACGCCGGTTATATTCAGATTCAAGAATCCGGGTGTAACAAACCTTGTGTCAGATCATGAGGTTAAATTACCTAGGAACTAAATCTCAAAACAACCACGTTGCGTAGTTTCTATCTTATGGTTGTGAAGTGCACCACAATCAAGACTTAGAGATTAAGTGATGTTAGGAATTTTCCTTCTTCTACTCTTTATCGTGCTATCTAGAGCTTTGACATTTTTGTGTCATTCTAGCATCTAACCTATTTCTTGTGTGTACGTGTAGAAAATGAACACAAGGAGAAACCCAGGCAGAAGAGTTGAAGAAGCAGCTGTTGGAGGCAACCAAGCTCCTCCTCAAGCCCCAGCTGCTGAAGTACAAGTGTCTGCCAACCCATTTGCGATGACGGATGGAGAAGTGAAGGCGGCACTGCTTCAGATGGCCCAAACCATCACTGTGCATGCACAGTCCATCATGGCCCAAGCCACTAGAGTGGGTGCTCCCAGGGAGAACCCGCATGCTAGCACCATGGCTAGTAGACTGAGAGATTTCACCACAATGAATCCCGCAGTCTACTACGGGTCCAAGACCAATGAGGATCCCCAAGAGTTTGTGGATGAGGTTCACAAGATTCTCTGTGCTATGGTTGTTAGTGAAGAGGAAAAGGTTTAATTGGCTGCTTACCAACTCAAAGATGTGACTCAGGTGTGGCACAGGATGTGGGGAGATGGTCGAGCACCAGGAAAAGTCCCCATCACTTGGGACGTTCTCAAGGCTATATTCCTGGAGAGGTTCTTTCCCAGAGAGCAGAGAGAGGCTAAGGTTGAGGAATTCATTAACCTACGACACAGAGGTATATCAGTCAAGGAGTATTCCATTAAGTTTGTTAAGCATTCCAAATATGCTTCTTCTCTGGTGTCCAATAGCAGGGATGAGATTAGCAGGTTTGTGACTGGTGTATCGGAGTATTTAGAGGAGGAATGTTGGGCAGCCATGTTGCATGATAACATGGACATTGGTAGGTTAATGGTGCATGCTCAACAGGTTGAGGAGAGTCGTCTGAGAAAAAGAGGCCGAGAGAGCAAGAAATCTAGGCCCACGAATTAGTCCGGTTTGAGTAATGGTAAGAATTCGTTTGGAATTAGGGATAGGCCCAAGTTCAAGAAGGTGCACAAGAACTTAGGTAATCCTACTCCTTCGATAAATAATAATGCCAAGAAGGGCAATGATAAAAATGCCCAGCGTGACTGAAAGATGTGTGGTAAGTGTGGCCGTGCGCATGGAGGTGAGTGCATGATAGGTTTTAATGGATGCTATGGGTGCGGTAAGAGTGGGCACGTGATCAGGGACTGCCCACATACGCAGAATCAGGCCAAGGCAGATACTCGGCCTTGGCCTAATCCCACTCCTGCATCCGAACATCCTAAGAGAAACCGATTTTATGCGTTGAAAGGAAGAGAGGAGCAAGAAAAGTCCGCGGATGTGGTCACTGGTAACTTGCTTGTCTATTCTTTTCCTGTTTATTCATTATTAGATCTAGGATCTACCTTGTCTTTTTTTACTCCTTTAGTAGCTACTGAATTTCACTTGCTTCCTGAGATATTTCATGAACCATTTGTAGTTAGTACTCCCATACGAGATAGTGTTAGGGCCGAAAGAGTATATAGAGATTGCCCAATAACTGTTCTCAATAAATTTACTCATGTTGACCTAATAGAATTAACCAGGCTTGATTTTGATATAATTTTGGGAATGGATTGGATCCATGAATGTTATGCTACCATAGACTGTCAAAACATGGTAGTAAGGTTTCAGTTTCTAAATGAGTTATAGTCAAAATGGGAAGGGCGTGGTACAAATCCAACAGGCCAAATAGTTTCCAATCTTAAAGCCAATAAGATGTTATCTAAGGGGTACTTATGCCACTTAGTCAGAGTCAATGACTTAGAACAAGAAGTTCCTTCCATAGACTCTGTCTCTGTGGTAAATGCGTTTCAAGATGTATTTCCGAAGGATTTACCAGGAATCCCTCCTGAACGTGAAATTGATTTTGGTGTTGACTTAGATCCCAACACCCAACCGATTTCCATGCCTCCCTATAAAATGGCTCCAGCGGAACTCAAAGAGTTGAAGTTGCAGTTAAAAGATTTACTTTATAGAGCTTCATCCAGCCGATCATATCTCCATGGGGCTCTCCAGTGTTCGCTAAGAAAAAGGATGGAACTCTTAGAATATGTATTGATTATCAGCAACTCAACAAAGTCACTATAAAGAACAAGTACCCTCTTCCCAGAATCGATGATCTATTTGATCAACTCTAGGGTTCAAGTTTCATTTCTAAAATAGATCTTTGGTCAGGTTATCACTAACATAGGGTATGCCAATCAATGGGACATGTCCCAACATACCCTATCCACACGAACTTGTAAACGTAATAGCATTGAAAGAGTCGTTATAACTTCAATAAAGAATGGTACAAGACTATCAAATAAAGTTGAACAAGTTAAGGTGAGTAATGAAATAACTAAAAGCTTAAGTTATGAAATTGACCTAATATAGAGTGTTAAAAGAAGTGAGACAAGTCTCAATTACACTTAATCGATTATGTCAAAGTTACTCACATAAGAGGGTTTTAGAATCCGTGAGACAAGTCTCACTCGCTCCATGATGATTATATAAGACTTAAGTTCATATTCATCAAGTAAATAAAGGGATGACCAGTCATCCATTTGATTTAAGTATACCTCATACTAGAAGCAAGCTTCCATAATGTTTTACTCAAATCTAAAAGATATAATGTAAAATAAATCTGAGCATAGCACCGATAGACTATCAATGAGCTTGTGCCAGCATATATAAGCCTCATGAGACGAGTGTAACGCCCTAAAACGAATTAAGGTGAGTTAGAGCTTCATAAGTGTTGCTTGAGTGAATTTTTTTATAAACGGAGTTAGTTTAGTATTGCTAAGGTGTGTATGAATTTTGGTTGAGTTTGAAGGTCAATCGACTAAAAACGTCCATGACGTTCGAAAGGTGTGCCTTAGAAAATACTTGTGTGTTTTTAGGTGTTTGAGTTAGTTTTACGTGTTCATTTTGTTTGAAACTTACATGAGATGTTCCTAAGACCTAGACAAATTAATTTAGAGGTTTAACGTCCAGGAACGACCCCACCTAGGACCCACAAGGGGTCCTAGATGAAGGGCCCACGATTTGGACAAAGCTGCCAAGGACACTGCCCAATCCACGGAGCAGTCTATTGGGCGTAAGTCCATCGACGCCCCGTCGACTGGGGGACCATTGTTCCATACTTAGTGGGAGGTACAGACCTCCCTTTAATCAGCCTCTGATGCCATCGACGCCCAACAGCACGGGCCGTCGACTCATCGACGCCCAGTAGCTTGGGTCGTCGACTGGCCACCTCCAAAAGCTATGAAAGCTGCTGCCAACTTGGGGTGTTTTATGTAAATACACCCCAAGTCTTTTAAGACCCTAGGCTGATATTTTTAGTGTTTTTATTTTATATTAAGTTAGTTTTAAATGCTAGACCTAGACAAGACCCCTCACTTCAAATATTCAAACTCCCTCTCTAAAGAAAACTCTCTCAAAGTCACCATTGAAAGCTAGAGGTCAAGGAAGGAAAGAGGGTTGGTTGGACGTGATTCCTTCATCAAAACACTTGGATTTTGCTTGCTTAGTGAGGTATGGTATCCATTCTTGAATACCCTTTTATTCAAGAAGCATTTTTAATGAATTTCAAAAAGGGGTTTTCAACCGTAACTTCTATTATCTTCAACCCAATATGGGTCTTGCATGAAAATGTTTCTATTGACAAATTAATGATATTATTAATGTTACTTTATGATTCTAATGCTAAAACCCTAATGAAATCATGTTAAAGTTTCTTTTCAAGTTTTGGTTTATGAAATGGGTCAAATGAGTATGTTTATGTATAAAATGATCTTTGGTTTTATTGTGTTGTAATGGTTGTTTAGATACTGCCCTAAGGGCCTTATTATGTTGAATTAATGATAAAAATATTTATAGGTTGTTATGGCTTAGTAAATTGAAGAGTTGCTATAGTATATTATGCTTATGATAAACTGATCTTGAGTGGTATGGTCCACCTTCTTGCTGGCGGTGGTTATTTGATAAATTGGTGGTGTTTATCATGTATTGAGAATAGGATCTTGAAGGTATAAAGCGTAGAATGAATAGAAATTGTAAATGGGTCTTGTTTTGTGATTGTGAAACTTGAATCGGATGTTTGAACTAGATTTTGGTCTAATTGAAGAATGTGACTAAGTGAAGTATGTAAAGAGTGTAAATTGAGAAATGTAAGTCTAAAGCGTGTTTAGAAGTAATGTGTATGAAATGATGATTATGTGCAAGGTGTGCTTACATGTACACACACACTTTAAGTGAATGAATGAAGCTAAGTTTAGTAAGAAGGGGAGTCTTGGGGTGGACACTCTTCGTGAGTTGAGATGAAGTGTCTAGTAGCAACCTCACTATTCTTAAAGAGCTTTCCTAGATAGGTCGGAGGATGAATGCACTTCGTGAGTTGAGATGTGGCATTCGCTAGTTATCCTTAACCTATAGTCTATAAAGTCAGAATCCGTGGGGAGTTATGCCTAGCACCGAGAGGATAGGAAGAAGAGTTCGAATACGCTTCGTGAGTTGAGATATCATATTACCTTATACCTTTTGAGATGAGTACTCCTAGTTAGTAGAGAATGAGTCACTTAGTAGCAATCTCTCTATCCCTTAACTATGTGCCCGGATAGGTATAGCTATTGAAAAAGCCATGTAAAAGCTAAGAAGTATGACCTTACTCTAGGCAAGTGAGGATACCTCATCCTATAGGGGTTAATATCGGGATTCATTGCCTAGCTCTCATGGTCTTTGTCGGTTAAGCTAACCCCCCACAAAAGTATTGAAAATGATAAGTTGTCTAATTATTGTGTTACCTATGTGATTTGATTGAACTAAGTCTTCAAAAAGAACGTGCTACTTAGGGTAGGTGGTGGTTTGGGACGCTACCTATCCATTGCACTAAGTAGGACCTTCCGAAAGGGAAGACTTGGTGCCAAACCTTCTAAAAGAATGTACTACTTAGGGTAGGTGGTGGTATGGGACGCCATCTACTCATTGCACTAAGTAGGCATTCCGAAAGGGAAGCCTTTGGTGTTTTGTTGGGTTTTCTTCTAAGGTATTGTCTTTGAGTGGTGATTCATTCTCCCGAGGCGAGTAAGCCGAACGTGGTGGTCTTGAGGATCGCTTGGGTGTGCATTGAAAGAAGTGTTTAGACGTTTTCTTCATGTCTTACCTTAGAGAGTCTTGGGATTATCCTTAAGTAGGGAAACTCCTACAGAAATGGACTCACTTCCTCATTTGCAATACTTTGGAAGTTCACCATTGTTGGAGTCTTTATTCTAATGTAAAGCTTTTAAACTTACTTTAAAGTCTTAAAATGGTTCACTGTAATGCCAATGAAATAGTTCACTGTAAATGCATCTTTTTCGTCAACTTGTTGTAACGTGCTCAAATCCTTGGGAATCCATTCGGAGCACTAGTGGGAGTGGTAGTATGGGATGCTACTCTCGCATTGCACTTAGTGTGACATAAGAGTCCTATAGGAGGAGAGTACTTGTGTGAGATTCGTATACATGCATAGTTCACTGTGAAGTCAAGTGTGCTCACCGTAAAGTATATTTTTAAGCTAAAATTATGGAAATTCTTCCTTAACTGTTTAATGATGCTTCTTATGTTGTTTTGTTCCTAAGTTCATGAATATTTTATTAAATTGGAATGAAACTTATTTTGCTAAAAATGTCTCTTTTTACATGTTTTTGCATATGCCATACTTAGTACATTGTTTGTACTAAACCCATACTTTTATATACCTTATGAGTATAGGTTCGAAGCCTTTTGGAGGATTGGAGTTGAAGCTTGGGAATTCTATCTCTCAAGAATTTGGTATGTCCTCATATATTCGTGGACATAGTATATGTTTCTTAGTTTCTTTATGTAGACTTAAATTTGTATTTCCTTTATTGTAAAAGGCCGTGTCCCTAAGATACTAAAGTGTGTCTTTAAGTTGGCTTGTGACAATAAGATTTCCTAGTTTTATGAAATACTCCTTTTATTTAATTATTATGGTGAAAAGTTTTAATTACGTACTACTTTTCATGATTTATGTTATGAACGAGAGTTGAAGGCCTTGTACGAGACCCCAAAGGATCAAGTACGCCCGGCCACGATTCGAGAGTTAGCCCTAACTTCTAGGGGGTACATTCTGGTGGTGATAGACTTGGTATCAGAGCATAAGATTTTGGGAAATAGTTTAAGGTACAAAAGTATCACAAGCCACATCTAGTAGTATCTTGGTCATTGGTGTGAGTCGCGACACATCCATGGACAAGAGGCTATAGGATGGTAGAAGTTTCACTTTCTTCTCTATTCTAATATTGTGTCTCAGAATTGAATTTATAAGGTGTCTTTTCTCAACCTCTTCTCTTTGTGTTTTTAGGACATGAACACAAGGAGATCGACCGCTAGAAGGGAGGAGGGTGGTGTAGCTAATGAGAGGATCCCTCTCCGTGACCAAGTTCCTATTGTGTTCCTAGAGGAGGAAGAAAATGTGGAGGTTCCCCTTCAAGAACCTCGACTGCCTCCGGAACCTCAAGGGCATAAGTGCCTCCTATGCCTCAAGCTCCTTTTGTTTAGGGTGATATGACTAATGCGGAGTTGAGGGCTGCCCTAATGCACTTGACCCAACTCATGACAGCTGAAGCACATGTCGTCAATAATCACTTTGTGGGCCAAGCTAACCAAGGAGATAGGCCCCAACCTAATGCTAGTACTACCGCCTCTAGAATTTGTGATTTTATGAGGATGAACCCTCCAACTTTTCATGGCAGTAAAATGAATGAAGATCCACAAGGCTTCATAGATGAGGTTTTCAAAGTGGAAGATGCTATGGGTGTGACCCCTAGGGAGAAAGCGGAATTGGCCTCTTACCAACTTAAGGATGTTGCTCAAGTGTGGTATGAGCAATGGAGATGTGAGAGACCCTTAGAAAGAGGTTTGGTTGATTTGGAGGAATTCAAAGAGGCTTTCCTAGATAGGTTCTTTCCCCTAGACTGGAGGGAGAAGAAAATGGTTGAGTTCATGAAACTTCGTCAAGAGGGAATGAGTGTGCAAGAATACTCTCTCAAATTTACTTAACTCTCTAAGTATGCCCTGACTATGGTAGCCAACCCTAAGGCTAGGATGAACAAATTTATGATGGGAGTGTCTAGTTTGGTGGAAAAAGAATGTCGTACGGCAATGCTTCTTAATGACATGGATATCTCTTGGCTCATGGTTTATGCACAACAAATTGAGGAGTCCAAAATTAGGGAGATAAGGCAAGAAGGAAAAAGGCCTAGGTGGGATGATTCTAGCAAAAGCCTAGGAAGAGATTTTATCACCAAGATTCTTCCATGGGAAACAAGGATAGGGATCCAAACCAACATTCTCAAGGTGGTTGCCACACTTATGAAAGGGCTAGGTGCCCTACTTGTGGAAAGCAACATGGGGGTAAGTGTCTTGCTGGGACGGATGGTTGTTTTGCATGTGGTAATAATGGCCACAAGATGAGGGACTGACCAAACCAAAAATCAATGGGGAAAGATGTCAATCAAGCTTCCCTAGATCTTATACTCCCAAGAAGAACCCTTCCTATGGGATGGGGGCTTGGTAGGATAATTAATTCGGATTTGATGATTTTGGTAAGTCTTAACTCTTTTTGATTATTGATTTTATGTTATGAAGTGAGTTTATATGCTTTTATAGTTCATATTATCATGTCATCTTGATGAATTGCTTAAGTAAAGAATTTTCGAAAATTTTGGTATGCTTGACAGTGAGCACAGTGAACCTCACTACAAAAAAATTTTGATTTCTGAGAAAAAATATTTTTCTCTTGAATTGTAGTTTCAATGTGTGCAAAGGTGTTGTGTATGAGCATTTTTAATGTTGGAGAAGGTAGTTCCTCCATAAAAGAAGGCTAACAATGAATTTTGACTTCTTAAAGTTTTGCTAAAAGTGTTTGTGTTGCTAAGCGTTTGAAGGTGTCAAATGATGCTCTTTGTTAGTTGGTGCTTTGAATTTGAGTATTTTGATCATGATTGAAGTGTGTTATGTGATTTTAAGTGAGTGCTTGTTGTTCTTGAAGTTTAAGTGTCATTCGAAGACGAATGTTATCCCAAGTGGGGGAGAATGTAACGCCCTAAAACAAATTAAGGTGAGCTAGAGCTTCATAAGTGTTGATAGAGTGAATGTTGTGTTAAAAGGAGTTAGTTTAGTATTCCTAAGGTGTGTGTGATGTTTGGTTGAGTTTGGAGGTCAATTGAACAAAAACGTCCATGACGTTCAGAAGGTGTGCCTTGGAAAATACTTGTGTATCTTGAGGTGTTTGAGAGAGTTTTACATGTTCGTTTTGTTTGAAACTTGCATGAGATATTCCTAATACATAGAAAACTTAGTTTAGAGGTTTAACGTCTGGGCACGACCACACCTAGGACCCACAAGGGGCCCTAGATTAAGGGCCCAAGATTTGGACAATGCTGCCAAGGACACTGCCCAATCGACGGAGCAGTTTACTAGGCGTAAGTCCATAGACACCCCGTCGACTGGGGGTACGTCGTTCCAAACTTAGTGGGAGGTCCAGCCCTGCCTTGAACCAGCCTCTGATTCCATCGACGCCCAGTAGTATGGGCCGTCGACTCATCGACGCCCAGTATCTTGGGTCGTCGATGGACACCTTCAAAATCTGTGAAAACTGCTGCCAACTTGGGGTGTTTTATGTAAATACACCCCAAGTCTTTTGAAACCCTAGGCTGATATTTTTAGTGTTTTTAGGTTATATTAACTTAGTTTTAAACCCTAGACCTAGACAAGACCCCTGACTTCAAATATTCAAACTCCCGCTCTAAAGAAAACTCTCTCAAAGTCACCATTTAAAGCTAGAGGTCAAGGAAGGATAGAGGGCTGGTTGGACGTGATTCCTTCATCAAAACTCTTTGATTTTGCTTGCTTAGTGAGGTATGGTATCCATTCTTGAATACTCGTTCATCCAAGAAGCCATTTCTAATCAATTTCAAAAAGGGGTTTTCAACCCTAACTTCTATTATCTTTAACCCAATATGGGTCTTGCATAAAATGTTTCTATTGATAAATTAATGATATTATTAATGTTTGATGATTCTAATACTAAAACCCTAATGAAACAATGTTAAAGTTTATTTTCAAGTTGTGGTTTATGAAATGGGTCAAATGAGCATGTTTATGTATAAAATGAACTTTGGTTTTATTGTGTTGTAATAGTGGTTTGGCAACTGCCCTAAGGGCCTTATTATGTTGAATTAATGATAAAAATGTTTATACTTTGTTATGTCTTAGTAAATTAAAGAGTTTCTATATTATATTTTGTTTATGATAAATTGATCTTGAGTGGTATGGTCCACCCTCTTGGTGGCGGTGGTTATTTGAAATATTGGTGGTGTTTATTATGTATTGAGAATAGGATCTTGAAGGTCTAAAGCGTAGAATGAATAGAATTTGTAAATGGGTCTTGTTTTGGGATTGTGAAGCTTGAATCGGATGTTTGACCTAGATTTTGGTCTAATTGAAGAATGCGACTAACTGAAGTATGTAAAGTGTGTAAATTGATAAATGGAATCCTAAAGCATGTTTAGAAGTAATGTGTATGAAATCATGTTTATGTGCAAGGTGTGCTTACTTGTACACACACTTTAAGTGAATGAATGAAGCTAAGTTTAGTAAGAAGGGGAGTCTTGGGGTGGACACTCTTCGTGAGTTGAGATTAAGTGTCTAGTAGCAACCTCACTATTCCTAATGAGCTTTCCTAGATAGGTCGGAGGATTAATGCACTTCGTGATTTGAGATGTGGCATTCGCTAGTTATCCTTAACCTATAGTCTATAATGTGAGAATCCGTGGGGAGTTATGCCTAGCACCGAGAGGATAGGAAGAAGAGTTGGAATACGCTTCGTGAGTTGAGATGTCATATTCCCTTATACCTTTTGAGATGAGTACTCCTCGTTAGTAGAGAATGAGTCACTTAGTAGCAATCTCTCTATCCCTTAACTATGTGCCCGGATAGGTAAAGCTATTGAAAAAGCCATGTAAAAGCTAAGAAGTATGACCTTACTCTAGGCAAGTGAGGATCCCTCATCCGATAGGGGTTAATATCGGGATTCAATGCCTAGCTCTCATGGTCTTTGTCGGTTAAGCTAATCCCCCACAAAAGTATTGAAAATGATAAGTTGTCTAATTAATGTGTTACCTATGTGATTTGATTGAACTAAGTCTTCTAAAAGAACGTGCTACTTAGGGTAGGAAGTGGTGTGGGACGCTACCTATCCATTGCACTAAGTAGTACCTTCTAAAAGGGAAGACTTGGTGCCAAACCTTCTAAAAGAATGTACTACTTAGGGTAGGTGGTGGTATGGGACGCCATCTACTGATTACACTAAGTAGGCATTCCGAAAGGGAAACCTTTGGTGTTTTGTTGGGTTTTCTTCTAAGGTATTATCTTTGAGTAGTGATTCATTCTCCCGAGGCGAGTAAGACGAATGGGGTGGTCTTGAGGATTGCTTGGGTGTGTGTTGAAGGAAGTGTTTAGACGTTTCCTTCATGTCTTACCTTAGAGAGTCTTGGGATTATCCTTAAGTAGGGAAACTCCTACAGAAATGGACTCACTTCCTCATTTGCAATACTTTGGAAGTTCACCATTGTTGGAGTCTTTATTCTAATGTAAAGCTTTTAAACTTACTTTAAACTCTTAAAATGGTTCACTGTAATGCCAATGAAATAGTTCACTGTAAATGCATCTTTTTCGTCAACTTGTTGTAACGTGCTCAAATCCTTGGGAATCCATTAGGAGCGCTAGTGTGAGTGGTAGTATGGGATGCTACTCTCACATTGCACTTAGTGTGACCTAAGAGTCCTATAGGAGGAGAGTACTTGTGTGAGAGTCGTATACATGTGTAGTTCATTGTGAATTCAAGTGTGCTCACCGTAAAGTATGTTTTTAAGCTAAAATTATGGAAATTCTTCCTTAACTGTTTAATGATGCTTCTTATGTTGTTTTGTTCCTAAGTTCATGAATGTTTTATTAAATTGGAATGAAAACTTATTTTGCTAAAAATGTCCCTTTTTACATGTTTTTGCATATGTCATACTTAGTACATTGTTTGTACTAAACTCATACTTTTATATACCTTATGAGTATAGGTTCGAATCCTTTTGGAGGATCGGAGTTGAAGCTTATGAATTCTATCTCTGAAGAATTTGGTATGTCCTCATATATTCGTGGACATAGTATATGTTTCTTAGATTCTTTATTTAGACTTAAATTTGTATTTCCTTTATTGTAAAGGGCCGTGTCCCTAAGATTCTAAAGTGTGTCTTTAAGTTGGCTTGTGACGATAAGATTTCCTAGTTTTATGAAATACTCCTTTTATTTAATTATTATCGTGAAAAGTTTTAATTCCGCACTACTTTTCATGCTTTATGTTATGAACGAGAGTTGAAGGGCTTGTAGGAGACCCCAAAGGGTCAAGTACGCCCGGCCACGATTCGAGAGTTAGCCCTAACTTCTAGGGGGTACTTTCTGGTCGTGACAGACTTAATATCAGAGCATAATGTTTTAGGAAATAGATTAAGGTAAAAAAGTATCACAAGCCACATCTAGTAGTATCTTGGTCATTGGTGTGAGTCGCGACACATTCATGGACAAGAGGCTATAGGATGGTAGAAGTTTCACTTTCTTCTCTATTCTAATATTGTGCCTTAGAATTGAATTTATAAGGTGTCTTTTCACAACCTCTTCTCTTTATGTTTTTAGGACATGAATACGAGGAGATCGACCGCTAGAAGGGAGGAGGGTGGTGTAGCTAATGAGAGGATCCCTCTCCGTGACCAAGTTCCTATTGTGTGCCTAGAGGAGGAAGAAAATGTGGAGGTTCCCCTTCAAGAACCTCAACTGCCTCCAGAACCTCAAGGTCCTCAAGTGCCTCCTATGCCTCAAGATCCTTTTGTTTAGGGTGATATGACTAATGTGGAGTTGAGGGCTGCCCTAATGAACTTGACCCAACTCATGACGGCTCAAGCTCATGTCGTCAATAATCACTTTGTGGGCCAAGCTAAACAAGGAGATAGGCCCTAAACTAATGCTAGTACTCCCGCCTCTAGATTTTGTGATCTCATGAGGATGAACCCTCCAACTTTTCATTGCACTAAGGTGGATGAAGATCCACAAGGCTTCATAGATGAGGTTTTCAAAGTGGTAGATGCTATGGGTCTGACCCCTAGGGAGAAAGCGGAATTGGCCTCTTACCAGCTTAAGGATGTTTCTCAAGTGTGGTATGAGCAATGGAGATGTGAGAGACCCTTAGAAAGAGGTCTGTTTGATTGGGAGGAATTCAAAGAGGCTTTCCTAGATAGTTTCTTTCCCCTAGAGTGGAGGGAGAATAAAATGGTTGAGTTCATGAATCTTCGTCAAGAGGGAATGAGTTTGCAAGAATACTCTATCAATTTTACCCAACTCTCTAAGTATGCCCCGAGTATGGTCGCCAACCCTAGGGTTAGGATGAACAAATTTATGATGGGAGTGTCTAGTTTGGTGGAAAAAGAGTGTCGTACGACAATGCTTCTTAATGACATGGATATCTATAGGCTCATGATTTATGCACAACAAATTGAGGAGTCCAAAATTAGGGAGATAAGGCAAGAGGTAAAAAGGCCTAGGTCGGATGATTCTAGTCACCAAAAGCCTAGGAAGAGGTTTTATCACCAAGATTCTTCCATGGGAAACAAGGATAGGTCTCCAAACCAACATTCTCAAGGTGATGGCCACACTTATGAAAGGGCTAGGTGCCCTACTTGTAAAAAGCAACATGGGGGTAAGTGTTTACCGGGACGGATGGTTGTTTTGCATGTGGTAATAATGGCCACAAGATGAGGGACTGCCCAAACCTCAAATCAAGGGGGAAATATGTCAATCAAGCTTCCCTAGATCCTAATGCTCCCAAGAAGAACCCTTCCTATGGGATGGGGGCTAAGAATGATAATTAATCTGGATTTGATGATTTTTGTAAGTCTTAACTCTTTTTGATTGTTTACTTTATGTTATGAAGTGAGTTTATATGCTTTTATAGTTCATATGATCATGTCATCTTGCTGAATTGCTTAAGGAAAGAATTTTCAAAAATTTTGGTATGCTTGACAGTGAGCATAGTGAAACTCACTATAAAAATTTTTATTTCTGAGAAAAATTATTTTTGTCTTGAATTGTAGTGTCAATGTGTGAAAAGGTGTTGTATATGAACATTTTTAATGTTGGAGAAGGTAGTTCCTCCATAAAAGAAGGCTAAGAATGAATTTTGACTTCTTGAAGTTTTGCTAAAAGTGTTTGTGTTGCTAAAGTTTGAATGTGTGAAATGATACTCTTTGTTAGTTGGTGATTTTAATTTGAGTATTTTGATCATGATTGAAGTGTGTTATGTGATTTTAAGTGAGTCCTTGTAGTTCTTGAAGTTTAAGTGTCATTCGAGGACTAATGTTATCCCAAGTGGGGGAGAATGTAACGCCCTAAAACGAATTAAGGTGATCTAGAGCTTCGTAAGTGTTTCTTGAGTGAATTTTGAGTTAAAACTGAGTTAGTTTAGTATTGCTAAGGTGTGTGTGAAGTTTGGTTGAGTTTGGAGGTCAATCGACCAAAAACGTCAATGACGTTCGGAAGGTGTGCCTTAGAAAATACTTGTGTGTCTTAAGGTGTTTGAGTGAGTTTTACGTGGTCACTTTGTTTGAAACTTGCATGAGATGTTCCTAATACCTAGACAACTTAGTTTAGAGGTTTAACGTCCGGGAACGACCCCACCTAGGATCCACAAGGGGCCCTAGATTAAGGGCCCAAGATTTGGACAATGCTGCCAAGGACACTGCCCAATCGACGGAGCAGTCTACTAGGAGTAAGTCCATCGACGCCCCGTCTACTAGGGGGACGTCGTTCCATACTTAGTGGGAGGTCCAGCCCTGCTTTGAACCAGCCTTTTATGCCATCGATGCCCAGCAGTACGGGACGTCGACTCATCGACTCCCAGTAGCTTGGGTCGTTGACTGGCCACATCCAAAAGATGTAAAAGATGCTGACAACTTGGGGTGTTTTATGTAAATACACCCCAAGTCTTTTAAGACCCTAGGCTGATATTTTTAGTGTTTTTAGGTTATATTAACTTAGTTTTAAACCCTAGACCAAGACAAGACCCCTCACTTGAAATATTCAAACTCCCGCTCTAAAGAAAACTCTCTCAAAGTCACCATTGAAAGCTCGAGGTCAAGGAAGGAACAGGGCTGGTTGGACGTGATTCCTTCATCAAAACTCTTGGATTTTTCTTTCTTAGTGAGGTATGGTATCCATTCTTGAATACCCGTTCATCCAAGAAGCCATTTCTAATGAATTTCAAAAAGGGGTTTTCAACCCTAACTTCTATTATCTTTCACCCAATATGGGTCTTGCATGAAAATGTTTCTATTGAAAAATTAATGATATTATTAATGTTAGTTGATGATTCTAATGATAAAACCCTAATGAAATCATGTTAAAGTTTATTTTCAAGTTGTGGTTTATTAAATGGGTCAAATCAGCATGTTTATGTATAAAATGAACTTTGGTTTTATTGTGTTGTAATGGTGGTTTATCTACTGCCCTAAGGGCCTTATTATGTTGAATTAATGATAAAAATGCTTATACGTTGTTATGTCTTAGTAAATTTGAAGAGTTTCTATATTATATTATGTTTATGATAAATTGATCTTGAGTGGTATGGTCCACCTTGTTGGTGGCGGTGCTTATTTGATAAATTGGTGGTGTTTATTATGTATTGAGAATAGGATCTTGAAGGTCTAAAGCATAGAATGAATAGAAATTATAAATGGGTCTTGCTTTGTGATTGTGAAGCTTGAATAGAATGTTTGACCTAGATTTTGGTCTAATTGAAGAATGTGACTAAGTGAAGTATGTAAAGTGTGTAAATTCATAAATTGAAGTCTAAAGCATGTTTAGAAGTAATGTGTATGAAGTTATGTTTATGTTCAAGGTGTGCTTACATGTACACACACTTTAAGTGAATGTATGAAGCTAAGTTTAGTAAGAAGGGGAGTCTTGGGGTGGACACTCTACGTGCATTGAGATGAAGTGTCTAGTAGCAACCTCACTATTCCTAATGACCTTTCCTAGATAGGTCGGAGGATGAATGCACTTCCTGAGTTGAGATGTGGAATTCGCTAGTTATCCTTAACCTATAGTCTATAATGTGAGAATTCGTGGGGAGTTATGCCTAGCATCGAGAGGATAGGAAGAAGAGGTGGAATACGCTTCGTGAGTTGAGATGTCATATTCCCTTATACCTTTGAGATGAGTACTCCTCGTTAGTAGAGAATGAGTCACTTAGTAGCAATGTATCTATCCCTTAACTATGTGCCCGCATAGGTATATCTATTGGAAAAGCCATGTAAAAGCTAAGAAGTATGACCTTACTCTAGGCAAGTGAGGATCCCTCATCCGATAGAGGTTAATATCGGGTTCCATGCCTAGCTGTCATGGTCTTTGTCGGTTATTGAAAATGATAAGTTGTCTAATTAATGTGTTACGTATGTGATTTGATTGAACTAAGTCTTCTAAAAGAACGTGCTACATAGGGTAGGTGGTGGTATGGGACTCTACCTATCCAATGCACTAAGTAGGACCTTCCGAAAGGGAAGACTTGGTGCCAAACCTTCTAAAAAAATGTACTACTTAGGGTAGGTGGTTGTATGAGACGCCATCCTACTCATTGCACTAAGTAGGAATTCCGAAAGGGAAGCCTTTGGTGTTTTGTTGGGTTTTCTTCTAAGGTATTGTGTTTGAGTGGTGATTCATTCCCGAGGCGAGTAAGCCGAACGGGGTGGTCTTGAGGATCGCTTGGGTGTGCGTTGAAGCAAGTGTTTAGACGCTTCCTTCATGTCTTACCTTAGAGAGTCTTTGTCATGACCCGAAAGCACCCCCTAAATGTTAGGGAAACCTTGGAATCATGACCGGGCGTACTTGACCCCTTTGGGGTCTCGTACAAGCCCTCCAACTAGCATTCATAACATAAAGCATGAAAAGTAGTGCGGAATTAAAACTTTTCGCGATAATAGTAATAGAAGAAGTCGTTTCATAAATACTAGGAAATCTTATCGTCACAAGCCAACTTAAAGACACAACTTGGAATATTAGGGACACGGCCCTTTACAATAAAATTAAATACATTTTTAAGTCTTAATAAAGAAACTAAGAAACATAAAACTATGTCCTCGAATATATGAGGACATACCCAAATCTCGAGAGATAGAATTCCCAAGCTTCAACTTCGATCCTCCAAAAGCCTTCCAACCAATACTCATAAGGTATATAAAAGTATGGGGTTAGTACAACAATGTACTAAGTATGGCACATGCAAAAACATACTAAAAGGGACATTTTAGTAAAAATAACTTTTCATTTAATTAAAGCAATATTCATGAATCTAGAAACAAACCAACAAAAGAATCGACGATCAACACTTTATGGCAACTTTACCAAAACTTAGAGTAATCAAAAGGAACATTTCAATGAACTTACTAAACTTACAATGATAGTTGAATAAAGCATCACAGTAAATATATTGGATTCTTACAATGAAGACGTTACAGTGAATGGCACGGTCCAAGCCATATGAAATCTTTTCCTGTGAAGTTGCCCTAACCCAAGGTTATCCTAAGACTCCCTAAGGTGAGCTAAGAAGGGATTTTCATTAAACCTCCCTTCAAAGCACACCAAAGCGACCCTTAAAACTACCAAATCTTAGGCTTAATTCGTTGGAAATCAAATCCACGCCCTTGGCTAACATATGCAAAACACTCATGGAAATATAGGTCATACCAAGTGGAATGTGAGAGTAGCATCCCATACTACCACTCCCACTTAGTACTCCTAATGGATTCCATTTAGTCAAGTACTCCACAATAATCATCCATAACACTTCACCATAGTACTCATTCACACGGATTTCATGAAGGTACTCTTCTCCCATAGTAGGTATAGGTCACACCAAGTGCAATGTGAGAATAGCATCCCATACTACTACTCCCACTCAATGCGCCTACTCGGTAACTAATGTGGATTGAGCACTTCACGACATACATACACAAATTCAACAATATATAAGATAATTAGTTTCAAATCAATTCTTTTGTGGGAGTTAGCTTAACAGACAAACACCATGAGAGCTAGACATGGAATCCCGATATTAACCCCTATCGGATGAGGGATCCTTACTTGCCTAGTGTAAGGTCATGCTTCTTAGCGTTTACATGGCTTTTCCAATAGCTACACCTATGCGGGCACATAGTTAAGGGATAAGGAGATTGCTACTAACTCACTCACTCTCTACTAACGAGGAGTACTCATCTCAAGAGGTACTTTGGATTACAACATCTCAACTCACGAAGTGCAATCCACCTCCCCTTCATATCCTCTCGGTGCTAGGCATAACTCCCCACGGATTTCTCAACATAATAGTCTATGTTAGAAAGCTCACTAGGAATGGAGAGGTTGCTACTAGACACTATATCTCAACTCACGAAGTGTGTCCACCTCAAGATTCCCCTTTTTGCTCAACTTGGCATAATATAAATCTTAAAAGAGTGTGTGTGTGTACATGTGCACACCTTTCATATAAGCATCGCTTCATTATCATCAAGTTCTACACATACTTTAACCTTAATTCATCAAGTTACACACTCTACATGCTTTTCATAATCATACACTTCATTTAGACATAAACTAGGTCAAACAAGCACTTCAAGCTACATCAAACATAATACAAGACCCATTTCTCATGTATCTTCATTTAACATATTAGACCTTCAAGATCACATACTCAAAACATACTAATTAACATCAAGTTCATCAATTAGCACCGCCACCATAAGGTGGACCATACCACTGAAATAGCAATTCATAATAAGAAATATAAAATGAGAACAACTCATTTACAATTCAAACCATCATCACCCATAATCAATTTATCAACATTTCACCATATTAAGGCCCTTAGGGCAGTAGCTACACCAACATCACAAATACAAGAACACCCAAGTTCATACCCTACTCAAATCATGCTCACATAACCCATTTTTAAGTCAAAAGTTGAAGTATGCATAAACAAGTGTTTCATGGAGTTTTAACATAAAAATCATCAATTTCAAACCAATATAAATACATTTAAACCATTAGAACTTAAATACAAGAAAACCCATACTAGAAATCAAAGTTAGAAGAAGATTGAGTTTAGAAACCCTTTTGAAAACCATTTTTGAAATTGGCTTCTTGAATGAAAAGATATTCAAGAATGGATACCATATCTTTAAGAGAAATAAATCCACTAATTTTTATGAAGAAAAAAGTCCAAAGCAGCCCTCCTTTCCCTCCTTGAGCCTTGGTTTCAATGGTGACTTTGAGAGAGTTTTCTTTTTAGAGAGAGAGTTTGAATGTTGAAGTGAGGGTCTTGTCTAGGTCTAGGGTTTAAAACTCATTCAATAAAACCTAAAAATACCTTAACAAACCGTCCAAACTCTTATTTAGACGTGGGGTGAATTTACAAATTCACCCCTGACTTGGCAGAAAATCTGCGCACAGGGTCAAGACTTGCGACAACCTGCTTGTAACGGGCCGTCACGAGTGCAACGGCCCGTCCTCACCATCCGTTGCAAACTTGAGAGGCTTGCCAAGGGTCCCCTCTACACCCTTGAACAAGTCCCCCATGACAGAACCTTGTGACGGGGCGTCACATCCATGACTGGCCGTCGACTACTCCGTCGCCAAGGCTGCCTGGGACAGCCTGCTTACCAGGTTTTGGGTCCTTCCTCAAGGACCATTCGATGGTCCTTGGAGATAATTTCTCGGCCGTTTCCAAAAGAAATATGATCATATATAAGTTTAACACCTCTCACATGAATTTCATCCAAAACGAACACATAAAACTCGATGAAACTCGTCTAGACGTACAAGGTCGACTCAAGGCATATCTTTTGAATGCCTTGGACGTTCTTGGTCTTTTGACCTCCAAACTTCACGAAACTTTGTACACTGCCTAAGGACACTAAACTAACTCCGTTTAACTTAAAATCAACTCAAGAAACAATCATGAGGCTCTATTTCACCTTAGTTCATTTTGGGGCGTTATATTCTCCCCCACTTGGAATAACATTCGTCCTCGAATGACACTTAAATATTTAAGAACAACAAGGACTGTCTTAGCATCATATAATTCACTTATATCATGATCAAAACATCAACAATCAAAGCATCAATTATCAAGGAACATCATTTCAAACTTTCAACGCTTATCAACAAAGATAACTTTTGCCAAACTCACAAAGTCAAAACTCAACCTTAAACTTCTTTTATGGAGGAAATACCTTCTCCAACATTAAACATGCTCATATACAACAATTTGGCACATATTTAAACTTCAATTAAGGCAAGGCAATTTTTTCTCAAATTGCAAATTTTTCACAGTGAACATTCACTGTAACACTTCCAAACATACAAACTTTCAAAATTCCACTCTTTGAGCAATTTATCAAGATCACATGATCATATGGACTATAAAACCATATAAACTCATCTCATAACACATAATCAACAATAACAAAGAGTTGAGACTAACCAAAACCATCAATCCGGATTAGTTATCCTTTCTAGCCCCTATCCCATAGGAAGGGTTCTTCTTGGGAGCATTAGGATCTAGGGAAGCTTGATTGACATATCTCCCCCTTGATTTAAGGTTTGGGCAGTCCCTCATCTTGTGGCCTTTATTACCACATGCAAAACAACCATCCGATCTGGCAAGACACTTACCCCCATGTTGCTTGCCACAAGTAGGGCACCCAGCCCTTTCATAGGAATGACCACCACCTTGAGAAAGTTGATTTGGAGCCCTATCCTTGTTTCCCATAGAAGAATCTTGGGGATAAAACCTCTTCTTAGGCCTTTGGTGACTAGAATCATCCGACCTAGGTCTCTTACCCTCTTGCCTTATCTCCCTAATTTTGGACTCCTCAATTTGTTGTGAATAAACCATGAGCCTAGAGATATTCATGTCATTAAGAAGCATAGCCGTACGACACTCTTTTTCCACCAAGCTGGACACGCCCATCACAAACTTGTTCATCCTAGCCCTAGGGTTGGCTACCATGGTTGGGGCATACTTAGAGAGTTGGGTGAATTTGAGAGAGTACTCTTGCACACTCATTCCCCCTTGATGGAGGTTCATGAATTCTACCGTCTTCTTCTCCCTCCACTCTAAAGGAAAGAATCTATCTAGGAAATCCTCTTTGAATTCCTCCCAATCAACCGGTCCTCTTTCGAAGGGTCTCTTACCCCTCCATTGCTCATACCACACTTGAGCAACATCCTTAAGTTGGTAAGCGGACAATTCCGCTTTCTCCCTAGGGGTCACACCCATAGCATCTACAACCTTGAAAACCTCATTTATGAAGCCTTGTGGATCTTCATCCACCTTAGTGCCATGAAAAGTAGGAGGGTTCATCCTCATGAAGTCCCGAATCCTAGAAGCGGGAGTACTAGCATTTGGTTGGGGCCTATCTCCTCGGTTAGCTTGGCCCACAAAGTGATTGTTGACAACTTGAGCTTGAGCAGTCATGAGTTGGGTCAAGTTCATTAGGGCAGCCCTCAACTCCGCATTAGTCATATCACCCTCAACAAATGGAGCTTGAGGCATAGGAGGCACTTGAGGTCCTTGAGGTTCCGGAGGCACTTGAGGTTGTTGAAGAGGAATTTCCTCATTTTCCTCCCCTAAGCCAACAATAGGAACTTGGTCAACACGGGGAAGGACTCTCTCATTTGGTACACCTCCCTCCTCCCTTCTAGCGGTCAATCTCCTTGTATTCATGTCCTAAAAACACAAAAACAAGAGGTTGAGAATAGACACCTTATATATCCAACTCTTAGGCACGATACTAGAATAGAGAAGAAAGTGAAACTTCTAGCATCCTATAGCCTCTTGTCCATGGATGTGTCGCGACTTACACCAATGACCAAGATACTACTAGATGTGGCTTGTGAGACTTTCAAACCTTAAACTATTTCCCAAAACCTTATGCTCTGATACCAAGTCTATCACGACCCAAAAGCACCCCCTATAAGTTAAGGAAACCTTCCAATCATGACCGGGCGTACTTGACCCCTTTGGGGTCTCGTACAAGCCCTCTAACTAGCATTCATAACATAAAGCATGAAAAGTAGTGCGGAATTAAAACTTTTCGCGATAATAATAATAGAAGAAGTCTTTTCATAAATACTAGGAAATCTTATCGTCACAAGCCAACTTAAAGACACAACTTGGAATCTTAGGGACACAGCCCTTTACAATAAAATTAAATACATTTTTAAGTCTTAATAAAGAAACTAAGAAACATAAAACTATGTCCTCGAATATATGAGGACATACCCAAATCTCGAGAGATAGAATTCCCAAGCTTCAACTTCGATCCTCCAAAAGGCTTCCAACCTATACTCATAAGGTATATAAAAGTATGGGGTTAGTACAACAATGTACTAAGTATGGCATATGCAAAAACATACTAAAAGGGACATTTTAGTAAAAATAATTTTTCATGCAATTAAAGCAATATTTAAGAATCTAGAAACAAACCAACATAAGAATCGACGATCAACACTTTATGGCAACTTTACCAAAACATAGAGTAATCAAAAGGAACATTTCAATGAACTTACTAAACTTACAATGACAATTGAATAAAGCATCACAGTGAATATATTGGATTCTTACAATGAAGACCTTACAGTGAATGGCATGGTCCAAGTCATATGAACTTTTTTCCTGTGAAGTTGCCCTAACCCAAGGTTATCCTAAGACTCCCTAAGGTGAGCTAAGAAGGGATTTGCATTACACCTCCCTTCAAAGCAAACCAAAGCGACCCTTAAAACTACCAAATCTTAGGCTTACTTCGTTGGAAATTAAATCCACGCCCTTGCTTAAAATATGCAAAACACTCATGGAAATATAGGTCATACCAAGTGCAATGTGAGAGTAGCATCCCATACTACCACTCCCAATTAGTACTCCTACTGGTTTCCATTTACTCAAGTACTCCACATTAATCATCCATAACACTACACCATGGTACTCATTCACACGGATTTCATGAAGGTACTCTTCTCTCATAGTAGGTATAGGTCACACCAAGTGCAATGTGATAATAGCATCCCATACTACTACTCCCACTCAATGCTCCTACTCGGTAACTAATGTGGATTGAGCATTTCACGACATACATACACAAATTCAACAATATACAAGATAATTAGTTTCAAATCAATTCTTTTGTGGGAGTTAGCTTAACCGACAAAGACCATGAGAGCTAGACATGGAATCCCGATATTAACCCCTATCGGATGAGGAATCCTTACTTTCCTAGTGTAAGGTCATGCTTCTTAGCGTTTACATGGCTTTTCCAATAGCTACACCTATGCGGGCACATAGTTAAGGGATAAGGAGATTGCTACTAAGTAACTCACTCTCTACTAACGAGGAGTACTCATCTCAAGAGGTACTTTGGATTACAACATCTCAACTCACGAAGTGCAATCCACCTCCCCTTCATATCTTCTCGGTGCTAAGCATAAATCCCCACGGATTTCTCAACATAATAGTCTATCTTAGAAAGCTCATTAGGAATGGAGAGGTTGCTACTAGACACTACATCTCAACTCACGAAGTGTGTCCACCTCAAGATTCCCCTTTTTGCTCATCTTGGCATAATACAAATCTTAAAAGAGTGTGTGTGTGTACATGTGCACACCTTTCATATAAGCATCGCTTCATTATCATCAAGTTCTACACATACTTTAACCTTAATTCATCAAGTTACACACTCTACATGCTTTTCATAATCATACACTTCATTTAGACATAAACTAGGTCAAACATGCACTTCAAGCTACATCAAACACAATACAAGACCCATTTCCCATATATCTTCATTTCACATATTAGACCTTCAAGATCACATACTCAAAACATACTAATTAACATCAAGTTCATCAATTAGCACCGCCACCCATAAGGTGGATCATACCACTCAAATAGCAATTCATAATAAGAAATATAAAATGAGAACAACTCATCAACAATTCAAACCATCATCACCCATAATCAATTTATCAACATTTCACCATATTAACGCCCTTATGGAAGTAGCTACACCAACATGACAAATACAAGTGTTTCATGGAGTTTTAACATCAAAGTCATCAATTCAAACCAAGATAAATAGATTTAAACCATTAGAACTTAAATACAAGAAGACCCATACTAGAAATCAAAGTTAGAAGAAGATTGATTTTAGAAACCCTTCCGAAAACAATTTTGGAAATTGGCTTCTTGAATGAAAAGATATTCAAGAATGGATACCATACCTTTAAGAGAAGGAAATCCACTAATTTTGATGAATAAACAAGTCCAAATAAGCCCTCCTTTCCCTCCTTGAGCCTTTGTTTCAATGGTGACTTTGAGAGAGTTTTCTTTTTAGAGAGAGAGTTTCAATGTTGAAGTGAGGGTCTTGTCTAGGTCTAGGGTTTAAAACTCATTTAATAAAACCTAAAAATCCCTTAACAAACCATCCAAACTCTTATTTACAAATTCACCCCTGACTTGGCAGAAAATCTGCGCACAGCGTCAAGACTTGCGACGACCTGCTTGTAATGGGCCATCACGGGTGCAACGGCCCGTGCTGACCATCCGTTGCAAACTTCAGAGGCTTGCCAAGGGTCATCTATACACCCTTGAACAATTCCCCCATGACGGAACCTTGTGACGGGGCGTCACAGCCATGACTGGCCGTCGACTGCTCCGTCGCCAAGGCTGCCTGGGACAGCCTGCTTACCAGGTTTTGGGTCCTTCCTCAAGGACCCTTTGATGGTCCTTGGGGAAAATTTCTCAGACACTTCCAACACAAATATGATCATCTAAAAGCTTAACACCTCTCACATGAATTTCATCCAAAACGAACACATAAAACTCGATGAAACTCGTCTAGACGTACAAGGTCGACTCAAGGCATATCTTTCGAATGCCTTGGACGTTCTTGGTCGTTTGACCTCCAAAATTCACGAAACTTTGCACACTGCCTAAGGACACTAAACTAACTCCGTTTAACTTAAAATCAACTCAAGAAACAATCATGAGGCTCTAGTTCACCTTAGTTCATTTTGGGGCGTTATAGTCTTGGGATTATCCTTAGGTAGGGAAACTCCTACGGAAAAGGACTCACTTCCTCATTTTCAAAACTTTGGAAGTTGACCATTGTTGGAGTCTTTAGTATAATGTAAATCTTTTAAACTTACTTTAAAGTCTTAAAATGATTCACTGTAATGCCAATGAAATAGTTCACTGTAAATGCATATTTTGGGTCAACTTGTTGTAACGTGCTCAAATCCTTGGGAATCCATTAGGAGCGCTAGTGGGAGTATGCAAATGATCAATGTGCCACTCAAAAGGAGATAAAATCTTTTTGATAGTAACTTTGGAGTAATCTATACTATCAGGGTTAGAATTATCATTTAATTTGTGTTCGATTTCTATCGAACCAGTGTCAACAAGAATGAATTCAAAGTATCTTCTTGTATTCAGTGGATTATCAGTATCCACATAGTTCCTGTTAGAAAACAAAGGTCAAACCAGATGTTTAACCTCAAAGTTTTCATACTCTTTGTCGAGGGCCAAGATAGGAGAGACCTGCAATGAGATAATATCAAAGGTTTCTTTTACCTTTGGAGACTTGATGGTGGTTGAAGTAGTTGTCGGAGCAACTGCTTCTTTGAAGCTTTCTGGAGCTTTCATGGCATATGAATCTTTTGTTTGAGGGGAAGAGTATCTAGGTACTCCTGAAGGTGAATGAGAGCAAGGTTCAACGACTTGCTTAAAAGGCTTCTTTGATGAAGAGCTTGGAGGTAAAGAAGGAAAAGGCGTTATTGAAAATGCTGGATTAATAGGTGGTAGGCTTGTTAAAGCCGAGTATTTGTTCTGGTCATTTAATGATGGCCTGATAGAAAATGGTTTTGCTGAAGGATTTCCTTCAGAGCTCTTTCCCTTATCTTTGAAAGGGCTTCCTGTGATGGCTCTTGAAGAAGGCCTCATGATGATTTTCCCTGAAAGAATTCACGGGTTAGAAAGTCTGGCAAAGAATTATCTGTTACTTTAAGGAATTCAATATGAAAATCAAAGCTGGATAATAAGGCTTGCCACCTTGCAAATATCTGTTTGTAAACAAGATTTTTAACATCCTTTTGAAGAATGTCTTTAGCAGATTTACAATCTACTCTAAGCAAGAATTCTTTATTAATAAGATCATCTTGAAATTTAGATATACAAAGAACTATAGAAAGAATTTCCTTCTTAACAGTACAATAATTCTTTTGCGCGGAACTCTAGATTCCTGAGGTATAACGAAGTAATTGTTCTGATGAATCTGTGGTTTTCCTTTGTTTAAGAATACCACCAAATCCTATATCAGATGCATCAGTTTCGACAATCATAAAATAGTCTGGGTTAGAAATACCTAGACAAGGAAGGCTTTTAACCATAGATTTAAGAAGAATAACTGATTTAGTTTGTTCGTCACTCCAGGGAGACGGATTCTTTTTTAACCTGTCAAAGATCGGTTTACAAATTTGCCTTACTTTAGGGATAAAGTCGGCAACATAATTAAGGCTTCGTAAGAACCTTTGCAATTGAGTTTTATCAAGAATAATATCAGGAAACTTTTCAGAAAACTCAATGGCTCTGCAAATAGGTTTATAGGTACCTTGATATAAATCATGTCCTAAAATTCTGATTTTTGTTTGAAATAATTTTATTTTCTTAGCACTAATGACTAAACCATTGTGCTTAATTATTTTGAAGAAATCATTTAGATGTTTAAAACGAGAATCAATGTCCTCGGAGAAGATTAATACATCAAAAATATATACAATTGATATATTGCTAAAAGGCATGAAATTCCACTCAAATTGTCCAAACGGGACATTGAAAGCGGTTTTATATTTATCCTTTTCGGAAATTTGAATTTGCCAAAACCCTGATTTTAAATCAACTTTGCTATAAACACTGGCTTTAAAAGTTATTTTTACAAGATCTCTTTTGTTTGGAATTGGATAGCGAATCCATTTCAAAGCAGTGTTTAAGGGCTTATAATTTATAACAAGTCTGAGGGAACCTCGTTCTTGTTCAGCAGCATTATTAACATAAAATGCTGAACAACTCCAAGGGGATTTAGAAGTTTTAATAATTTTATTAGCCAAAAGAGTGTTAATTTCTTTTTTACAGATTTCCATTATTTTATGGTTCATCTGAATAGGCCTAGCTTTCGTTGAAATGGCCTTTTCATCAAATCCATTTATGTATGGTAAATCTATAACATGGGTCTTTCGAGCCGAAAAAGCATTAGGAAATTGAGAGCAAATTTCTCTTTCAAAGGTTCTTTGAAGATTAGTAATTTTATCAACCATTCCCGGGGGTTTTAAAATTTGCTCAATTTTTTTAACTCTAATATCTTCTCTAAGAAAACAAATCTGGTTTATCTTGAAAGCAGTTTGTTTATGTAAAATTTACTTTCTTCAAGGGAAAGTGTTTTAATGTAAGGAAATGAAATTTCTTTTCCCAAAATTTTTGTTCTTATAGAATCAAAATCTGAAATATAGGGTTTTATCTAAGTGATAAAAGGAATACCAAGAATGATTTCTTCGCTAATATTTTTGGTAATAACAAAATCATTTGAGAGAAAAATACCATCATTGCAAATGTGGGCATTGGATAACTTATAATTAATATAGATACGCTCACCAGTTGCGCTGTAGAGCTTGGTAGTTCCTTTCTGTAGATACTTAGTTGGGATTAAACCTTCTACTATACAATTTCTATCTGCACCACTGTGTAAAAGATCAATTTTGTTAAGAACAAAATTATTGTCAATAACTAATTTAATTAGAATATGAGAACTCTGAGGTCTAATTTTGGTAATCATATTTACCCCTACCTCAGTTTCATACCTTGGCGATGGAGAATCTTCAGAGCCGCTATGTTCATCATCTGAACCAGCCAGTTCTTTTCCTTTAGATGTCTGCTTAGTAAGGGCATCTATCTCGATCTTATGAAGTCTAGACTTGACTTCTATGATTTCTTCTTTTAGAAAATTAACTTCTGACCGAAGTTCATTGATAGAAGGTTCTTCCTTCTTATTGTCAAATCTGTTCATGATTTGTTTCATCGTGAAAGGAGTTACAGTTGGAGTCACTTCTTTCTCTTTGCGGCTACTAACCAGTTTCTGAAGTTCCAATAGATAACTTCTTCGAGCATCTTCATCTTTGATATGCTCGATTGTGGCGAATAAGATTTCAGGCGAATTTTCAGAGATTACTCTGATAGACTTACTATCGCAAAGGCAAAAAGTTCCCTGGCAATTTTACTCTGGACTACTATCTTCAGAGTTTTGAGCGACATTGAGAAACTCTTTGTCATCTGTTTCACTATCTAAAGAGGAATCAGCATCTGACTCTTCTTCTTCTAAGATAGAGAGAAACTTCTTCTTTGTTTCTTCGTCTACTTCAAGAATATTGATCTTCTTCCTTTTTTTTTGTTTCTGGAATAATCAGGAGACTTATGGCCCCTTTTGCCACAAGTCCAACACTTTTCTTCGGAGAAGGTGTTATGAGAAGCTTTCCTGTTGCTCCTTCCTTTTGAATGCTCTTTTCTCCTAGAGGATTTCTTATGATGGGATACTTCTCCCGATCTTTCCTTTTTAGAAACCTTTCTAGCAGAAGGTGGTTTGAGATTTGGAAATCCAAAATCTTGACAAAAGTTGCCAAGTTCAGAAGCTGAAAACTTTTGATCTTTCTTAAGCTGTTCTTTTAGCTTAAGGTCCATGCAAAAATCCATGGCTACAAAGTTAATTAAGCTGATGATATCTCCATAAGAGAGCTGAGAATAAGGAATTTTACCTTCACATCGGTCTCTTATTTTTGACCTTACTTTTTCAGCAAATGAGGAGGCAACCAACTAAGGAAATGCTCTTTCCAACAGTCATTGATGCAATCATCTCTTATCATAACTTTGCTTATGAACATATCTTTGTACCACCTGAAATCAGTTAGTTTCTTGCAGTAAAGATTATAGAATTTCTAAACATCTATCTTGAAAAAGACGTGGTTCTCCCACGAAATGTTTAGCAATGCCGTAAATAAGAGTAGCCGTTGCATCTTCAGCAGCCTCTACGGAAGTAGAGGTCTAACCTCCTTCAATTTTGACAACTGTCTTATTAGCTACTGCATCAAGAATGTCAGCTCTGTTTTGTTCGGTGAGATAGTTATCCCACCAATTTCTAAGAGTTCCCGTAAAGCCAGCTACTAACCTGTTAGCAGCTTGCTTGTCTGTGGAATTCTTCCATTTATAAGCTGTGACATTCATGCCCATCTCCTGATGTTTATTGTAGATGTGGCTATCCGCTATTCCATCAATATTCCATTCTTTAATTCCCGTACCATCTGCGACTCCTTGAGGATGCATATGGTTTTCTTCGAATTGAACATCGGGAAAAAAAGGTCTGGGATAAAAACTTTGGAATAGGGAAGCCTATCCTTTAGAGCGCTAATCTTACCACCATGGGTAATCTTGAGTTTTGAGAGTTGGTCATTGATCCTTTCTAGGATTTCAGGAGAGTTGCTGAATTCATTTGAAGGTTTGGAAAAAGCTTCAGGAGAGAATTCATGGATTTTATAAATAGGACTGGTTTCTAAATTAAAACCATTTTTTGAAGAACTTGGTTTGTTTCCAATCTGAGTGGTACCGCTGTAATTATAGTTGGAGTCTTCTATCTGTTTAGAGACAACATGAAGAACTTGGTTAGTATAATTATTCTGTTCAAATACCTTGTTGATATCTGCAACAGTCATGATGCTGGTATCCTTTTCTGAAGGTTTTTTGAAAGGAGCAACTTTCAGGATATCCTTCTTGTAAGGAATGCTAAGACCTTCAAGAGGGGGAGTAATACTTTCAACAACCTTATCTTTGATATGCCACTTGTTTATCAAAACGTGAAGTGATGAATTGGTTTCATCAATTTGGCCGGAGTATTCAAACCATTTAAAGAATTCAATTTTTGTCTTGAATCTTTTCATGTCTTTGAACCATTTATCTCTGAATGAGATTCTTTGATTTTCTGAGTGTGTGTCCACATACCAAGCCTTTTTAAGAGCATGCTTTGGGTTATTCCACCACTTGCTGATCTTCCTTTTATCTGGAGTAAAATCCTCTACAGCTTTGATAACACCAACTGAATCTTTCTTTTTATGGAAAGAAGGCTTCATATCGCTAGGAGAAGGACTTCCATGAGTCGAAGGGGAATCATAATAAACCTTACGAACAGTGTTGGTAAAATCTACACCATGGAATTTACTACGTTCTAAAGCCTCAGAGACTTCAGACACATCATCATCATCCCGGGTTTTTGAAGAAGACGGTTTAACCGAAGACATTCTTCTACTTGAAGAAGCTTGGTTAAATGAGTTGGATCTTAAAAACTTAAGGTTAATAGATCCATCTGAAAACTGGGTAATACTTTCTAGGGAAGACCTAGAAGGCTGGATGGGGAGGGGTTCAGTAATAGATTCAAATTTCCAGTCATCATTGGAAAGAATCTCATCCCATTTGAGTAAACGAGGAACAAAGGTAGTGTTGTGCTCTTGGTTGGCTTCCATGAGCATGGTAACTCCTTTGACGCTAGAGTTAATAGCCTTTGGGGCTATTGTGGTCTTCATTAGCTTGTAATATACCCTATATATTACAGCTATTTCTCTGGTGTCAATCTTGTTGTTCATGTTCTTGGTTTTGACGTTAAGCGTCAAGGTATCTATGACATTAGGGTCATCAATATCAACCGAGAAATTGGGATAACAATTGAAATAAACCGGGCCATTAGCTAGGTTACTTTCAAGGATTCCTAATAAAAAATCATCAAAATTGAGAAGTCTAGCATCTCTAAGAATTAAACAAATAGGAATATTTAACTCTTTACGGAAAAGAGGTTTAATAGCAACTTGGATAAGACCAATATGAAGAAATTTAAAATCTTTTTTATATTTATCAATATCAGCTTCAATAAGCAGTTTGATAGTTTCTAAAGAATTATTAATAGCAGAAGTAGACTAACAAGTCTTGATATTATATTTTTTAAATAAATTAAAATTATGTATTTGGTAAATCTTTTGAAAAGGTTCTTTTGGAATAGACCAATTTTGTCATCTACTTTCTTCTTTAGAAATTGAAATATTAACACTGTTAGCAATATGACTGTTCAGTAGAATAACAAGAGTTGTCTTTAGGCTAGATAAAAATCATAGATTATCAAATAATAACCTTAACAAAGATTAAAAGATTCATGTAAGGATTAACAATGGTATAAACAATTAACTTGGCTTTGGATATTACTCAACTTATTTATCATGCATATTGGATGATACCTAAGTCTTTGGCAAGTCATCTTGTTGGACGGACCACCAAGCATTCTTTCATCTACACCCTAGGCTTATTCGACTGCAGTTCATGCTGACCAAGTCCCAAAGCCGGAAATTAATCGGCACACTCAGACTTATGCAGAGACGAAACCTCAACATGATAATAAGGAAACCTTAACCTTTAACTTATTTTAACCAGAGTTAATAAAAACATGAATAAGATAATCTTAGTTAAAGTATTTAACAATCACATCATTTTTAACTGCTCAGACAACTAGAGTATTGATAAAGAGAAGTAAAACATTGCTCTTAGAAAATATTACAAAGTATTGTGATATTTCTCCGTCTGTCCTCTTCTCTAAGGATGAAGTCTTTTTATAGAATTGAAGAGATAAGAAGAAATCTAAAAGCTCTTTCTCTGATTGGCTATTGATTTCTGTCCGTTGCTTTTTATAAAGCAAGATAGGCCTTAGCTGTCATCCATTGATTTCTCCTTTTGAAAAGCATCTTTATCTTTATCTTTTGATAAAGTAATGTCTGCCGTTCTTGTAGGCCGCGTCTGTTGATAATCCTTTTGTCGGCCACGCTTTGCGGGTCCTGACTGAGTCCATTATTATTTTTAATCAAAAGGAAATTCCATCTCTTTGAGATTCTTCCTTTCTTTCTAGATAATTCCAGCTCTTTGAGCTTCTATCTGAAAGACTAATTATTCTGGATTTTAATATCCTCAATTAGTGATTAATCGTAAAATGGATCTAAATAAGACTGTGCCAAAACTTTAGGTTTTAACATGTCTCCATTATCGTCATTTTGTGAGGACGAAGCTTCTTCAAGGAGCTTTATTAAAGATTGTTCATTATCTTCAGCATCCAAATATGACAAGGCCTTTTGTAATCTTTTCTTTAGATCATTTTTTGACAAGAATTTCTGGGGAGATCTTCTAGAGATCGATTGGTTGATGGTTTCAGCTTCTTTTGGAGCTGGAGACCATCCTCTAATCAATACTTCTCTTGACAGATATTTGATCCGGTCAAATTCTGCAATGCAAAAAGTCCAACTAATAATGTAAGATATTCTTTTTTGAGTAAAATACTTACATAATTTTATATTCTCTAGAAGAGAAGATATGTCCTGATCTTGTTGGAACTGACTAAATTTATCAGCAAAGTTTTTTCATAACACTTGTTTGTTACCGCCAAAACAACTCCACCATTCGTAGAACCATCTTGGTATGACCTTCTTGGTCACTTCTGGACTGTATTTGACAAACCACGTATGTGTAGTTGTCCTGAGAAATAAGAAATTCAACCAGGCTGACCTGTAGTCATACCAGTTAAATGTTTGAGGTCTGTGTTCCCTCGACAGATTAATGGGAGTATGCAAATGATCAACCTGCCACTCAAAAGGAGATAAAATCTTTTTGATAGTAACTTTGGAGTAAGCTATACTATCAGGATTAGAATTATCATTTAATTTGTGTTTGATTTCTATCGAACCAGTGTCAACAAGAATGAATTCAAAGTATCTTCTTATCTTAAGTGGATATCAGTATCCACATAGTTCCTGTTAGAAAACAAAGGTCTAACCAGATGTTTAACCTCAAAGTTTTCATACTCTTTGTCGAGGGCCAAGATAGGAGAGACCTGCAAAGATATATTATCAAAGGTTTCTTTTACCTTTGGAGACTTGATGGTGGTTGAAGTAGTTGTCAGAGGAACTGCTTCTTTGAAGCTTTTTGGAGCTTTCATGGCATATGAATCTTTTGTTTGAGGGGAAGAGTATCTAGGTACTCCCGAAGGTGAATGAGAGCAAGGTTCAACGACTTGGTTAAAAGGCTTCTTTGATGAAGAGCTTGGAGGTAAAGAAGGAAAAGGCGTTATTGAAAACGCTGGATTAATAGGTGGTAGGCTTGCTAAAGCCGAGTATTTGTTCTGGTGATTTAATGATGGCCTGATAGCAAATGGTTTTGCTGAAGGTTTTCCTTCAGAGCTCTTTCCCTTATCTTTGAAAGGGCTTCCTGTGATGGCTCTTGAAGAAGGCCTCATGATGATTTTCCCTGCAAGAATTCACGGGTTATAAAGTTTGGCAAAGAATTATCTTTTCCTTCAAGGAATTCGATCTGAAAATCAAAGCTGGGTAATAAGGCCTGCCACCTTGCAAATATTTTTCGGGAAACAAGATTTTTAACATCCTTTTGAAGATTGTCTTTAGCAGATTTACAATCTACTTTAAGCAAGAATTCTTTATTAATAAGATCATCTTGAAATTTAGATATACAAAGAACTATAGAAAGAATTTCCTTCTTAATAGTACTATAATTCTTTTGCGCGGAATTCCAGATTCCTAAGGTATAACGAACTAATTGTACTGATGAATCTGTGGTTTTCCTTTGTTTAAGAAGACCACCAAATCCTATATAAGATGCATCAGTTTTGACAATCATAAAATTGTCTGGGTTAGAAATACCTAGACAAGGAAGGCTTTTAACCATAGATTTAAGAAGAATAACTGATTTAGTTTGTTCGTCACTCCAGGGAGACAGATTCTTTTTTAACCTGTCAAAGATCAGTTTAAAAATTTGCCTTACTTTAGGGATAAAATTGGCAACATAATTAAGGCTTCCTAAGAACCTTTGCAATTGAGTTTTATCAAAAATAATATCAGAAATTTTTTCAGAAAACCTAATGGCTCTGGAAATAGGTTTGTAGGTACCTTGATATAAATCATGTCCTAAAAACCTGATTTTTGTTTGAAATAATTTTATTTTCTTAGCACTAATGACTAAACCATTGTGCTTAATTATTTTGAAGAAAACATTTCGATGTTTAAAATGAGAATCAATGTCCTCAGAGAAGATTAATACATCATCAATATATACAATTGATATATTGCTAATGTGGTTAAAAATAGAATTCATAATATTTTGAAATTCAGAAGGGGCATTCTTAAGCCCAAAAGGCATGACATTCAATTCAAATTGTCCAAACAGGACATTGAAAGTGGTTTTATATTTATCCTTTTCGGAAATTTGAATTTGCCAAAACCCTGATTTTAAATCAAATTTGCTATAAACATTGGCTTCAAAAGTTCTTTTTAAAAGATCTCTTTTGTTTGGTATTGGATAGCGAATCCATTTCAAAGCAGTGTTTAAAGGCTTATAATTTATAACAAGTCTGTGGGAACCTCGTTCTTGTTCAGCAGCATTATTAACATAGAAAGCTGAACAACTCCAAGGGGATTTAGAAGGTCTAATAATTTTATTAGCCAAAGAGTGTTAATTTCTTTTTTACAGATTTCCATTAATTTATGGTTCATCTGAATAGGCCTAGCTTTCGTTGAAATGGTCTTTTCATCAAATCCATCAATGTATGATAAATCTATAACATGGGTCTTTCTAGCCCAAAAAGCATTAGGAAATTCAGAGCAAATTTCTCTTTCAAAGTTTCTTTGAAGATTAGTAAGTTTATCAACCATTCACGAGGTTTTTAAAATTTGCTCAATTTTTTTAACTCAAATATCTTCTTTAAGAAAACAAATCTGGTTTATCTTGAAAGCAGTTTGTTTATGTAAAAATTTACTTTCTTCAAGAGAAAGTGTTTTCATGAAAGGAAATGAAATTTCTTTTCCCAAAATTTTTGTTCTTATAGAATCAAAATCTGAAATATAGGGTTTTATCTGAGTGATAAAAGGAATACCAAGAATGATTTCTTCGTTAATATTTTTGGTAATAACGAAATCATTTGAAAGACAAATACCATCATTGCAAATGTGGGCATTGGATAACTTATAATTAATACAGATACGCTCACCAGTTGCGCTTTAAAGCTTGGTAGTTCCTTTCTGTAGATACTTAGTAGGGATTAAACCTTCTACTATGCAATTTCTATCTGCACCACTGTCTAAAAGAGCAATTTTGTTAAGAAAAAAATTATTGTCAATAACTAATTTAATTAGAATATGAGAACTCTGAGGTCTAATTTTGGTAATCATATTTACCCCTACCTCAGTTTCATACCTTAGCGATGGAGAATCTTCACGCCGTTGTAGTCATCATCTGAACCAGCCAGTTCTTTTCCTTTAGATCTGCTTAGTAAGGACATCTATCTCAATCTTATGAAGTCTAGACTTGACTTCTCTGATTTCTTCTTTTAGAAAATTAACTTATGACCGAAGTTCATTGATAGAAGGTTCTTCCTTCTTATTGTCAAATCTGTTCATGATTTGTTTCATGCTGAAGGGAGTTACACTTGGAGTCACTTCTTTCTCTTTGCGGCTACTAAAAAGTTTCTGAAGTTCCAATAGATAACTTCTTTGAGCATCTTCATCTTTGATATGCTTGATTGTGGCAAATAAGATATTAGCCGAATTTTCAGAGATTACTCTGATAGACTGACTGTCGCAAAGGAAAAAATCTCCCTGGCAATTTTACTCTGGACTACTATCTTCAGAGTTTTGAGCGACATTGAGAAACTATTCGTCATCTGTTTCACTATCTAAAGAGGAATCAGCATCTGACTCTTCTTCTTCTAAGATAGAGAGAAACTTCTTCTTTGTTTCTTCGTCTACTTCAAGAATATTGATCTTCTTCCTTTTTTTTTTGTTTATGGAACAATCAGGAGACTTATGGCCCCTTTTGCCACAAGTCCAACATTTTTTTTTGGAGGAAGTGTTATGAGAAGCTTTCCTGTTGCTCCTTCCTTTTGAATGCTCTTTTCTCCTAGAGGATTTCTTATGATGGGATACTTCTCCCAATCTTTCCTTTTTAGAAACCTTTCTAGTAGAAGGTGGTTTGAGATTTGGAAATCAAAAATCTTGACAAAAGCTGCCAAGTTCAGAAGCTGAAAACTTTTGATCTTTCTTAAGCTGTTCTTTTAGCTTAAGGTCCATGCAAAGATCCATGGATACAAAGTTAATTAAGTTGATGATATCTCCATAAGAGAGCTGATAATAAGGAATTTTACCTTCACATCGGTCTCTTATTTTTGACCTTACTTTTTTAGCAAATGAGGAGGCAACCAACTAAGGAAACGCTCTTTCCAATAGTCATTGATGCAATCATCTCTTATCATAACTTTGGTTATAAACATATCTTTGTACCACCTGAAATCAGTTAGTTTCTTGCAGTAAAGATTATTTAGAATTTCTAAACTTCTATCTTGAAAAAGACGTGGTTCTCCCACGAAATGTTTAGCAATGCTGTAAATAAGAGTAGCCGTTGCATCTTCATCAGCCTCTACTGAAGTAGAGGTCTGACCTCCTTCAGTTTTGACAACTGTCTTATTAGCTACTGCATCAAGAATGTCAGCTCTGTTTTGTTCGGTGAGATAGTTATCCCACCAATTTCTAAGAGTTCCTGTAAATCCAGCCACTAGCCTGTTAGCAGCTTGCTTGTCTGTGGAATTCTTCCATTTATAAGTTGTGACATTCATACCCATCTCCTGAAGTTTATTGTAGATCTGGCCATCCGCCATTCCATCAATATTCCATTCTGTAATTCCCGTACCATCTGCGACTCCTTGAGGATGCATATGGTTTTCTTCGAATTGAACATCGGGAAAAGAAGGTCTGGGATAAAAATTCTTGGAATAGGGAAGCCTATCCTTTAGAGCTCTAATCTTACCACCCTGGGTAATATTGAGTTTTGAGAGTTATTGAATTCATTTGAAGGTTTGGAAAAAGCTTCAGGAGAGAATTCATGGATTGTAAAAATAGGATTGGTTTCTAAATTAAAACCATTTTTTGAATAACTGGGTTTGTTACCAATCAAACTGGTACCACTGTAATTATAGTTGGAGTCTTCTATCTGTTTAGAGACAATATGACAAAATTGGTTAGTATAATTATTCTGTTCAAATACCTTGTTGATATCTGCGACAGTCACGATGCTGGTATCCTTTTCTGAAGGTTTTTTGAAAGGAGCAGCTTTCAGGATATCCTTTCTGTAAAGAATGCTAAGAACTTCAAGAGGAGGAGTAATACTTTTAACAACCTTATCTTTGGTATGCCACTTGTTTATCAAAACCTGAAGTGATTATTGTTTTCATCAATTTGGCCAGAGCAAAGAATTCAATTTGTAAAGTGTGTAAATTGATAAATGGAAGTCTAAAGCATGTTTAGAAGTAATGTGTATGAAATGATGCTTATGTGCATGTTAGCTTACATGTACACACACACTTTACGTGAATGAATGAAGCTAAGTTTAGTAAGAAGGGGAGTCTTGGGGTGGACACTCTTTGTGAGTTGAGATGAAGTGTCTAGTAGTAACCTCACTATTCCTAAAGAACTTTCCTAGATAGGTCGGAGGATGAATGCACTTCGTGAGTTGAGATTTGGCATTCGCTAGTTATCCTTAACCTATAGTCTATAATGTGAGAACCCGTGGGGAGTTATGCCTAGCACCGAGAGGATAGGAAGAAGAGTTGGAATACGCTACGTGAGTTGAGATACCGTATTCCCTTATACCTTTTGAGATGAGTACTCCTTGTTAGTAGAGAATGAGTCACTTAGTAGCAATATCTCTATCCTTTAACTATGTTCCCGCATAGGTATAGCTTTTGAAAAAGCCATGTAAAAGCTAAGAAGTATGACCTTACTCTAGGCAAGTGAGGATCCCTCATCCGATAGGGGTTAATATCGGGATTCCATGCCTAGATCTCATGGTCTTTGTCGGTTAAGCTAACCCCCCACAACAGTATTGAAAATGATATGTTTTCTAATTAATGTGTTACCTATATGATATGATTGAACTAAGTCTTCTAAAAGAACGTGCTACTTAGGGTAGGTGGTGGTATGGGACGCTACCTATCCATTGCACTAAGAAGGACCTTCCGAAAGGGAAGACTTGGTGCCAAACCTTCTAAAAGAATGTACTACTTAGGGTAGGTGGTGGTATGGGACACATCTACTCATTGCACTAAGTAGGCATTCCGAAAGGGAAGACTTTGGTGTTTTGTTGGGTTTTCTTCTAAGGTATTGCCTTTGAGTGGTGATTCATTCTCCCGAGGCGAGTAAGCCGAACAGGGTGCTCTTGAGGATCGCTTGGGTGTGCGTTGAAGGAAGTGTTTAGACGTTTCCTTCATGTCTTACCTTAGATAGTCTTGGGATTATCCTTAAGTAGGGAAACTCCTACGGAAATGGACTCACTTCCTCATTTGCAATACTTTGGAAGTTCACAATTGTTGGAGTCTTTAATCTAATGCAAAGCTTTTAAACTTACATTAAAGTCTTAAAATGGTTCACTGTAATGCCAATGAAATAGTTCACTGTAAGTTCATCTTTTTGGTGAACTTGTTGTAACGTTCTCAAATCCTTGGGAATCCATTAGGAGCGTTAGTGGGAGTGGTAGTATGGGATGATACTCTCACATTGCACTTAGTGTGACCTAAGAGTCCTATTGGAGGAGAGTACTTGTGTGAGAGTCGTATACATGCATAGTTCACTGTGAAGTCAAGTGTGGTCACCGTAAAGTATGTTTTTAAGCTAAAATGATGGAAATTCTTCCTTAAGTGTTTAATGATGCTTCTTATGTTGTTTTGTTCCAAAGTTCATGAATGTTTTATTAAATTGGCATTAAAGCTTATTTTGCTAAAATGTACCTTTCTACATGTTTTTGCATATGCCATACTTAGTACATTGTTTGTACTAAACCCATACTTTTATATACCTTATGAGTATAGGTTGGAAGCCTTTTGGAGGATCGGAGTTGAAGCTTGGGAATTCTATCTCTCAAGAATTTGCTATGTCCTCATATATTCGAGGACATAGTTTATGTTTCTTAGTTTCTTTATTAAGACTTAAATTTGCATTTCCTTTATTGTAAAGGGCCGTGTCCCTAAGATTCTAAATTGTGTCTTTAAGTTTGCTTGTGACAATAAGATTTCCTAGTTTTATGAAATACTCTTTTTATTTAATTATTATCGTGAAAAGTTTTAATTCCGCACTACTTTTCATGCTTTATGTTATGAACGGGAGTTGAAGGGCTTGTACGAGACCCCAAAGGGTCAAGTACGCCCGGCCACGATCCGAGAGTTAGCCCTTACTTCTAGGGGGGACTTTTTGGTCGTGACAAAATTCGTATCAGAGCATAAGGTTTTGGAAAATAGTTTAAGGTACAAAAGTATCACAAGCCACATCTAGTAGTATCTTGGTCATTGGTGTGAGTCGCGACACATCCATGGACAAGAGGCAATAGGATGGTAGAAGTTTCACTCTCTTCTCTATTCTAATATTGTGCCTTAGAATTGAGTTTATAAGGTGTCTTTTCTCAACCTCTTCTCTTTTTATTTTTAGGACATGAATACGAGGAGATCGACCGCTAGAAGGGAGGAGGGTGGTGTAGCTAATGAGAGGATCCCTCTCTGTGACCAAGTTCCTATTGTGTGCCTAGAAAAGGAAGAAAATGTGGAGGTTCCCCTTCAAGAACCTCGAGTGCCTCCTATGCCTCAAGCTCATTTTGTTTAGGGTGATATGACTAATGCGGAGTTGAGGGCTACCCTAATGCACTTGACCCAACTCATGACGTCTCAAGCTCATGTCGTCAATAATCACTTTGTGGGCCAAGCTAACCAAGGAGATAGGCCCCAACCTAATGCTAGTACTCCCGCCTCTAGAATTTGTGATTTCATGAGGATGAACCCTCCAACTTTTCATGGCACTAAAATGGATGTAAATCCACAAGGCTTCATAGATGAGGTTTTCAAAGTGGTAGATGCTATGGGTGTGACCCCTAGAGAGAAAGCGGAATTGGCCTCTTACCAACTTAAGGATGTTGCTCAAGTGTGGTATGAGCAATGGAGATGTGAGAGACCCTTAAAAAGAGGTTTGGTTGATTGGGAGGAATTCAAAGAGGCTTTCCTAGATAGTTTCTTTCCCCTAGAGTGGAGGGAGAAGAAAATGGTTGAGTTCATGAAACTTCGTCAAGAGGGAATAAGTGTGCAAGAATACTCTCTCAAATTTACCCAACTCTCTAAGATGCCCCGACTATGGTAGACAACCCTAGGGCTAGGATGAAACAATTTATGATGGGAGTGTCTAGTTTGGTGGAAAAAGAGTGTTGTACGGCAATGCTTCTTAATGACATGGATATCTCTAGGCTCATGGTTTTTGCACAACAAATTGAGGAGTCCAAAATTAGGGAGATGAGGCAAGAGGGAAAAAGGCCTAGGTCGGATGATTCTTGCAAAAGCCTAGGAAGAGATTTTATCACCAAGATTCTTCCATGGGAAACAAGGATAGGTCTCCAAACCAACATTCTCAAGGTGGTGGCCACACTTATGAAAGAGCTAGGTGCCCTACTTGTGGAAAGCAACATGGGGGTAAGTGTCTTGCTGGGACGTATGGTTGTTTTGCATGTGGTAATAATGGCCACAAGATGAGGGACTGACCAAACCTCAAATCAATGGGGAAAGATGTCAATCAAGCTTCCCTAGATCCTAAGCTCCCAAGAAGAACCCTTCCTATGGGATGGGGGCTACGAAGGATAATTAATTCGGATTTGATGATTTTGGTAAGTCTTAACTCTTTTTGATTGTTGATTTTATGTTATGAAGTGAGTTTATATGGTTTTATAGTTCATATGATCATGTCATCTTGATGAATTGCTTAAGGAAAGAATTTTCGGAAATTTTGGTACGCTTGACAGTGAGCAAAGTGAACCTCACTGTAAAAAAATTTTGATTTTTGAGAAAAATTATTTTTGTCTTGAATTGCAGTTTCAATGTGTACAAAGGTGTTGTATATGAACATTTTTAATGTTGGAGAAGGTAGTTTCTCCATAAAAGAAGGCTAAGAATGAATTTTGACTTCTTGAAGTTTTGCTAAAAGTGTTTGTGTTGCTAAGAGTTTGAAGGTGTGAAATGATGCTCTTTGTTAGTTGGTGCTTTGAATTTGAGTATATTGATCATGATTGAAGTGTGTTATGTGATGTTAAGTGAGTCCTTGTTGTTCTTGAAGTTTAAGTGTCATTCGAGGATGAATGTTATCCCACGTGGGGGAGAATGTAACGCCCTAAAACAAATTAAGGTGATCTAGAGCTTCGTAAGAGTTTCTTGAGTGAATTTTGTGTTAAAAGGAGTTAGTCTATTACTCCTAAGGTGTGTGTGAAGTTTGGTTGAGTTTGTAGGTCAATCGAACAAAAACGTCAATGACGTTCGGAAGGTGTGCCTTAGAAAATACTAGTGTGTCTTGAGGTGTTTGAGTGAGATTTACGTGTTCGTTTTGTTTGAAACTTGCATGAGATGTTCCTAATACCTAGACAACTTAGTTTAGAGGCTTAACGTCCAGGTACGACCCCACCTAGGACCCACAAGGGGCCCTTGATTAAGGGCCCAAGATTTGGACAATGCTGCCAAAGACACTGCCCAATCGACGGATCAGTCTACTAGGTGTAAGTCCATCGATGCCCCATCTACTGGGGGGACGTCGTTCCATACTTAATGGGAGGTACATATCTTCCTTGAACCAGCCTCTGATGCCATCGATGCCCAGCAGCACGGGCCATCCACTCATCGACGCCCAGTAGCTTGGGTCGTCGACTGGCCACCTCCAAAAGCTGTGAAAGTTGCTGCCAACTTTGGGTGTTTTACGTAAATACACCCCAAGTATTTTAAGACCCTAGGATGATAGTTTTAGTTTTTTTAGGTCATATTAACTTAGTTTTAAACCCAAGACCTAGACAAGACCCCTCACTTCAAATATTCAAACTCCCGCTCTAAAGAAAACTCTCTCAAAGACACCATTGAAAGCTAGAGGTCAAGGAAGGGAAGAGGGCTGGTTGGACGTGATTCCTTCATCAAAACTCTTGGATTTTGCTTGCTTAGTGAGGTATGGTATCCATTCTTGAATACCCGTTCATCTAAGAAGCCATTTCTAATGAATTTCAAAAAGGGGTTTTCAACCCTAACTTCTATTATCTTTAACCCAATATGGGTCTTGCATAAAAATGTTTCTATTGACAATATTAATGATATTATTAATGTTAGTTGATTATTCTAATGCTAAAACCCTAATGAAATCATGTTAAAGTTTCTTTTCAAGTTGTGGTTTATGAAATGGGTCAAATGAGCATGTTTATGTATAAAATGAACTTTGGTTTTATTGTGTTGTAATGGTGGTTTAGCTACTGCCCTAAGGACCTTATTATGTTGAATTAATGATAAAAATGTTTATACGTTGTTATGTCTTAGTAAATTGAAGAGTTTCTATATTATATTATGTCTATGATAAATTGATCTTGAGTGGTATGGTCCACCTTCTTGGTGGCGGTGCTTATTTGATATATTGGTGGTGTTTATTATGTATTGAGAATAGGATCTTGAAGGTCTAAAGCTTAGAATGAATATAAATTGTAAATGGGTCTTGTTTTGTGATTGTGAAGCTTGAATCGAATGTTTGACCTAGATTTTGGTCTAATTGAAGAATATGACTAAGTGATGTATGTAAAGTGTGTAAATTGATAAATGGAAGTCTAAAGCATGTTTAGAAGTAATGTGTATGAAATGATGTTTATGTGCAAGGTGTGCTTACATGTACACACACTTTAAGTGAATGTATGAAGCTAAGTTTAGTAAGAAGGGGAGTCTTGGGGTGGACACTCTTCGTGCATTGAGATGAAGTGTCTAGTAGCAACTTCACTATTCCTAATGAGCTTTCCTAGATAGGTAAAGGATGAATGCACTTCGTGAGTTGAGATGTGGTATTCGCTAGTTATCCTTAACCTATAGTCTATAATGTGAGAATCCATGGGGAGTTATGCCTATCACCGAGAGGCTAGGAAGAAGAGGTGGAATACGCTTCATGAGTTGAGATGTCGTATTCCCTTATAACTTTCGAGATGAGTACTCCTCGTTAGTAGAGAATGAGTCACTTAGTAGCAATCTCTCTATCCCTTAACTATGTGCCCGCATAGGTATATCTATTGGAAAAGCCATGTACAAGCTAAGAAGTATGACCTTACTCTAGGCAAGTGAGGATTCCTCATCCGATAGGGGTTAATATCGGGATTCCATGCCTAGCTGTCATGGTCTTTGTCAGTTAAGCTACCCCCCCATAAAAGTATTGAAAATGATAAGTTGTCTAATGAATGTGTTACGATGTGATTTGATTGAACTAAGTCTTCTAAAAGAACGTGCTACTTAGGGTAGGTGGTGGTCTGGGACGCTACCTATCCAATGCACTAAGTAAGACCTTCCAAAAGGGAAGACTTGGTGCCAAACCTTCTAAAAAAATGTACTACTTAGGGTAGGTGGTTGTATGGGACGCCATCCTACTCATTGCACTAAGTAGGCATTCCGAAAGGGAAGCCTTTTGTGTTTTTTTGGGTTTTCTTCTAAGGTATTGTCTTTGAGTGGTGATTCATTCTCTCGAGGCGAGTAAGCCGAACGGGGTGGTCTTGAGGATCGCTTGGGTGTGCGTTGAAGCAAGTGTTTAGATGTTTCCTTCATGTCTTACCTTAGAGAGTCTTGGGATTATCCTTAGGTAGGGATACTCCTACGGAAATGGACTCACTTACTCATTTTCAATACTTTGGAAGTTCAGAATTGTTGGAGTCTTTAATCTAATGTAAAGCTTTTAAACTTACTTTAAAGTCTTAAGATGGTTCACTGTAATTCCAATGAAATGGTTCACTGTAATGCCAATGAAATAGTTCACTGTAAATGCATATTTTGGGTCAACGTTTTGTAACGTGCTCAAATCCTTGGGAATCCATTAGGAGCGCTAGTGGGAGTGGTAGTATGGGATGATAATCTCACATTGCACTTAGTGTGACCTAAGAGTCCTATTGGAGGAGAGTACTTGTGTGAGAGTCGTATACATGCGTAGTTCACTGTGAAGTCAACTGTGCTCACTGTAAAGTATGTTTTTAAGCTAAAATTATGGAAATTCTTTCTTAAGTGTTTAATGATGCTTCTTATGTTGTTTTGTTCCTAAGTTCGTGAATGTTTTATTAAATTGGCATGAAAGCTTATTTTGCTACAAATGTCCCTTTTTACATGTTTTTGCATATGCCATACTTAGTACATTGTTTGTACTAACCCCATACTTTTATATACCTTATGAGTATAGGTTGGAAGCCTTTTGGAGGATCGGAGTTGAAGCTTGGGAATTCTATCTCTCAAGAATTTTGTATGTCGTCATATATTCGAGGACATAGTTTATGTTTCTTAGTTTCTTTATTAAGACTTAAATTTGTATTTCCTTTATTGTAAAGGGCCCTGTCCCTAAGATTCTAAAGTGTGTCTTTAAGTTGGCTTGTGACGATAAGATTTCATAGTTTTATGAAATACTCCTTTTATTTAATTATTATCGTGAAAAGTTTTAATTTCGCACTACTTTTCATGCTTTATGTTATGAACGAGAGTTGAAGGGCTTGTACGAGACCCCAGAGGGTCAAGTACACCCAACCACGATCCGAGAGTTATCCCTAACTTCTAGGGGGTACTTTCGGGTCGTGACAGACTTGGTATCAGAGCAGAAGGTTTTAGGAAATAGTTTAAGGTATAAAAGTCTCACAAGCCACATCTAGTAGTATCTTGGTCATTGGTGTGAGTCGCGACACATCCATCGAAAAGAGAATATAGGATGGTAGAAGTTTCACTTTTCTCTCTATTCGAATATTGTGCCTTAGAATTGAGTATAAGTGTCACATCCAGGTTTACCCCCTAGATGTAACCGGTGTCGTCGTTCTCTTTGAGGACTAAGACAAGACTCTTAGCCTTGTCATAGCATTCATCGATTAAAAATGTGAAGGAATTTAAAACTTTTTATCTATAACTTCTCGGAGGTTTAAATCGACCTCTACATACACATAGTCATATTTATATCAAGTATACATAGACTTGTTTATATACGAAGATTACATAGTCTTCTACTTTTATTTCACACATTTATAAATAGAGAAGTAATAGTCATAAAAGCAGTGTCATCTCATAAACCATCTATCAAAGACAATAAATCTTGGGCATAGCCCTACATCAATACAAGAAGCCACATATAGGCCATATACAACATCGTCTCAAATGAGTAAATGAGTCAAAACAGAACTATAGTAACTAAGTAAGATAGGAGTAAGATGTTGGCAACGCCCTCGGGAGAATGAGGACCTACCACTTGGATGGTTAGCGATCTAAGTCTTCCTTTCCAACAATTCGGAGAAAGATCAACGACCCAAACCTAAAATATTTGGGAAAAGGGAAAGAAATGGGGTTAGTACTCCACATGTACTAAGTATGGAACCACATATATAATTACCAATCAAATATACTTAGAAAGGGACATTTAATAAAAATCATTATAAAACATGTATACGAGTGAAGCGTAACAAAGAAAAGCATACTAATTATAACCTTCATAAAGTTACCAATCAAATAAACTCCTATGACTCTTACTTAATCAAGTAACCTATAAAGAATACAATTAGCAATTAACCTTACCTAACATACTCTTCCATTTCACGAAAACATTCTTCTTCAACCAAAAGAAACAACCTTATACTCATAAGCATGTTATTCAATGTACAAAGTCATTTACATTATATCACTACTTTACATACATAATATTGACCTCTCAATGCTCCCATCAAGGCAAACTAGTGCAAGGCTTAAGTAGAGTCCCATATCCCTACCTAAGCTATAGCCAAACCCTTCCAAGTTACTTCGATTAGTCTACATCTTATTCATTCATTTTTGTTTAGGGAAACCTTGCCTTAACTGACATAGACCACATGAGCAAAATGTGGAATCCGGTGTCATGAAACCTTACACCGATGGAAGGTGGTCTACCGGCCAAAGTAGAACCTAACATAAACGTAGTTATCTAGGTGGATCCACTAGCTAGTATCCTATGGCGGCGACATAGTTGATGGAGCTTGGGGAAAAGAACCATGGACATATCGACTCTACACCCTATTTGGGTCATGAGGCTATCCACCCTTTGAGAACCGTAGTGAACCCTACCTTTCCTTATATAAGAAAGTGTCACTCACTCACATACAAGCTCACTCGGTGATAAGCTAGGTCCCTTTATTGAAAAGCCTTTACTCTTATCATAATCATAAATATACATACCTATATATATATCATAGCTCAATTAGAATTGTATGAGAAATAATCCTTTCATTAACAATTCATATAGGTGAAGTTAGCCCACGCACATCTCATCACAATAGGGCACATCTTTACATAACAACTTCCCTATATCATGTACTCCTAGGCAACCTCACAACCAACCTAAGCATTTCAATTCGATCATCATACCAACCTATCACCTTAAGCAAGGTTTACTTCAACACAACCTTATCACTTAATGACAAATAATTTACAATTTGAAGTAAGGATTAGAATGATGAAGACTTACCAATACTTCTCCATAGTTCACCAATAAGGGCCTTACCATCAACCCATAGACCAACCCAATTTGGGTCATCATACCAATGTAATTCAATAGTCAACATAAGAACTAATTTAAGAGAAAGCACTATATCACAAGCAATACTAAATCAAAGCTTGGTAACATGATATCAAAGTCTATCTTCTTACCCTATATTCAATACTCAAGAATTAGGCATGAAGAACTTCCATTCATTACAATATACTCATGATCAAGTCAAGAACAACCATTAAAGATGATTTAAACAATAATTAGATCAATTACATCAATCCAACCCAAATTCATATCAATCCCAATACCTAGGGTTAAGGGTTAGGGTCATTTCCCACAATCTAGACCAAACCACATCAATTCATCATAATCAAGCTACAATACATGATAATCTATTCATTCTAACCCAAAGAATACATAAAGAACTTAATTCATAACAACAAACTCGAAAGTGGATGAAACCCATATGAACCTCAACTTTTGGAAAGTCTTTGAAGGAGACCTTTGAGGAAAGAAGTCTCAAAGGTAAATTAGATCCCATACCTTAAGGTTTGATGACGTTTTGATGGTGAATTTCATGCTAACTCAGCCCCCGATGTCTCCCCAAGTTGTTCTCCAATGGAGTCTTCCAATAGAGCGAGAAAGTAGAGAGAAGGAAGAGAGTTTTGTTTTGAGAATTGTGATTAGGTTAATGAAGGTTGGGTATTTATAGTGGGGTCTTAAGTCACTTAATTAGTATTCCCTTAATACCCTAATTACCCCTAAGCTACTTAATAAAATAATTAACTAAAACTTAAGTCCCTGAAAACACTATAGGCCCTCCCCGCCGACTCCCCGCCGACGGGCCGTCGTGGGCGTGACGGACAGGCCCTCCTCCGTCCTGCACGTCCGTCACGTTGGTCAGAGACTGTGCAGGCGAGAGTTCTCTTCCCAGAAACTAAGGCTGGCACGACGGTGGACTTGACGCCCCGTCATGGGATACGTCGTGGCACACTATCTCAAGGGTCCTCCTCGAGGGACCTTGGTTGGTCCTCGGGGAGTCGTACCCTGACTTTTCCAACATGAAACCATCCCGCACTAGGTGTATACCTATAGTTACCAACCTTTTTCTCCATTCCGACTCTTTAACTTGGCCAAACTACAAGGGACATTCTAGCCCTTTCATGAACCAACTTTCCGGACATTATGGACGTTTTGATTCCAAAACACTTCAACGACTCCATCTACGTCTAATTTGGCCAGGAACAATGGTTTAGACTTTAAGGAGCCTATTTAAGTCTTACCACATGACTTTGGGATTTCTAAATGTTACATTATCCCCCCCTTAGGAACATTCGTCCCCGAATGACACTAAACACTCTTTAAATGAGGGAAAAGACTCAGCTCAACAATTTCACAATATCAAATTTTCATGAATCACATCATTTCAATAAAACACTTCAAAACATCAATTTATCATGCATAAGTTAAAAGTTTCCTCATGAGATACTTTCTACTCACAACCCACATGAGCTCAATCATTTGATACACAAGTCGATTAGCACAAGGTTCATCTTATCAATATGCTTAATATAACATCTACAAGGATTCACTATATCACAATACATGACTTGACTCAAATATACAAAAAGCAAAGCAATTTCAAATTTATTTAAGGTCACCTTACAGTGCCTTCATTGTGAAGTCTCAAAACTAAGATTTTTGAAGAAGTTCACCAAAACACCATAGGTTCACAATATCTAGCATAATTATATCATTAGAAAGAATAACGAACCTTAATCATCAAAAAGATGAGGATAGTGGGTTTTCATGTCGGCCTCGGCCTCCCATGTTGCACCCTCAACTAGGTGGTTCTTCCATAACACTTTTACGGAAACCACCTCCTTGTTCCTCAACCTTTTCACTTGCCTATCAAGGATTCGGATAGGAACCTCCTCATAAGAGAGGTTATCCTTGACTCCAAGTCCTTCAATAGGAAGGATAGTCTCGGGATCCCCAACACACTTCTTCAACATCAAGATATGGAAAACCGGATGAATTGAAGCTAAATCGTGAGGTAGTTTCAAGCGATAGGCAACTTTACCAACCCTATCCAAAATCCCATAATGCTCAACTTCCCTTTCTTGCCAAACCTTACCACCCCCTTCATAGGTGAAATCTTCAAATACACCTTATCACCCTCTTTAAACTCCAAATCCCTTCTTCTATTGTCGGCATAGGACTTTTGTCGACTATAGGCTGTTTGCAACCTATTTCTTATGATATGCACATTCTCCAATGTCTTATAAATCAAGTCGGGACCAAAGATCGATGATTCACCAACTTCAAACCATCATATAGGAGACCTACACCTCCTACCATACAGGGCTTCATAGGGAGCCATGGAGATGGACGAATAAAAACTATTATTAGACGCAAACTCTACAAACGGCAAGTGCTTATCCCAACTCCCTTTAAAATCAATAATACAAGCTCTAAGCATATCCTAGAGTTTGAATTGTTCGTTCCGCTTGACCATCCGTTTGAGGATGAAAGGCGGTACTCAATTTCACCTTAGTACCCAAACCTTTTTGGAAAGACTTCTAAAACCTAGAAGTGAATTTTGCACCCCGATCCAAAATGATGGATAACGGGATACCATGGTGACACACAATCTCATCTATGAAGATCTTCGCATAATCCTCCGCCGAATACATAGATTTGACGGGAATAAAAAGAGCGAACTTAGTCAATCTATCAACAATCACCCATATAGAATGATATTACTTTTGAGTCCGAGGCAACCCTACCACAAAGTCCATATTAATGTCTTCCCACTTCCAAGTAGGAATTTGGATCTCTTGTAGTAAGCCACCCGGCTTTTGATGTTCCGCCTTCACTTGTTGGCAATTTGGACACTTAGCAACAAATTCCGCTATGTCCTTCTTCAAACCTTCCCACCAACATATTTCTCGAAGGTTATGATACATCTTAGTAGAACCCGGATGGATGGAATGCTGGGATCCATGGGCTTCATCAAGGATCCGATCCCTCAATCCATCAACATCAGGAACACATAACCTCCCTTGGTATCTCAACACACCATCTCCTCCTAAGGAGAAAGACTCATTCATCTTGCCAAGAACAGATTCCTTCAACTCCATTAATAGTTGATCAAGGTGTTGTTTGGATTTCACCTCAACCACCAATGATGATTCAGAGCTATGATGAACCGTGGCACCTCCATTTAGAGAACTCTCCAACCGCACCCCTAATCTGGCCAAATTATGAACATCTTTCACTAGATCTTTCTTGTCTCCATCTATATAAGACACACTACCCATAGTCATACGGCTTAGAGCATCCGCCACCACATTGGCCTTGCCGGGGTGATATAGGACACTCATATCATAATCCTTCAACAATTCCAACCACCTTCTTTGTCGGAGATTTAACTCTTTTTGAGTAAACACATATTGAAGACTCTTATGATCGGTGAAAACATCTAAATGAACACCATACACGTAATGTCTCCATATTTTCAAAGCAAACACCACGGCCGCTAACTCAAGGTCATGGGTAGGGTAATTTTTCTCATGTACCTTATGTTGCCGTGAAGCATAGGAGATCACCTTCCCATTTTGCATAAGCACACACCCCAAAACCTATGCGGGATGCATCACAATACACAACGAACCCCTTAGAACCTTCCGGTAAAGTTAACACCTGAACAAAAGTAAGCCTATCTTTCAATAATTGGAAACTTTTCTCGCAGGCCTCCGACCACTCAAACTTTTTACCGTTTTGAGTTAATGAAGTCAATGGAGATGCAATGGATCAAAAACCTTCTACAAAACTTCGATAATAGCCAGCTAAACCCAAGAAACTCCTAATGTCAGTTGGGGTCAAGGGTCTAGGCCAGTTTCTTACCGCATCAGTTTTCCTTGGGTCAACCTCAACTCCCTCACTAGAGATGATGTGCCCAAGAAACGTTACCGACCTCAGCCAAAACTCACTTCTTGTATCTACGTGTATATAATGAATACGAGGAGAAATGCTGGTAGGAAGGTAGTTGAGGCAGCTGCTGGAGGGAATCAAGTTCCTCCCGAAGCCCCAATTTCTGCTGATCAAGTGCCTGTCAATCCAGCTGGGATGACAGATGGTGAAGTGAGGAATGCTTTGCTGTAGATGGCACATGCCATCACTACTCAGGCTCAAGCCATCACGGCTCAAGCCGCTAGAGAGGGTGCTCCTAGAGAGAACCCTCATGTTAGCACCATGGCTAGCAGACTGAGGGACTTCACCAGAATGATAGTTTACTATGGATCCAAAACCAATGAGGATCCCCAGGAGTTCGTGGATGAGGTCCACAAGATCCTTTGTGTCATTGGAGTAGATGACGAGGCGAAGGAAGAGTTGACTGCATATCAACTCAAGGATGTGGCACAGATTTGGTACCATATGTGGACTGATAGCCGAGCACGTGGAGATGTTCCCATCACTAGGGATGTGCTCAATACTGCTTTTCTGGAGAGATTCTTCCCCAGAGAGCAATGAGAAGCCAAGGTTGAAGAGTTTATCAACCTGAGACAGGGAGGTATGTCAGTCAAGGAGTATTCCTTAAAATTCGTTAGACACTCAAAGTATGCTTCTTCTCTGGTGGCAAATAGCAGATATGAAATGAGAAGGTTTGTGACTGCCGTGTCGGAAGATCTAGTGGAAGATTGTCAGGTAGCCATATTGCATGATAGCATGGATCTGGGTAGGTTGATGGTGCATGTTCAGCAAGTGGAGGAGAGCCGCCGTAAGAGGAGAGTTCATGAAAGCAAGAAGCCTAAGATTGCAGATCATTCTGGTTCTAGCTCGTGTAGGGGCTCATTTGGAGTCCAGAACAGGCCGAAGTTCAAGAGACATTCAGGTAATTCTTCTTCTTAAGGGAATTCGAATGCCAAGGTGAATGAGTCTGGCCCCAGAAGGAGCAATGATCAGAACGTCCAGCAAAAAAACAAGCTTTGTGGTAAATGTAGACGTCCTCATGGGGGTGAATGTTTAGTAGGTACTAACACCTGCTTCGGGTGTGTCAAGACTGGACACATGGTCCGAGATTATTCTCAAACGATGAATGAGGCCAAGAAAGGTGCTCAGCCTCGGCCGAATGCAAATGCTGCAGCCGAACCTCCTAAGAGGAACCGATTTTATGCGTTGAAAGGTAGAAAAGAGCAAGAGAAGTCAGCTGATGTTGTCACGGGTACGTTGCATGTCTTTACTTTCCTAGTGTATGCATTGTTAGATCCAGGATCCACTCTATCATTTGTTACTCCTTTGATAGCTAGTAGGTTTGAGTTGTTTCCTGAAATCTTGCATGAGCCGATTCTAGTGAGTACTCCCATAGGAGACGGCATTAGAGCAGAAAGAGTTTATAAAAATTTCCCAATTCACATCCTTGATAGAGTCACTGACGCTGATCTTGTAAAATTGACCATGCTCGATTTTGGTATAATATTGGGTATGGATTCGCCCTATAGGTATTATACCACCATAGATTGTCGAAATAGGGTAGTGAGGTTTCAGTTTCCAAATGAGTTAGAGCGGTAATGGGAATGGCATGGTTCAAGTCCAGTCGGCCAAATTGTTTCACACTTGAAGGCCAAAAAGATGATAGCTAAGGGGTACTTGTACCACTTAGTTAGGGTCAATGACTTAGATTAAGAATTTCCTTCCGTAGACTCAGTGTCAATAGTGAATGAGTTCCCAGATGTCTTTCTGGAGGATTTACCAGGAATTCCTCCGGAACATGAGATTGACTTTGGTGTTGATTTAGATCCCAACACCAAGCCAATTTTTATTCCCCCGTATAGGATGACACCAGCTGAACTCAAAGTGTTGAAGTTTAAGTTAAAAGATCTACTTGATAAGGGCTTCATCTAGCCGAGCATATCCCCATGTGGTGCTCCAGTGTTGTTCGTAAAGTAAAAGGATGGAGCCCTTCGAATGTGCATCGATTATCGGCAACTCAACAAAGTCACTATAAAGAATAAGAACCCTTTTCCCAGAATCGACAATCTATTTGACCTACTCTAAGGTTCAAGTTTCTTTTCCAAGATAGACCTTCGGTCAGGCTACCATCATCTTAGAGTGAGGAGAGAAGACGTCCCTAAGATGGCTTGTCGTACTAGATATTGGCACTATGAGTTTCTGGTCATGTCATGCTGTCTCACTAACGCACCAGCCACGTTTATGGACCTTATGAATAGGGTCTTCCGTAACTACCTTGATTCCTTCGTCATAGTGTTCATAGATGACATTCTCATACACTCTAAGTCTAAAGAAGAGCATGAGGTACACTTAAGAAAGACATTGCAAGTACTTAGAGAACATCAGCTGTATGCGAAGTCAGCAAATGTGAATTCTGGTTGAGATCAGTGACCTTTATTGGTCATGTTGTGACCGACCAAGGTGTTGAAGTTGATCCTAAGAAGGTTGAGGCGGTGAAGAATTCGCCAAGACCCCTTACTCCTACCGATATTCGAAGTTTTCTGGGTTTGGACAATTATTATTGTAGGTTTGTGGAAGGCTTTTCCACTATTGTTGAACCATTGACCACATTGACAAAGAAGAAGGCGAAGTTTGAGTGGTCCGAGAAATGTGAAAAGAGTTTTCATGAACTCAAGGATCGACTCACTTCGGCCCCAGTATTGATGTTGTCGAGAAGTTGTGAGGAGTACGTTGTATATTGTGATGCTTCCCGAGTAGGTTTGGGATGTGTTCTTATGCAGGATGGCAAGGTTAATGCATATGCATCGAGACAGTTGAAAATTCATGAGAAAAACTATCCTACTCATGATCTTGAGTTAGCTGATGTGGTGTTTGCAGTGAAACTTTGGAGACATTTTTTATATGGTGTACATGTTGATGTATATACTGACCATAAAAGTCTTCAGTATATTTTTACACAGAGGGAGTTGAACCTTCGTTATAGGAGATGGCTAGAACTGCTCAAAGATTATGATATGAGTGTTTATTATTACCCGCGTAAGACCAATGTGGTGGCTGATGCGTTGAGTAGATCGAGCATGGGCAGCGTGTCTCATATTGATGAAGGGAAGAAGGAGCTGGTTAAAGAGGTACACCAATTGGCTAGATTGGGTGTACGGCTGACAGATGCACCAAGTGGGGGCGTTTTGGTTCACTCAAGTTCCGAATCCTCATTTGTTGTAGATGTTAAAGCCAATCAGCATCTTGACCCAGTACTCATGGAGTTGAAAAACTCAGTATTGAGTAAGTTGAATGAGTCGTTTTCACTAGGAGGGAATGGTGTACTCAGGTACCACAACAGGTTATGTGTGCCCAATGTTGATAATTTGAGGTCTAATATTTTGGCAGAAGCTCATGGTTCCAGCTATTCTATTCATCCAGGTGCCACCAAGATGTACCATGACCTTAAACAGGTCTATTGGTGGGAAGGAATGAAGAGAGATATTTCTAAATTCGTGGAGGAGTGTCCAAATTGCCAACAGGTTAAGGCCAACACCTTAAGCCTGGGGTCTCACTCAGACGATTGAGATTCCAACATGGAAGTGGGAGCTATCAATATGGATTTTGTGGTTGGTCTGCCAAAGACTAGGAAACTACATGATTCCATTTGGGTTATTGTTGGTAGAATGACCAAGTCCGCTCACTTCATACCTGTGAAGTGTATTTACAAGGCTGAAGATTATACCAAGCTTTATAGTGATGAGATAGTGAGATGGCACGGGATCCCTCTGTCTATCATCTCGGATAGGGGAGCCCAATTTACTTCTCATTTTTAGAGAACTTCCCAAAAGGGCTTGGGTACACAGGTGAAGCTTAGTACTGCTTTTCATCCACAGACGGATGGACAAGCAGAGCGTACCATCCAGACCCTTGAAGACATGTTGAGAGCACGTGTTATTGACTTCAAGGGGAGTTGGGATGATCACTTGCCGCTGATAGAGTTCTCTTACAATAATAGCTACCATTCCAGTATTGGAATGACACCTTTTGAAGCACTATATGGACGAAGATGTAGGTCTCCTGTTGGGTGATTTGAGGTAGGAGAATCTTCCATCCTTGGCGCTGAAATCGTACATGAGGCTTTGGAGAAGGTGAGAAAAATCAAAGACAGATTGGCTACTGCTTATAGTCGTCAGAAATCCTATGCAGACAACAAAAAGAGAGCTCTAGAGTTTGAGGTGGGTGATCAAGTCTACTTGAAGATATCACCTATAAAAGGGGTGATGAGGTTTCGTCAGAAAGGTAAGTTGAGTCCGAGGTATATAGGTCCTTATGAAGTCTTGCAGCGAGTAGAAAATGTGGCCTACGACTTGAAGTTTCCTCAAGATTTGGCTTATGTTCATCCAGTGTTTCACGTTCCAATGCTCCAGAAGTGTCTAGGCGATCCAACATATATTCTTCCTGTTGAGAGGTTAGGAGTTGATGAGAACCTTTCTTATGAAGAGGTTCGAATCGCAATTTTAGATCATCAAGTGAAGCGACTAAGGAACAAGTAGGTTGCCACCGTGAAAGTCCTATGGCGGAACCACCTTGTTGAGGGAGCAACGTGGGAGGTCGAGGCTGATATGAGATCCCGCTATCCTCATTTGTTCAGTCCCTAAGGTTAGATATTCTTTTCCTAAAGTCTGAGTTACGTTTAAGAAACTCTAAGATCTATGTGTTGTAGTCAATTGGTGTGATAGGTCACTAATCGTATGTTTTATCATAGCACTATATGAGTTAAAATGAAGTTATGTTTGCAATTTATGTTGCTATTTTTGTGTAGCATAGGCATGTTTTCTGTGTTGCGTGAATTTGTGGTGTGCATTAAGTTAAGTGTGATTGAGAAGGAAATTCCTCAATCTCATATATGAAACTTTAAATAAGCTTTAATGGTATGCATCATCAAAATAAGTGTGAATCAAATGTTCACAACAGAGCAACGTTTAAGTATGATGAAGTAGCTTTGGAAAATCACCCTCTTTGTTATATGATGAGTAGTGTCATTCGGGAACGAATGTTCCTAAGAGGCGGCTAATGTAGCAATCCGAAAACAACTATGCTAAGTAGGACCTAAATGCACCTAGAACGCATAGGTTAGCCTGGGTTCACACGGCTTTATGCGCGTGGAACCGGACCCCTGGACCTATGCACCAGCAAAGCCAACCAACTTGGTGAGTTGGTTGAGCTAGGCAGGGTTGGTCCCAGCCATGTTAGGTCCCCGAACACTTGCATTCACCCGGGTGAGTCTTAACCAGACTTAGAGGGTTAGTCCAAGGTGTTAAGGGTTCTAGGGATAAAAAGGTAATTTCGGGGCTAGGGGTAGTATAGTAACTACCCTAGGGTGATATTTAATTAATTAAATAATGTTTAATTAGTCAAAATGGGTCAAAGCTCGGTTGTCAAACCCGAGTTTGACCTGATCTCCACACTCGGGTTCAAACCGAGTTGGAGGCACAAAAAGGGACGATTTAAATTATTTAAATAGACAAAAATCAGGAGGGGCATTATAGTAGCTTAATATAAAGATTATAATCTGATTTTATCATCTAAAGTATGTTGAATAAGTCAAGAACAAACTCCCGAAGCAGGAGGCACACGACTCCCACTAGGAGTGTACTCAATGTGCACTCTTAACTCATTATATATCCACCAACGTTTTCATCCTTACCTTACAATTCAAAAACAGAAAAGTAAAATAAGTCTACTAGTTCAAAGAGTTCTCGGCTTCATCAATCAAAAATGAAAAGAAGAAATTTTTCGCCTAAGTGCTTTAAGAAATCACGTAAAAGAATTCACTTGTGAGCAAGAACCAAGGCTCGGAAGAGAGGTTTTGTGCGTGGGTTAGGACGTGTTAGTGGCTGGTTGTCAACGTTGAAAAGGTATGGGTTTTCTTTTCTCTTGGTCCCTTTCCCAAGAGTACTCTAAGGCTCAGTTCAATTCGAATCTAAAAACTAAGGTTTTCCCCATTGCATGCCCCTGTCATTAAATCCTATGAACGATTGATGCATGCGTTAGTATGACTTCTGGTAGATGATTTTAGGAATGATTGTGATTATGTGCAATGTGTGTTCTCGGACTGATTATGATGTTGTTATGTTCGTCCGAATGTCGAATGTTGTTATGTTCGTCGGACTGATTGTGTACAAGTATGCTGTTTTCCTGTGATTATGTTGGTACGGATTACTTGAAGCAAATGTGAATTATGTGTTACATAATGTTGTGAGTTTAACGTTCAAGAAGAAATCGTGATGTTCATGAATAAGAAAATGAAGTTATGGTCCCTTAACAAAATGTTAGGCTGCCGATTATTTGGAGCCTAAGACTATCGGCCATGGTCGCAATTACACAGAGGAACTTTTATGTTAATTCCACTAGGACTAAATACTAACCTAAGGTCTTAATGAACCTGAATGCTTCACTATAGAAACTAAGGAAATCGTTGCACAACAAAGGTTCATACATACGAATACGTGAGTGTACTATGATTACGAAGTTGGGTTAAAATGTGACGCCTTAGAACTTAAGAGGTGCTACGGGTAGATGGACATGATTTTAGAATAAAGTATTGGTTAAAAGTTCATGTAAAACTCTAAGCTAAACGTCTAGGCTAAGTTCAAGAAAGTGAACCAAAGGCCTATACTAATTGACTAAGTCTCTCTTAACCACTTGTAAAAACAAATGAAGAAAAAAAGATGCTGCCATTGAGGGTGGAACCCGAGACCTCTAGGTCCTAACACTAAGAGAAGAGGCCTTAAATTAAAATAAAAAGAAAGAGTGTGAGAGAGGTGAATCGAACCCGGCTTCAAGGCCAAATGTGTGAGATACATAAGTCTCATATATATAAAAACTTATATGCTTCCAAGGGATTCGAACAAGGGTCCTCATGACCGAAATTGTGAGGCACATAATTCTTACAAATAATAGAACAAAACGCAGCCAGTAGGGATCGATCTCGGGTCCCCCTGGCCGAATGTGTAACATGCATAAGTCTTGCACAATATACACTTATATGATCATGAAACACTTTGCCAAATATGAGTAACCCGAAAGGGGTACTACCATGAGTGTAAGGTACACTAAAGGCCATGTGCATGGCATATGATGTAAGTTAATTGCAAGATGAAGAAATGAACATTCACGTAATGAGGTGAGTAATTATGTTAAACTATGAAGCTAATGAAAATGGTGACAACATGATAAGAGGCTAAGATTAATGGTGAGACAAGTCTCAACCAAGCCTAAGTAAAGGTCACTAAAAGTACTCACCTAAGAGAGTGTGGAATATTAAGAGACAAGTCTCAATCACATTCTATATGTAAGTGTAAGGACAATTCACACTTAATACGTAAAGAATAGATGAGAAATCATCTAATGAGCTATGACTACCTTATTCTAAGAAGCAAGCTTCGATGATGTATGAGTTGAATGTAAATAGGAACTTTAAACTAAGCACCCATAGGCAAGCTATGAGTGGTGATGCCTTCTTTCGGGAAGGGCGGAGGTTCACATAAATCTCATGAGAAGAGACTGTCCACCAAGGTGGGTATGGGTCTCCCTAAATCTCCTAGTCTTTGAACTATGTTGCCAACATAGAGAACTAGCTTGGTTTGAACCCCTAAAGCTAGCATGTTTTGGTTTCACTTTGGCCAGTGACTCCACCTTTTTTTGATGTGGGGGATACACCGGATTTAATGATGCTCACATGATCTATGTCGGTTAAGGTTGAAGTTCCTCAAAGTATGAAAGATAATGAAATTAACGATACCGAAGGTTTTTGTGCAAGACAATCAAGAGGTAAAACCAGATTCAAGTAATGACATTAGGTCATTCTTGGTCATTGCACTTCATGATCCCGATGAGAGTCTTAAAATTAATCCTATGTATAGCTGGTGTTTACATCAGCCTACGAATGAATGAAATGAATAATGTGAAGTACGAATGAACGAATGAATCAGACTGTGTGTTTGCTAAAGAAGGCCCTCGGGTTGAGGTACCATATGTTGGGCCCTCACTTGAGATGTCTTAATGCTACGTCCATGATTCCAAGGTCTCGTGGATATGAAATGTATGATATATGAAACATGAAATTTAGGTTATGTGAACCTATATGTGTATAATGTGTGACATATTCATGGTACGACCTTCTTATTACAAATTAGGCAAGTCAAGAGACTTGACCTCCTAAGAAGGCATGTTGATTAGGAAAAGCCATTCTTGTTCATGCATTACCGTTATGTGTTGCTGCATATACCCATACATAGTACAAGTGTGTACTAATTCCATACAACATTACTATTTTAGGTGCAGGCTCAGACGGACGTTGAAGGCATCATTGCAGCTATTCGGACTCTGAGATTTCATCATGACTTGGTAGGTCCTCATACATTCGAGGATGCCTGCCTTTACATTTCTTGCTTAGTAGTAGGTTTGAACTAGTGGAGTATGTTTCACTAGTGTTTCTTTCCTATTTTATTTAGACGCTTCTAATAGTGCCATTTTGGCAAGTATTACTTATGACATGGTATCCTATTTTGTTTCAAGTTGTATGTTTCTATAACTAGATGGTAGATATATGAGCAATGAACCTCCTTACAAATACGTGTTTATATGAAGTCTACGTATACTTCAACTATAAACAAAAAGTTTTAAATTTTCCGCTAAAATTAACCATATGAATGTGACGAATGCAAGAAGAGGCTTGTCTGCGACCTCTGAGAGGTCAACGACGCCGGTGGCGGTCTGGATTCCAGAATCCGGGTCGTTACATAATGTTAGCTAATATCGTTACTCTTGTTTATTTAGTAGAACTTGACATGATTGATTTTGATGTTATTTTGGGAATGGATTCGTTGCATGATTGTTTTGCTTCCATAGATTGTAGAACAAGGGTTTTCAAGTTCAATTTTCCAAATGAGCCCTTTGTAGAATGGAAAACGGGAAACTCTACCCCTAAAAGTCGAATAATTTCGTGTCTAAAGTCTTTTAAGATAATAGCTAAGGGTTTTCTATACCATGTGGTGAGAGTCAAACATCTAGAATTCGGGATTCCTCCTATTGAGGTTGTCCTCGTAGTGAGGGAATTTTCATAAGTCTTTCCGAATGAACTTCCCAGGATTCCTCCCGAACGGGAAATTGACCTCGGTATTATCTTATTACCGGATATGAATCCCATTTCAGTTTCTCCTTATCGTATGGTTCTGGTCGAATTGAAAGAGTTAAAGGTTGAATTCAAATATTTACTAGACAAAGGCTTTCCTCTACCTAGTATTTCTCCATAGGGTTCGCTGGTGTTGTTTGTGAAAAAAAAGGATGATTCACTTAGGATGTGCATTGATTACCAAAATCTTAATAAAGTCACAATAAAGAAAAAGTATCCTCTCCCTAGGATTTATGATTTGTTTGATCAACTACAAGGTGCGAGTTACTTTTCAAAATTAGATTTAAGGTCAGGATATCACTAACTTAGAGTGAGAGGTGAAGACATTTCTTAAAACGGTTTTTCGAACTAGTTATGGTCACTATGAGTTTCAAGTCATGTCTTTTGGGTTGACTAATGCCTCGGTGATATTGATGGACCTAACAAATAGAGTGTTCTGAGATTACCTTGATGCTTTTGTAATTGTCTTCATTAATGACATCTTGGTATATTCTAAGATTGAGGATGAGCATATAGGCCATTTGAGGGTTGTATTACAAGTCCTGAAGGAACAATAACTCTATGCTAAGTATAGTAAGTGTGAGTTTTGGTTAAGATCGGTTGCGTTTCTTTTCCATATTATCTCGAGTGAGGGTATAGAGGTTCATCCAACGAAGAAGGAAGCGGTTAGAAATTGGCCTAGACCTCTAACTCCCACTGAAATATGAAGTTTCTTGGGTTTAGCCAGGTTTTATAGAAGGTTTATCTATTGGTTTGCATCCATTCATTCTCCTTTGACAACTTTGACCCAAAATAAAGTGAAGTTTGAGTGGTTGGAATCTTGTGAAAAAGGCTTCCAGGATTTGAAAGATAAGCTTACCTACGCTCCAGTGTTGACCTTACCGGAGGGAAACGAAGGTTTTGTGGTGTATTGTGACGCTTCCCGATTGGGTTCGGGATGTGTCCTTATGCAACATGGAAAGGTGATAACTTATGCTTCTACGCAACTCAAGTTGCATGAGAAGAATTATTAAACCCATGACCTTGAGTTAGCTGTCGTAGTGTTTGCTTTGATAATAAGGAGATATTACCTATATGGTGTTCATGTTGATGTCTATACCGAACACTCAAGTCTTTAGTATGTGTTTACTCAAAAAGAGTTAGAGCTCTGACAAACAAGGTGGATGGAACTTCTGAAGGATTACGACATGGTTGCAGATGCTTTAAGTCATATGACTATAGTTAGTGCGTCTCATTTTTAGGAGTAAAACATGTTCATAGGTTGGCCTGGTTTGGTGTTCGACTAGATGATTCTCAAATTGGGTTTTTTATGGTGCATCATAACTCTGAGTCATCTTTAGTAGTTGAGGTGAAGTCTAACCAACACCTTGATCCTCTGTTGATGGAGTTGAAATAGTCGGTACTTGGTAAGATGAATGAATATTTCTCCATAGGGGGGGGGTGTTTTAAGGTACCAAGGGAGATTGTGTGTGCCAAATGTTGATGATTTCACAAATTGAATTCTTGAAGAAGCCCATGGCTCCCGTTACTCTATTCATCCGGGTGCCATTAAATTGTAACATGACCTTAGATAAGATTATTGGTGGGATGGTTTGAAAAAGGTCATAGTGGAATTTGTTGATAGGTGTCCAAATTGCTAACAAATTAAAATCGAGCACCTAAATGTGGGTGGTATGACCAAAATAATAGGTTTTCCTACTTGGAAGTGGGAAGACATTAATATGGACTTTGTTGTTGGATTGCCTTGAACCCGGAGGCAATATGAATCAATATGGATTACTGTGGATAGGTTGACAACATCTACCCACTTTATCCCTGTTAAGTATACTTATACGGCGGAAGAATATGCAAGAATCTATATCAATGATATTGTGAGTCTTTATGGGATCCCTTTGTAATCATTTCGGATAAATGTGCTTAATTCACTTCTCGTTTTTAGAGGTCTTTTCAAAAGGGTTTAGGTACTCAAGTGAAACTTAGTTCCGCTTTTCATCCGCAAATGTATGGTCAAGCGAAGCGTACCATCAAAACCATAGATTATATGTTAAGAGCTTGTGTTATTGATTTCAAGAGAAATTGGGATGATCACTCGTCATTGATTGAGTTCTCATATAATAATGGATACCATTCGAGTATTCCTACGACACCCTTCGGAGCCCTCTATGGTAGGAAATATAGATCTCCAGTTGGGTGAGTTGAGGTTGGTGAGTTTTCACTCCTTGGTCCCGAGTTTGTCTATGAACCTACTTGAGGGTGCAGCATGGCAGGCCGAGGCCGACATGATGTCCCACTATCTTCATCTTTTTCCTAATTGAAGTTAGTAGTTACTCTTATATTAAAATAATGAATAATGTGTAATTGACCTGTTTGCTAAATAGGTGCATGTTTTTGTAAATGTTTATGCCAAAATTGAATTTTTTACAAAAAGGCTTTTTGTGTTAACTTGGACTTATATGAAATCTGATTATATGTTGCCTTCTTGAGAACTTGTTGTTTTGTTGTTGTATTTCGAAGAAGGATAGCATGGTAACTCTTTGATGTTATTTTGAGCTCATATTGATATTGAGAATGTAGTTCCTCATTATGTGACCCGAATGTGAGATCTTATATGTTGAGAATTGTGAATTGAGTTTCTATGTGTAAAGTTATGTTTATGTATTGAATGGAGTTGTGAAGTATCCCAATGAGCTGTGACTTATTATGATTTTATGTTGTTGTTGGTTGGGCCGCTAGTATTGATTCTACCCTTTCCCTTCAAAGATTTTTTAGTGTCATTTGGGGACGAATGTTCCTAAGGGGGGATAATTAACACTATTGAAGTTCCATTACTTACACTAGAGCCTCACGTATTTAATGGTTAAAATGATGTTTGCAGACCTTGACGTCCGGAAACAAGCTAAATTGAACTAGTAAACGTTCCTATGTTTGGTGAAGGTTTGGGAGTGTCATGTGAAGTTTAAAACATGTAAAAAGACTTTAAATAGGTAAAATATGGTACATAGGGTCCAAAAGTCTAGTAACAAACCCCTAAGGACCACTCGAAGCTTCCTTGAGGAGGAACCGAACATTGGCAAATGGGCTGCCAAGGCAGTGTGCGTGCGCCAAGATTTGAAGGATGTCACGCATCGCGCAGCTCACACTGGATGGGAAAAATTTGCCCGCAACGCGGGGCCTTCATGATTCTCATTGCCTCAAACCGTATTTTTGAAAAAATTTTTGTAGTTGACCCCGCGACGCTCAACAACTTTCACGATTCGTTTGTGTCGTTTTAAGTCAAATTGACTTCACAAAAAGACCCACTTAGGTGAGGTGTCTTTTGGGAAATTTAAGGGAACACTATATATTCGTTTTAGGTCATTGTTAAGTCATTTTAACCCACTCCAATCAAATCCCGAAAGAGAAATAAAAAATACTCTCATCTCTCTCCCTAAAGACTCCCTTATCCCAAAGACTCCATCGTCGAAGAAGAAGAAGAAGGTAAACCTAGGGATTAAAGATTCAATATTTCTTCAATATTTCTCTAATAATTAACAAGGTATGGAAGCTCTTCACTCTTGGGAACCCTTTCCCCAAGAGGTTCATTAAAATTACGATTTCCATGTTCTTCCAACAATGGATTTTCTTCCAATTTCGTAATTTGTCTTTGAAATGTATTTCTTATGATGTTGTATTGATTATTACTGATAGATTAGGATTTATTTATGTTTAATTTCTGTAGTTCTTGGTCTTTTACCTATTTTTAATGAATCACCCAAGACTTACCCCTTTTTCCCTAATCCTAGTTATGAATAAGACTTGTAGATGATTAGGATTGATGGAATTGATTATTGTATTGTTTAATTCACTATATTATGATGATGATAATGTGGATTTTTTGGTAAATATGATTTATTGATGGCAAGATCTTGAATAAGGGCTTATGAATGCTATGTGGTAACACTTTGTGATCTTGATCATTTATTTTAATAATTATGGATCATACTTGATGATGAGGTGAAATTAAGGTATTATATTTGATTAGATTAATACTAAGATTATATGATTACTATAATGCCTTGATATGCGTAGGATGGTTGTGAGGTCTTGATTGGGATATGATCATGCAAGTTTGAGTGTGAATCACTTGTGTGCCTTATTATGAATTTATTATGATCACCACACTAATGATGGTGTGGATGAAAGGTAGTTCTCATCTTATACCTAATGAGCTATTGACATGACTATACAAAGGTTAGTCCCTATGACCTATTCTATGGTTGCCTTAAAGGCTTATGAAAAAGGGACTCTAGTTGTGCACAGAGTGAACTAGTAGTGAGAAGTGTCCCTTCCCAAGTAGGGAAGGTAGGTTCACTATGTTCTCATTAGATAGAGATTACAATGATAATGACATAAAGAGGGTCTCTAATATGTCTCCTAGTTCTTGAACTATGTTTCCCCTATAGGAATACTAGCTAGTGGATCCACCTAGAGGCTATGTACATGTTTGGTTCTACCTTGGAAATTATACCACCTTTTTTTGGTGTTCGGTTTCATTACATCGGATTCCACATTTAGCTCATGTGGTCTATGTCGGTTAGGGAAATTGTTCCCAAAAGTTAAAAATGAATGACTAAATGTAAATGAAGATTAGACATTGATTAGGATGACTTGAGGGGTTCACTTAGAATACGTAGGGTTATGGGACTCTACCTAGACATTGCACAAGTTAACTCTAAAGGGAGTCCTAGGAGATTGTCTTGTGCATTATGATATTATGTATTATGAAATTCTTACTTTATATTATGATACTCTTATATGATGTTTGGTATATTGATGAACATGCTGGTCTAAATTCCTATATGAGGTGATGACTATCTATGATATATGTTATATGAAGCAAAACATTACTTATGATATCCTATCTTGGTTACTTAGTTATGTGGGGTTATGGGGCTTAACATGAGCATTGCACTTGTAGGCGTGGGATGTGATTGTTGTTATAGGTTTTCTATGATATATTGTTTTGAGATATTGAATATGAAATGTTGATATGGCTTTATATTGATGTTGTCTTTGGTTATGGACATGTTTAATGTTAGTGTGATCCTTATATTGTATATGCTCTCTTTTATGTGCATTGAACGTTTTCCAAATGACTTCACATGTTTTTAATGAAATGGTCCCTTGATTTCATATGTTTTATGTGCATTGTTTCCATACTTAGTACAACTGGTGTACTAACCCATATTTCTATGTTTTCTATAATTATGTAGGTTCCGGCCATTGAGTTCTTAGAAAATGATAGAAGAAGTCTTGGGTTTCTTTCTCCAAGTGTTGGTAGGTCCTCATATTTGGGAATGTTACCTTTTCTATATTCTAACTTTGTAATCGTATGTCATAATGACATTGTTAATTCCTTTATCATTTGATACACTGTTGTATGCCTATATGGCATATTGAAGTTGTAATGGCTAAGTCTAATATTATATTCGATTTTGATAGTTTAATGTGAGGCGATCTTATTAGACTATGTTATGTATATTGGTTATGTCGTTTAAAAGAAAAACCTAAGTAAGATTCCTATTCAAGAAGTTTATGTAAACTCCCTATATGATATTTGAGAAGTCTAAGTACACTTCACTATGTATATGTAAAAAGCTTTAATTTTTCCGTATTTTAGCCTATGACATGTAATGATGAATGCTAAGGTCTTGTCTAAGTCCTCTTCGAGGATGATAATGTCGTTTATGTCTAAGGGGTGCTACGCGGATGTGACAAGCCGGGGACTATAGAAGGTTTGTGGACGGGTTTGCATCCATTGATTCTCCTTTGACAACTTTGACCCAAAAGATGGTGAAGTTTGAGTGGTCAGAGGATGGTGAATGAGGCTTCCAAAATTTGAAAAATAATCTTACCGGATGGCAATGAAGGTTTTTTGGTGTATTGTGACGCTTCCGGAGTAGATTTGTGGTGTTTCCTTATGCAACATGGCAAGGTCATATCTTATGCTTCTATGAAACTCAGGGTGCATGAGAAAAATTATCCAACTCATGACCTTTAATTAGCGGACGTGGTATTTGCCTTGAAAATATATAGGTATTATATCTATGGTGTTCATGTTGATGTTTATACCAACCTCAAGAGTATTTAATATGTGTTTAATCAAAAGGAGTTAAATCTCCGAAAAAGAAGGTTGTTGGAACAATTTAAGGATTACCACATGAGGTCATATACCACCCCGGCAAGGCTAATGTGGTTCGGATGCTTTATGTCGTATGAACATGGGTAGTGTGTCTCATGTTGATGAGTGTAAGAAAGACCTAGTGAAACATGTTCATAGGTTCTCCCGGTTGGGTGTTCGACTAGAGGATTCTCCAAATGAGGGTTTTATGGTGTATCATAACTCCAAGTCATCTTTAGTAGTTGAGGTGAAGTCGAACCAACACCTTGATCCTCTATTGAAGGAGTTGAATGAATCGGTGTTTTGTAAATTCAATGGATCATTCTCCCAAGGAGGGATAGTGTTCTACGGTTCCAATAAAGGTTGTGTGTACACGACGTTGATGATTTGAGAAATTGAATTTTTGAAGAATCCCATGGTTCTCATTATTCTTTTCATCCGGGTGCCAAAAATTTGTATCATGACCTTCGGGAGGTTTATTAGTAGGATGGTTTAAAAAGGGACATAACGAAATTTATTGCTACGTATCCGAATTTCAAACAAGTTAATGCCGAGCATCAAAAGTCGAGTGGTTTAACCCAAATAATGAATGTTCCTACTTGGAAGTGGGAAGACATAAATATGGACTTGTTCAGTGGTTGCCTCGAACCAAGGGAAAAAAGACTCTATACGGGTTATTGTGCATAGGTTGACGAAATCTTCCCACTTTATCCACATTAAGTCTACTTATTCGGTGGAAGAGTATGCAAGAATCTACATTAATGAGATTGTGAGTCTTCATGGGATCCCTTTGTCCATAATTTCGGATAGATGTGCTCAATTCACTTCTTATTTTTGGAGGTCTTTTCAAAAGGGTTTAGGTACTCATGTAAAACTTCGCACTGCATTTCATCCCCAAAAGGATGGTCAAGTGGAGCGTACCATCCAAACCCTATAAGATATGTTTATAACTTGTATTGTTGATTTCAAAGGAAATTGGGACGATCAATTCCCGTTGATTGTGTTCTCTTATAATAATAGCTATCATTCATGTATTTATATGGAATCTTTTGAAGCACTCTATGGTAGAAGATATAGATCTCCGATTGGGTTGTTTGAGGTTTGTGAGTCTTCACTCCTTGGTCCCGAGATAGTCTAATTAAATTTATATTGTTGATTAATTGATGTTTAATTGTTGGAATTTCGTTTGGTCCATTTCTTTCCCCTATTTCCCTAAATCTTGGATCTTTCTTATGAATTGATGGAAAGTGATGAATGTATTTATTGTTAGACTTGTGTTAACTATTCTATTTCATTCATAGACTACCTATTTTTATGTATTGTTGGGATTGGATCTAATCCGTGAAGAATTCACGGATGAACCTTTTTCCCTAACCCTAGCTATGAATAAGACTTGTAAATTATTAGGTTTGATGGAATTGATTATGTTATTGTTTAATTCACTATATAATGATTATGGTAATGTGGATTATTTGATAATTGTGATGGATTGATGGTAAGATCTTTAATAGGGATTACGAAGGCTATGTGGTAAGACATTGTGTTCTTAATCCTTTACTTCAATGATTATGGATTATACATGATGATGTTGTGCAATTGAATTATTATATGTAAATGGAATGAGAGTAGGATGATATGATGATTATTATTCCTTGACATGAATAGGATGGTTGTGAGGTCTTGATAGGGATATGATCATGCAAGTCATAATATGAATCAAATGTGTGCCTTATTATAATTTGATTATGATGAAACGACCTCACCAATGATGGTGTAGAGGAAAGGTAGTTCTTATTCTATACCTAATAAGCTAATGACATGATTATAGAAGGGGTTAGTCCCTATGACATATATTATTGTTGACCTAAAGGCATATCAAAAAAGGATTCTAGCTTTGCACCGAGTGAACTAGTTGTGAGATGTGTACCTTCCCAAGTGGGAATGTTGGTTCACTATACTCTCATGAGATATAGATTACAATGCTAATAGCTTAAAGAGGCTCTATAATATGTCCCCTAGTTCTTGATCTATGTTTCCCCCATAGGAATACTAGCTAGTGGATCCACCTAGAATGCTATATACATGTTTTGTTCTACCTTGGCAAGTAGACCACCTTCTTCAGTGAAGGGTTTTATGACACTGGATTCCACATATAGCTCATGTGGTCTATGTCGGTTAAGGAAATATTTCCCGAAAGTAAAATGAATGACTAAATATAATAAAAGGGACATTGACTTTGATGACTTATGGGGTATACTTAGTATAGATAGGGGTATGGGACTCTACCTAGACATGGCACAAGTTAGCTCTAAAATGAGTCATAGGAGATGGTTTTATGCATTATGATATCATGAAATATGAAATGTTCTTTTTATATGATGACACTTTTATATGATGTTGACTATATTGATGAACATGCTATTGGTCTAAATTGCTATATATATGTGGTTATGACATCCTATGATGATATGTGTTATTAGCAAAGCATTACTAATGATCTCGTAACTTTTCTACGTGATGGTTATGGGGCTTCACAAGAGCATTTAACTTGTAGGATTTGGATGTGATTGTTGGTAAGGGTTTTGTATGTTATGTTTGTATGAACTATTGAACATGAAATGTTAATATGGCTCTATGATGATGTTGCCTTTGGTTATGAACATTTCTTATGTTTTTATGGTTCCTTATCTTGTATATGCTCTTGTATGTGCAATAAAGTCTTTCCAAATTACTTAGCATGTTCTCTAAAGTAATGTCCTTTTTATGCATGCTTTAAAATGTTTTATGTGCATATATCCATACTTAGTATAAGTTGTTGTCCTAACACATATTTAATTGTTTTCTACAAATATGTAGGTTTCGACCATTGAAGTTCTAAGAGGTCGATTGAAGAAGACCGGGACATTTCTCCAAGTTATTTGTAGGTCCTCATGTTTGAGATGTTACCATTTCTCTATTCTATCTATGAAGTTGTATTGTCTAAAGACACTATTTCATTTCTTTATCGTTTGATAGATTGATGTAAGCCTATAATGGCATATTGAATTTGTAATGCCTAAGTCCAAAGTTGTACTCGTTTTAGATGGTTTAATGTGACACAATGTTATTAGACTATATATATGTATTGGTTATGTTGATCAAAAGAGAAGCCTATGTAAGCTTCCTATGAGAGGAGTCTATGTAAATTTCCTATATAATATATGAGAAGTCTAAGTACACCTCACTATGTATTTGTAAAAGTTTTAAATTGTTTGGTGTTTTTGGCCTATAACATGTAACGGCGAATGCTAATGGCTTGTCTAAGTCCTCTTTGAGGACGACGACGACGGTTACGTCTAGGGGGTGCTCCCCGGATGTGACAATGGGTATGGGACTTCACCTATACATTGCACTTGTGGAGTCTTAAGGGACGGTTCTAGTAGTGTTCTTTATGATTTAGTTTATTATATGTTATGCATGTCAAGTAATATATGAACTTTATGTACAAAGCATGTCATAAGGAAATATGAAGTTATGTGGTATGTATGAAGTTGGTGATCTATCGTGATACTTAGCTTAGGATAGGATCATGGGGTTTTATTCTCGGCATTGGACAAGTATTGTTTGGGTTGTCTATATGTTGGATTTATATTAAGTTAATTTTACTTACAATGCTTACTGTATTCTCATGTTGGTTTCTATTGATAGAAATCATGATTTTTGACGATTAAGTCCCTTTTCTCATGAACTGATGATTTATGTGCATATAATCCATACTTAGTAGTTGTGATCTACTAACCCATATTTCTCCCTTTTTCCCAAAAAATTTAGGTTTAGGACGTTCAGGAGTTCGTGGCCATTTGCAAGGGCGACTTGGATCTTTTCCCAAGTTGTTGGTGAGTCCTCAAAGTTTCGAGAATGGTTCCACATATGTAGCTTTAGTTGTATTGTGTATGTCTAAAGTCACTTATTCATTCCTTATGTTGAGACTTTGTTGTAAGCCTATATGTGGTATATTATATTAGTGTAAGGGCTATGGCCAAACTATCTAATTCTCTTTTAGATGGTTATATGTGAGACAAAGTATTAGACTACTTATATGAATTGCTTATGCTACATGAGAAGTCTATGTGAACTTCATAAGCGAGCAGTCTATGTAAACACCATATATGATAAGCGAGAAGTCTATGTAAACACCATATATGATAATCGAGAAGTCTAAATATACTAAACTATAAAAAAGTTTAAAATGTTCCGCATTTTTCTCTACTAATGATATGTCATGATGTACGCAAGGTCTTGTATAAGACCTCTTCGAGGTTTAATACGCCGGTAATGCCTAGGGTGTACTTTGGGTCGTTACATCTTCATTCTGATTTTTGAGCCTTTGTGGAAACGGAGGTGATAGTTTGTTTTGAGGAGAGCTTTTTACTACCTCTTCCACTTTCTTCTGTTTGCTACTTACCTCAATATCTCTCTTATTCTGATTTAGTTCCTCTAATTGTAACCAACCTCTAGTACTTACCGCATGCAATTGCTTTGGGTTGGGTTTACCATCACCGGGAAGCCCACCTTAGGGACGCAAGTTTAGAGAATTAGTTACTCGCACTTGTTTCTCTAAATTAATTTGGGACATTTGGATATTTTTGATGTTCTAATCCTACTTATCTATTCTAGCATTTATTTTTGTCCCTATTTCAGTCATGAGCTTTTGGAGTAGCTCTACATTGGTCATCTACCCTTTTAGTGCACTAAGATTTGCGGCTTGGTTAGGATTTTGGTATTGTTGCCCAACCCCTTGACAACAGTATTTTTTGGCCTATTGCACCTAACTTTTGTTTCAGTTTCCACCCCATAAGAAGATAGGATGGTTCCTCCAATTACGGTTGTATGTGTTGCCACAATTTTGGGGAACTACCCCCTTTGCGCATTTACCGCAAAATTTACAAAATCCAAGTTTTCCTCATATTGCTCAGTTTCATGAGTTCATCTACCACATACCCCACACCAATTTGATGACTGTTGTATCATGTCGATCGATGTCTGGTCTCACGATCGGAGTCTAGACCCCAGACGAGACCGGCGTCCTTGACCTCTGAGAGGTCGCAGACAAGCCTACATATGTCATCATTACTTCATCTAGGTTAAATTTAGCGGAAAATTTGAACTTTTAGTTACTTAACATTCCTATAAGACATTCTACTTAAACTCATACACTTTCACAATCAACCATCTAATATTAAGATCATCAAATGAAAGAAATAGTTCAATACTGCATTAAGTGTATACTTGCCAAAATGGCACCAATACAATGTCTGAAATAAAATGAGAAAGAAACGCTAGTGGAACATACTCCACTAACTCAAACCTATATCTAAGCTAGAATATAATGGGCAAGCGTCCTCGAAATCATAAGGGCCTACCAAGTCTGGATGAATGCTCCACGTCCAGATAGCTTCAGCGTCGACCTGTAAGCTCTAACGTCCACCTGTTCCTGCACCTAAAAATGTAGAGTTGTATGGGATTAGTACACACTTGTACTAAGTATGGGTATATGCAAGCACACACCAAGGACATCCATGATTAAGAAGAGCTATTTCCTAACGATATGAAGTATGGAAAGTCAAGTCAGTGGACTTGCCAAATTTGGATTAAGAAAGTCATGCCATGAGAGTAACATGCATCATCATACTTATCATTTTGCAAACAACACATAACATATTGCACATATCATATCACATAGTTCATATCATTCTTTCATATGCCATGAGACCTCAGAATCATGGACTTTACATTAGGACTTCCCAAAATGAGGGCTCAATATATGGGACCTCAACTAGGGAGCCTTCTTTAGCAAACACAGAGCCTGCTTCATTCTTTCATACGTACTTTATGTTCATTCTTTTCATATCCTAGTGCAACCACCAGTCATACCTAGAATGTAGTTTAAGACTCTCATCGGGTTCTCTGTGCAAAGACCAAGAATAACCTAGTGTCATTACTTAAGTCTAGCTCATCTCTTGATTATCCTATCCTGACATCTTTGGTATCGTTCATTTCATTATGTGTATTCTTTGAGGCTGGCCTCATTCTTTCTTTGGGAACTTTAACCTTAACCGAAATAGTTCATCTGAGCATCATGAAATCCAGTGTATAACCCCACACCGAAAAGAGGTGGAATCACCGGCCAAAGTGAACCAAAACATGCTAGCGTATATAGTAAATTGAACCCTACTAGATCCCTATATTGGCAGTATAGGTTCAAAGACTAGGAAATATAAGGAGACCCATACCCGGCATGCCGGACAGTCTCATTTCATGAGAGTTATGTGAACCTCCGTCTTTCTTGAAGGAAGGCATCACCGCTCATAGCTAGACTATCGGTGCTCAGTATAATGTTTCATTACATTCAACTCATACATCATGGAAGCTGGCTTCTAGCATGAGGACTTCATAGCTCATTAGATGATTTCTCATCTCATTATTAGTATTAAGTATGCATTAACTTCAATACTTTCATTAGAGTGTTCATAGAGACTAGTCTCTTCATTAGCTTTACACAGAATAGGTGAGTACGTTTTGGTAACATTTACTTAGGCTCATTTGAGATTGATCTCATCTTTCACATTAGCCTCTTATCATATTGTCACCTCATTCATTAACTTTAACACATTTGCTTTTCATAATTACTCACCCCTTCAAGTGAATATTCATTTCATCATATGCCAATGCACTTGGCCATTTAGTGTGTTTCACACTCTTACTTAACCCTTCTAGGGTTACATCATTAAATCACATACATCTTAGGCTCACTTACTTTTAAACGTATGCTAGACTTATGAGTCCACACATACAAGCCATGAGGCTTTATTCATACTTTGTCTAAGTGATTCATGTTTACCCAAGATTATGTGGTACAAGACTTATACATCTTGTAGATATGCCAAGATATTGATTTCGATCTTTAGAGGAAGCATTCATTAAATATTTACTAACGTATGACTTATGTGTCAATACGGAATTGGGCAAGAGAACCCGATTTTGAATCCCTTGGACAACACTTAATCTTATTTTAAACTTGATAATTGCATTTTTCAGATTTGGGGGACCCTAGTTCGATCCCCATCAACCCCATAATATTTCCTTTCTTTTTCTCCTCTCCTTTTCGTTTAAGTCAAGGAGGTTGTGGGTTCAATCCCCCACAAACTCATTATTTTTCTTTTAATTTATCTCTTAACTTTCTCACCTATCCAAGAGGTTGTGGGTTCAATCCCCACTCTCCACATTTAATTTCTCCTTTATTTTTGTCCTAACTCTCTCATCCATTCAAGAGGTTGTGGCTTCAATCCCCACTCACCACATCTATTTTTCCTTGCATTTTTCTCACAAATTTTTTATGAAATTTTCATTTGATGAGGTCATGGGGTCAATCCCCAATGACCTCACATTTTAATTTTTTTTTTAAACGAAGTTCATTTTTTTAAAAGTTGGCCGAGACTACAATTTCCAGCAAGCTGGAAATTTAGTCTCCTCCAATCCATTTTGGTCTTAATATTTTGTTAATTTGTTTTGTAGCTTCCATGTAATGATGTCTTGGGTTCAATCCTTAGTGATTTCACTTATTTACATTCATTTTTCATTGCATTTCATACCACTTTGATTGGCCGAACCCAACCTACCAAATGCTGGAAATTTGTTCACTATTTTCAGCTCCTTGTTTTCATCATTTTTACATTAGATCTTAGGACGTTTCATGACTCATTTGGTGCATCTTTAAGTATATGTTTTTCATGGTTATATTCAGCCAAGAATTACCATTAAATCCAGCAACATTACACCACTTTTGCACATCATGATTTACACAAACATTTGCACAAATATCACTTTTCACATACTTTCGGTTGGCATAAATTAACATGCTTACAATTACAAACACATAATTATGAACACATTATTACGAAAATCACACTTCATACTTAAACTACCAGCAAACATACCAACAACATGATCTCTAACCTATTTCAGATTGAAATCAGAAGGATACTAGGGACAAGGAGTTCGACAAGAACGGGAACAACCCTAGTTTCAAAATTCGTTGAATTCGTGGAAAGGAAATTCTCTTGGAGAAAGGAGTCCAGGAGAGAAACCCATACCTTAATGTCGTTCAACACTTGTTTCAATGTTGCCAATTGTCACAACCATAAACCATACCCTAGAAGATAGGATACAATCTTGGATTGTAACCGGCGTCTTCAATCTCTCTGAGGTCTAAGACAAGCCTCTCATATCATTCATTGCATTGGCATAGTAAATTTAGCGGAAAATTTAAAACTTTTCATAGCACATCATATGCTAGAAACATCCCATCATATATATATATATATATAAAACATAAGTCATAATACATATTAAGACTCTAAGTCTCTTTGCCATCTTAGACTCAATAACTTTAGAATACATTAGAGACACGGCCCATACGACACCTTACATAACTATACAATATTTAAAGACTTTACATTAAAGACATTAGTAGGACATCCTTAAACTTAAGGATTCCTTTCCTTGAGCTTGGGAAATCACCTATCAAGCTCCTCAATCATAGATCTCCTTTAAGCATTCCATAACCTACACTTTATGTGAAAAGTAAAGAAGAATGGGATTAGCACAAGAATGTACTAAGTATGGCAACCATGCGAAAACATGCATTTGAAAGGGACATTTCCTTCGAAATCATACTTCATGCCATTTTGAGTAAATCATCATAAAACCTTTATCAATAGAAATTATATCATCCACATACTTCATAGCAACACAATCAAAGGCCAAACATCATAGAAAAGCACATATAGAATTTAAGTACAATTTCGAGTCACTTTACAGTGAACTCCATCACCTTTACAATGAACCCTTACTCTTAATTCATTAGCCTCCTAAGTAATCCTTTAGGGATACTTGGTGCAATGTATCACCTTAGGAACACAAGAGAAAAGCCATACATAGCATCTACACAAGACAACACAAGTCATCATAGAAGTATAGTACAATATAAACATAGTCAAACCAAGACTACAATATCATACATAAAGGACACATACATCATCAGATGCATTAGGATACCTTCCTAAGACTTCCTAAGGAGTCACTTGTGCAATGTCTAGATGGGTTCATTACTTCCACCTATCCTAAGTAACTTACCTTAAGTCCTCCTACTTAGGATCCTATTCAATTACTTCCATTGTCCATTTTATCTTTAGGGAAACCATAGCCTTAACCGACACTAAGACCATGGGTGCTAAACATGGAATTTGGTGTTGTAGAGCCTTACACCAAAGGAAGGTGTTCCTACCTAGCCAAGGTAGAACATTAACATACATTCTAGCATCCTAAGTGAAATCACTTTGCTAGATCCTATGTGGCAAGCATAGTTTATGGAACTAAAAGATAGGTATTCCCTCTATATACCATTTGGTAATGGGGCCTCACCTCATGAGAAAACATGAGTGAATATTCCTCAATGAAAGTCACCCCTCATGTAAGTCCATAGGTGATTATTCCTCTAAGGGAAGTCAACACTCTATAAGGACAAATGGTGAATATTCCTCCAAGGAAAGTCAACACCTCTCAATGTCAAGTTCACTCGGTGCTAAGCTAAGTTCCCTTTATTGAAAAGCCTTTATTACTTTTATTTATAAAACATAGGTTTAGGATATTCATCATTCATATGCTTATAGCATATTCAAGCACCTATCTAGTTTTAGAGTATTCTTGGGCACCCTAGCAAGGCCTCTTCTCACTAACTAGATCATCCATGTGTGTGAGTGTATACTTAGATGTGAGCAAACCTTTCATATAACACATAAGGTCACACATGTTCATATATCAATGCATAAGTCTATAGGCATAACTATATGAGCAATACTTTCATATTAACCTACTAAGACACTATACGCATTCGTAATTCATTATATCATATTCATAACATGTTTATATAATCATCCTTCATATGCATAGGAACCAAACCTATCAAGATACACATGTGCAATGCATAGACAAGGTCCCATACCCTCGACCATACTAGTACACCTATCAAGTCATCCTAGTAAGGGAATACAAATCATACAATCATGAACATCACATTAACATGCATAGTAGTAGACACTAGTGAATATGAGAACTACCTTTCATTTAGACACAATGACTTATACTACTTGTATCATGCATGTAAGTGAGAGTGTGTGTACATTGACCAACATGATCACATAATGGCTATCAATAACTTATCAAGTCATCCACCCTATTAGACCACATTACACCTCAAGCACATAGCACACAACACATAATAGCATAAGAGACAAGACAATATATACCTTAATATCAAGACTCCAAACTTTAGCTATTTACACTTTCATATAAGGGTACATAGGTAAGGGGTTATTAACCATATTAACACATCCATGGCAGCACCTATACTTTACCCTAACATGGTTATACACATGCTCATACAATAGCCACACAACCTAATTCACAACTAAAATAGGAAAGTAAGCATAAGCTTCTCATAGTATCATCTTAAGCACATATTCATAAGTTCATCAATTTGCCTTCGAAGCCATGGTCAACACATATATAATGACAACAAAGTAAACACCGCCACCATAAGTGGACCATACCACACAATGCCATACAAGGCTTCATCAACATAACTATACAGGAGTAGAGAAGTAGAAGAGTAGAGGAAATAAGCATTCTTACCAATTCCTCACCCTTTGATCATCATTGATCAATACACCTTATTCATCAATAAAACACATATATGGAAGTAGCTATATGTACTTTAAACATATAAGAAACCATGTACAAGTCACTACGAGATTATACCATAACATAATAAAACATATCAATGTACTAGGAAAGTAAAAGAACATAGATCCTTAGCTAACTTCCCTTACATTGATTTTAGATCATAGTTCATACATATATAAGTCTAAATCAGTAGCTAAACCTACATTTAACCATATTGAAATCATGATTATATACTCTCAAGATTTAGGCTACAACATAGGCATTTAGGCTTATCGATTTGCTAGAGTATGGAAGACTTTATCAATACTATGAACTATCTAAGGGTTTGATCGTCATTCATATTTCATCAATAATATACTCATTAGGCAGTAGCTAATTATATAAGAAATCAAGACTAAATCATGCTTCATCTAATCATAATTCAAGATACATCACCCAGTTAGCCTCTTGACTTCATAGCCTAAAGGAATCTATATCCACTCATGCAAGCCATTCTTAATTTGATCATTAAGGATTTATACCTACAAAATTCATGCATTATATCACCTTAAAACAGTAGCTACAGCAGTTCATACAAAATCAAGAGTCTACACAACCGATCTCACAATCGACTTCAAGACAGCATGTACAAACATAGGTTATTCATGCTCAAAACTTCATATATTTATCATCATGGACTGATCATCACCAATTCAACATCAATTAATGTAATTAACAATAAACACAAGCAATTCAATGTAAGACAATCACCAATTAATCAAGAATAAGCCATAATCACAAAGCCCATGCAAAAGCTAAACCAATTTTAGAAGGAACATGGGTTCATCATGAAATTAGAGTGAAAACATATTAAAACCATTGTATTAACTTCAATTCATCATGATTTAATCATTAAAAACGTTTTGAGAAAGAACCCATGGCTAGATTAGAGAAGAAGAACATTGATCATAAACTTTCTTTGAAAACATTGAGAAGAACTCTCTAAGTGAAAGGTTACTTAGAGATGAAGGATCACCATACATTAATCTTCATGAAGACCTATAAAACTTGATGAATAACCCATGAGAATCCAATCTACAAGCTGTTCTTGAGCTTCAAAAACCATGGAGGTTCTAGAGAGAATATTTTTGGAGGGGAAAGGCTTTAAACATGTGAGAGGATTTGTGTATGGGTTGATCACGTTTTTAAAGACTTATATACACCTAAAATTAACTAAATAAACCTATTATAGTCAGGTTAGGATGTGGGGTAAATTTCTCATTCACCCCCTTTAAGTGGCAGCACGCAGGCAGTCAACCTGCAGGCACCCGCAACGAGGGCAGTGACGGGGCGTCATGCCCTCCGTCGTCCATGACTTAGCCAAATTCTTGGCTCAAGACCTGCCCAAGGCAAGCCCCCTTCAACTATACCTGCTTGACGGTCCGTTGGTGGCCCAATGATCCGTCATTGGGTCCGTCAAGGGACACTGCCCGGGCAGTGTCTTGGCAGCTTTGGGGCCCTTCTTTTGGGGCCTCTTGTGGGGCCCTTTAGAAGTCGTACCCAGACGTTTCCAATGCGATTACAAACCTTAACATGTTATACACCTTACACATAAATTTCTTCCAAAACAAACACCTACAAGACGTCCAAACAGCCTTGACCCCAACATTACATACGATGAACGTCTTAGAGGGCTATCTTTCGAACGCCTTGGACGTTTTTGGGCGTTTGACCTCCAAACTTCACGAAACTTTATACAATAACATTAAACATCATTATAAACCATTTCAAGACTTATTAGACTCAGTTCATATAATTTAGGCATGCATACCCACATGAGGCACATAAGCGACTATTCGTCGAACGTCTTGGACGTCACTAGACGTTCGACTTCCAAATCACTTCAAACTTTGTACACTGACTTTATATCACATAATAAGCATTTTAGGACCTTATTACATTAAAATGGACATGTTAGGCTCTATACACCTTATTTCATTTTTCGAGGTCTTACAATATCCCCCACTTAGGAACATTCGTCCTCGAATGACACTTAGGACTCTTTAATCACATCAAGGACTTCAATGCATCAAGAGCAGTTCATATATGATATAACATAATCAGATAGTAGTTCATGCACCAACCTTTAAAAGGAACACAACTTTATACCCTTTAGCAAAGCACAAGTTCAATTTCTTTTTTAAAAAATGAGAAATCTCAACTTTCAAGCCAAGACATGCATACATTTTTCTTCCTAGTGAAATCTAAATGGCAAATCACACCAAGTACATCACAACAAAATAGGAATTCATTCCAAAATTTCTTTTCTTAACATAATACTCACCCTTATAGTAAGTCTTATTTTGGAAAAATAACACAATTATAGGCATACACATGAACACTTAGCTTGACATGCTTTCACCTTTCAAGCATGATCCTAAAATTTTTCATTACAAATCATCAAATCAATAAATTTTTAAGAGAGCCAACATATTTCATTGTAAAAGAGACTCAATTTCCATTACAAGGCTAAACAATTTACGCTACAAGTGACTATTACCAAGTTCCTTGTCTTACCTCATGAAGTCAACTCCACAATTAGCACATTAAAATGCAAGTCAACAAGAGAAAACATGGATCTTATCCAAAAATTTCTTTTCATGCTCTTTGGGAAATTCACCATGTCTCCAAGATGATGTCAATCAATTCATACCAATCATACGTAGATCATGCAATTCACACTTTATGCAAGACTATCTTCATGAACAAACATACCAAGAATTCATATTTTTTCCAATTCAAGTAAGAATAGAAGAACAATGTAGACAATTTCTACAATCTCACTACTCAAACACCATCCCCCACTTAGGGTAAACCCAATTTAAGAGCAACTTAACCTAACATATAGAGGATCTTAACTACACAACCTTCATATTCGTCACTTAAAGTGATTACTACTTTAGAGGGAATCTTCATTAATTTAATTTAACAACAGTAAGGCATTCTAAACCTTATCATTTTAGGCAAATCATCCTCAACCATCAATTTTGATCATACCATTCAATTTACATAAGGTCTTCCTACATGCAATAGACACTAAGGTCATACATCATTTGAGGAAAACAACAAGGAGTTTATAAATAACTCTACGACTCATCATGTCATAAGATTCTCATCCTTCAATCTAATTAGCAAAAATTCTTTTCCACATTCCTTATCATGTTCATATTCATAAATTCTACACATATTTCAGCAACATCCAATCAAAATGACAATTAAGTAGGTTCTCCAAACATGTTACAATAAGTTGCCTAGTCTTTACAGCGAGCATGCTTCCAAATATCCCAAAAGTGCAACATTTAGATATTTGATGGAACAAGTATGGAATTATAAGATACAAAGCTTTACCAACTCATCCTTCATAAGCATTCATACTATATTTACAACTCAAGTCTCTACAAAAGACTCCAATTTATACTAACAACTCATTAAGTACCACTTATATACAAAGGAAAACAATGCACACTTTTAATCACATACACTCATAGGATAGCATACCTCCATATCTTTTAGCACACTAGGCTACTTATATGTTTACAAGCATAGAGATCACCTCATAAGGGCATTCACATTTATCATCATACACATACATAGTATTAACCTCCTAAGGTCTCCATCAAGGAGAAACTAGTGTAAGACGTAGGTAGAGTCCCATACCCCTACCTAACTCTGTTTAACCCTTCAAGTCGCCCTAGTTAGTATATACATCATCAAATAAGGACAAGTGTCACCTTCACACATACTCATTCAAACCATAAAACAAAGATAAGCATTTTAAACTCACCTTTTCTCCCTCAAGCATTGAACAATATCATCCAAGCAATCACATCTAAAAGACTACCGGACAAGAAAACATAAGAGAGAGATCTTATAGAATTAAGTTCTATGGAAGGATATGAGAATGATGAAGAAGGGAAACTCTATCGTCCTATAGACTCTTGTACCATTTGATGTGTCGTTACTTACCACCAATGCTACGAGACTCTACTAGACGTGGCAATATGAGACTCCTTAGAACCTCAAACCGCTACATAAACCTCATGCTCTGATACCAAGTTTGTCACAACCCGAAACCATACCCTAGAAGATAGGATACAATCTTGGATTGTAACCGGCGTCGTCGACCTCTCGGAGGTCTAAGACAAGCCTCTCATATCATTCATTGCATTGGCATAGTAAATTTAACGGAAAATTTAAAACTTTTCATAGTACATCATATGCTAGAAACATCCCATCATATATATATATAAAACATAAGTCATAATAGATATTTAGACTCTAAGTCTCTTTGCCATCTTAGACTCAATAACTTTAGAATACATTAGGGATACGTCCCATACGACACCTTACATAACTATACAATATTTAAAGACTTTACATTAAAGACATTAGTAGGACATCCTTTAACTTAAGGATTCCTTTCCTTGAGCTTGGGAAATCACCTATCAAGCTCCTCAATAATAGATCTCCTTTAAGCATTCCATAACCTACACTTTGTGTGAAAAGTAGAGAAGAATGGGATTAGCACAAGAATGTACTAAGTATGGCAACCATGCGAAAACATGCATTTGAAAGGGACATTTCCTTTGAAATCATACTTCATGCCATTTTGAGTAAATCATCATAAAACCTTTATCAATAGAATTTATATCATCCACATACTTCCAACACAATAAAAGGCCAAACATCACAGAAAAGCACATATAGAATTTAAGTACAATTTCGAGTCACTTTACAGTGAACTTCATCACCTTTACAGTGAACCCTTACTATTAATTCATTATCCTCCTAAGTAATCCTTTAGGGATACTTGGTTCAATGTATCACCTTAGGAACACAAGAGAAAAGCCATACATAGCATCTACACAAGTCATCATAGAAGTATAGTACAATATAAACATAGTCAAACCAAGATTACAATATCATACATAAAGGACACATACATCATCATATGCATTAGGATACCTTCCTGAGACTTCCTAAGGAGTGACTTGTACAATGTCTAGATGGGTTCATTACTTCCACCTATCCTAAGTAAATTTACTTAAGTCCTCCTAGTTAGGATCCTATTCAATTACTTCCATTGTCCATTTTATCTTTAGGGAAACCATAGCCTTAACCGACACTAAGACCATGGGTGCTACCCATGGAATTTGGTGTTGTAGAGCCTTACACCAAAGGAAGGTGTTCCTACCTTTCCAATGTAGAACATTAACATACATTCTAGCATCCTAAGTGAAATCACTTTGCTAGATCCTATGTGGCAAGCATAGTTTATGGAACTAAGAGATAGGTATTTCCTATATATACCATTTGGTAATGGGGCCTCACCTCATGAGAAAACATGAGTGAATATTCCTCAAGGAAAGTCAACACTTCATGTAAGTCCATAGGTGATTATTCCTCTAAGGGAAGTCAACAGTCCATAAGGGACAAATGGTGAATTTCCTCCAAGGAAAGTGAACACCTATCAATTTCAAGTTCACTAGGTGCTAAGTTAAGTTCTCTTTATTGAAAAGCCTTTATTACTTTTTTTTATAAAACATAGGTTTAGGATATTCATCATTCATATGCTTATAGCATATTGAAGCACCTATCTAGTTTTGGAGTATTCTTGGGCACCCTAGCAAGGCCACTTCTCACTAACTAGATCATCCATGTGTGTGATTGTATACTTGGATGTGAGCAAAACTTTCACATAACATATAAGGTCACACATGTTCATAAATCAATGCATAAGTCTATAGATATAAGTATATGAGTAATACTTTCATATAAACCTACTAAGACACTATACGCATTCATACTTCATTATATCATATTCATAACATGTTTACATAATCATCCTTCATATGCATAAGAACCAAACCTAGGAACTATCCTATCAAGATACACATGTGCAATGCATAGACAAGGTCCCATACCCTTGCCCATACTAGTACACCTATCAAGTCATCCTAGTAAGGGAATACAAATCATACATTCATGAACATCACCTTAACATGCATAGTAGTAGACACTAGTGAATATGAGAACTCCCTTTCATTTAGACACAATGACTTATACTACTTGTATCATGCATGTAAGTGAGAGTGTGTGTACATTGACCAACATGATCACATAATTGCTATCAATAACTTATCAAGTCAGCCACCCTATTAGACCACATTACACCTCAAGCACATAGCACACAACAGATAATAGCATAGGATACAAGACAATATATACCTTAATATCAAGACTCCAAACTTTAGCTATTTGCACTTTCAGATAAGGGTACATAGGTAAGGGGTTATTAACCATCTTAACACATCCATGGCAGCACCTGTACTTTGCCCTAACATGGTTATACACATGCTCATACAATAGCTACACAACCTAATTCACAACTAGAATAGAAAAGTAAGCATAAGCTTCTCATAGTATCATCTTAAGCACATATTCATAAGTTCATCAATTTGCCTTCAAATCCATGGTAAACACATATATAATGACAATAAAGTAAACACCGCCACCATAAGTGGACCATACCACACAATGCCATACAAGGCTTCATCAACATAACTATAAAGGAGTAGAAAAGTAGAAGAGTAGAAGAAATAAGCATTCTTACCAATTCCTGACCCTTTGATCATCATTGATGAATACACCTTATTCATCAATAAAACACATATATTGCAGTATCTATATGTACTTTAAACATATAAAAAACCATGTACAAGTCACTACGAGATTATACCATAACATAATATAACATATCAACGTACTAGGACAGTAGAAGAACATAGATCCTTAGCTAACATCCCTTACATTGATTTTAGATCATAGTTCATACATATATAATTCAAATGCAGTAGCTAAACCTACATTTAACCATATTGAAATCATGATTATATACTCTCAAGATTTAGGCTACAACATAGGCATTTAGGCTTATCGATTTGCTAGAGTATGGAAGACTTTATCAATACTATGAACTATCTAAGGGTTTGATCATCATTCATATTTAATTAATAATATACTCATTAGGCAGTAGCTAATTAGATAAGAAATCAAGACTAAATCATGCTTCATCTAATCACAATTCAAGATACATCACCCACAAAGCCTCTTGACTTCATAGCCTAAAGGAATCTATATACATTCATGCAAGCCCTTCTTAATTTGATCATTAAGGATTTATACCTACAAAATTCATCCATTATATCACCCTAAAACAGTAGCTACAGCAGTTCATACATAATCAAGAGTCTACACAACCGATCTCACAATCGACTTCAAGACAACATGTAGAAACATAGGCTATTCATGCTCAAAACTTCATATATTTATCATCATGTACTGATAATCATAAATTCACCATAATTTAATGTAATTAACAATAAACACAAGCAATTCAACGTAAGAGAATCACCAATTAATCAAGAACAAGCCATAATCACAAAGCCCATGCAAAAGCTAGACCAATTTTTGAAGGAACATGAGTTAATCATGCAATTGGTGTGAAAACATATTAAAAACATTGTATTAACTTCAATTCATCATGATTTAATCATTAAAAACGTTTTGAGAAAGAACCCATGGCTAGATTGGAGAAGAAGAACTTTGATCATAAACTTTCTTTGAAACCATTGAGAAGAACTCTCCAAGTGAAAGGTTACTTAGAGATGAAGGATCACCATACCTTAATCTTCATGAAGACCTATAAAACATGATGAAGAACCCATGAGAATTAAATCTACAAGCTGTTCTTGAGCTTCAAAAAGCATGAAGGTTCTAGAGAGAATATTTTTGGAGGTGAAAGGCTTTAAACATGTGAGAGGATTTGTGTATGGGTTGATCACGTTTTTAAAGACTTATATACACCTAAAATTAACTAAATAAACCTATTATAGTCAGGTTAGGACGTGGGGTGAATTTACCATTCACCCTCTTTAAGTGGCAGCACGCAGGCAGTAAACCTGCAGGCACCCGCGACAAGGGTAGTGACGGGGCGTCATGCCCTCCGTCGTCCATGACTTAGCCGAATTCTTGGCTCAATACCTGACCAAGGCAAGCCCCCTTCGACGAAACCTTCTTGACGGTCCGTTGGTGGCCGAACGATCCGTCATTGGGTCCGTCAAGGTACACTGCCCAGGCAGTGTCTAGGCAGCTTTGGGGCCCTTTTTTGGGGGCCTCTTGTGGGGCCCTTTAGAAGTCGTACCCGGACGTTTCCAATGTGATTACAAACCTTAACATGTTATAGATCTTCCACATAAATTTCATCTAAAACAAACACCTACAAGACGTCCAAACAGCCTTGACCCCAACATGACATACGATGAACGTCTTAGGGGCTATCTTTCGAACGCGTTGGACGTTCTTGGGCGTTTGACCTCCAAACTTCACGAAACTTCATACAATAACATTAAACATCATTATATACCATTTCAAGACTTATTAGACTAATTTCATATAATTTAGGCATGCATACCCACATGAGGCACATAAGCGACTATTCGTCGAACGTCTTGGACGTCACTTGACGTTCGACTTCCAAATCACTTCAAACTTTGCACACTGACTGTATATCACATAATAAGGCATTTTAGGACCTTATAACATTAAAATGGACATGTTAGGCTCTAGACACCTTATTTCATTTTTCGAGGTCTTGCACCAATTCTCACGACACCACTGCCTCACCACCAAAATCCCAAACATAATTCGTCGAGAAGAATGTTGTTGACTTTCGTTTTTAGCTTAGCTTTTCATTTGAGTTTTTGTGCGTAAGTTCTTCAAGAGTGAAGAGCTATTATTTTCATTCTTTTAATGATAAAAAAAATGTGAGAATGAGGGTGAGAGACGTGCGAATGAGAGGATTAAGATTAGGATTATGATTAGGAGAGTTAGGTGGAGACTAAGTCAAACTAGGACTCCTCATTATTTATTAATTTTATTATTTTTTTTTTTAATTAAAAATGTGATTTTTCCCTTACTTAAATCAGCTTTTTAAATATTAATTAATTCAACTAATTCACTTAATAAAATTAAATCAATTTAATCCTTGCTTCCACCAAGGCTCGAACCCGGGTGGAGCAAGATTTTGCTTAAAGGGTCAATTTCAGCCACCTCTACCCAAATGGCCCCTTAACCATATTAATTAATTAATTAATTAATTAATTAGGGTAATTACAATACTACCCTTAGCCTGGAAAAGACCATTTTACCCCTAGACCCTCCAAACTTAAGATTACCCCTTTTTAAGTCTGGTTAAGACTCATACGGGTAAATCTTCATATTCGGGTGCCCTACATGGATGGACCCAACCTTTCCTAGCTCAACTAACTCACCAAGTTAGTTGGCTTGGTTGTTGTAGAGGTTCAGAGGTCTGGTTCTACGCGCATCAATTCGTGTGAACCCGATCTAATCTAGGCATTCTAGATACGTTAGACATTACTTAGCATAGTCATTTTTAGGGTTGTGACATTATCCCCCCTTAGTAACATTCGTCCCTGAATGACACTACACATTATTTTAAAATAAAGCGGGTGATTTTCGAAGATATCTTAACTTACTTGAGACTTTACGCTTTGTGAATTTCTGTTTCACACTTACTCTGGATAATGCATATTACTCAAGCTTATCTGAAGCTTCATATTTGAGATTGAGGAACTTCCTTCTCAATCGCACTTAACTTGATGCACCTCACAACTCATGCAACACCAAAATCATGTCCACGCTATACAAAAACAGCAACATGACATGCAAACATGAATTTATTTTAACTCACATAGTGCAATTATTACTCATACGATTATGGACTTACAACACCAAGTCGACTATTGCACTAAAACTTAGAGTTTCTTAAGCAAAACCAGCCTTAGGAGGAGTATATCTAACCCCTTAGATATCATCTTGTTGGCCTTAAGATTTGAAATTACATGGCTTTGTTGGATTAATCCACGCCCTACCCATTTATACCCTATCTCATTTGGCAACTGAAACCTCACTACCCTGGTTTGATAATCTATGGTAGCATAACACTTATGGAGAAAATCCATACCTAAGCTATCCAATGCTTTTTATTGGTGAATATCTGATTCACATATTTGAAGGTTGGTGCACATCCTTGAAACCTACTAGCAGCTTCGCATTAATAGACTAAGGAACTCCTTCCAAAAGTAGTCTCATCAAAGCATACAACATAAATAAACACATAAGTCACCTAGGTCAGCAACCAACATGATGACTCCAACATGATGACTCCAACATATTAACTTCATACTAGTGCATAAAACCATACACATGAAAAATTAATTTAGGCTACGCACCGGAGACATCACCAGAGGTGTCTTCCGCTACACCCCTAGACTTGAGTGCGAAGAATCGTTGCCTACTTAGAGCCTCTTCACTTGGACCATTCGGCTAAACTTTCTCCTTCACTTTTTCTTGACCTCTCATATACGGACAATCCTTCATCATGTGACCCAGTTTGCTACAACTGTAACAAGCGTTATAGCCCCTCATACACTCTCCTACATAAAGTTTGCCACACTTCCTACAAGGTGGCCTCTCCTGAGGTGTATCTACTTCACTATTTATCTTAACTCTGGGCTCGGAATCCCTATCATAGAGATCCTTGGATGAACTTGACTCCCCTTGGTCGGAGAGTCCCTTCTTAAACCTAGGCTTATCCCTGATTTCAGTACTACTCTTTCTTGAAAAATTCTTCTCAGCTGGCCTTGACCTGTTCCCTGCCCTAGTATGCTTCCTCTTTATGCTTTCCTCCACTTGTTGGACATGGACCATAAGCCTGAAAAGGCCCATGCTGGCATGCAGCATAGCTTCCCTACACTCCTCCCCGAGATTCTCAGCAATCTTAGATCCAGTGTAAACGAGAGGATTCATCCTCGTGAATTCCTTTAACCTGCTAGCTATTGTGCTGGCAGGTGGGTTCTTCCTGGGAACACCTTGTTGCTCTGCCTGGGCTGTCATAGCCTGAGCTTGTAAGGTGATGGCTTGGTCCATCTGTACCCAGGGCTGTCCTCACTTCTCCATCTGTCCACTCAGCTAGGTTAACATGCATCTCATTCCAGCACCTGGGGCCTGGGGAGGAACTTGGTTGCCCCCAGCAGTTGCTTCTCCTCTTCTCCGACCAGCGTTCCTCCTTGTGTTAATTTTCTGAAAAAGTAGAATTGATGTTAGATACGCTCATAACACCAAGGAATCAGAAATTAGAGAAGGCACGATAAGATCAGAAGAAGGGAAATTTTCCTACGCATCATGCAGTCTCTAATTCAGGATAGTGGTGCACTTCACTACCATGACTTAGAAACTACTCAATGTGGTTGATGTGAACGTATTACCCTCGGAATTTAACCTAATGCTCTTATAACAACTTTGTCACGACCGGAGTCTAGACACCAGACGAGACCGGCGTCATTGACCTCTCAGAGGTCGTAGACAGGCCTACATACGTCATCATTACTTCATCTAGGTTAATTTTAGCAGAAAATTTGAACTTTTTGTTACTTAACATTCCTATAAGACATTCTACTTAAACTCATAAACGTTCACAATCAACCATCTAATATTAAGATCATCAAATGAAATAAATAGTTCAATACTGCATTAAGTGTATACTTGCCAAAATGGCACCAATACAATGTATGAAATAAAATGATAAAGAAACGCTAGTGGAACATACTCCACTAACTCAAACCTATATCTAAGCTAGAATATAATGGGCAAACGTCCTCGAAAGCATGAGGGCCTACCAAGTCCGGATGAATGCTCCATGTCCGGATAGCTTCAGCGTCGACCTGTAAGCTCTAACGTCCACCTGTGCCTGCACCTAAAAATGTAGAGTTGTATGGGATTAGTACACACTTGTACTAAGTATGGGTATATGCAAGCACACACCAAGGACATCCATGATTAACAAGATCTCTTTCCTAACGATATAAAGTATTGAAAGTCAAGTCAGTGGACTTGCCAAATTCGGATTAGGAAAGTCATGCCATGAGAGTAACATGCATCATCATACTTTTCATTTTGCAAACAGCACATAACATATTGCACATATCATATCACATAGTTCATATCATTCTTTCATATGCCATGAGACCTCGGAATCATGGACTTGACATTAGGACTTTCCAAAATGAGGGCTCAAAATATGGGACCTCAACTAGGGAGCCTTCTTTAGCAAACACAGAGCCTGCTTCATTCATTCATACGTACTTCATTTTGATTCTTTTCATATCATAGTGCAACCACCAGTCATACCTAGGATGTAGTTTAAGACTCTCGTCGGGTTCGCTGTGCAATGACCAAGAATAACCTCGTGTCATTACTTAAGTCTAGCTCACCTCTTGATTATCTTATCCTAACACCTTTGGTATCGTTCATTTCATTATGTGTATTCTTTGAGGCAGGCCTCATTCTTTCTTTGGGAACTTCAACCTTAACCGACATAGATCAAGTGAGCATCATGAAATCCAGTGTATAACCCCACACCCAAAAGAGGTGGAATCACCGGCCAAAGTGAACCAAAACATGCTAACGTATATAGGGAATTGAACCTTGCTAGATCCCTATATTGGCAGTATAGGTTCAAAGACTAGGAGGTATAAGGAGGCCCATACCCGGCATGCCGGACAGTCTCATCTCATGAGAGTTACGTGTACCTCCGCCCTTCCCGAAAGAAGGCATCACCGCTTATAGCTAGCTTATCGGTGCTCAGTATAAAGTTCCATTACATTCAACTCATACATCATAGAAGTTGGCTTCTAGCATGAGGACATCATAGCTCATTAGATAATTTCTCATCTCATCATTAGTATTAAGTATGCATTAACTTCAATACTTTCATTAGAGTGTTCATAGAGACTGGTCTCTTGATTAGCTTTACACAGAATAGGTGAGTACGTTTTGGTAACATTTACTTAGGCTCATTTGAGATTGATCTCATCTTTCACATTAGCCTCTTATCATATTGTCACCTCATTCATTAACTTTAACACATTTGCTTTTCATAATTACTCACCCCTTCATGTGAATATTCATTTCATCATATGCCAATGCACTTGGCCATTTAGTGTGTTTCACACTCTTACTTAACCCTTCTAGGGTTACATCATTTCATCACATACATCTTAGGCTCACTTACTTTTAAACATATGCTAGACTTATGAGTCCACACATATAAGCCATGAGGCTTTATTCATAATTTGTCTAAGTGATTCATGTTTATCCAAGATTATGTGGTACAAGACTTATGTATCTTGTAGATCTGCCAAGATATTGATTTCGATCTTTAGAGGCAGCATTCATTAAATAATTACTTACATATGACTTATGTGTCAATACGGAATTGGGCAAGGGAACCCGATTTCGAATCCCTTGGACAACACTTAATCTTATTTTAAACTTGATAATTGCATTTTTCAGATTTGGGGGACCCTAGTTCTATCCCCATCAACCCCATAATATTTCCTTTCTTTTTCTCCTATCCTTTTTCGTTTAAGTCAAGGAGGTTGTGGGTTCAATCCCCCACAATCTCATTATTTTTCTTTTAATTTATCTCTTAACTTTCTCACCTATCCAAGAGGTTGTGGGTTCAATCCCCACTCTCCATATTTATTTTCTTCTTTATTTTTCTCCTAACTCTGTCATCCATTCAAGAGGTTGTGGGTTCAATCCCCACTCACCACATCTATTTTTTCTTGAATTTTTCTCAAGAATTTTTTATGAAATTTTCATTTGGTGAGGTCATGGTTTCAATCCCCAATGACCTCACATTTTAAAATATTTTTTAAACGAAGTTCATTTTTTTAAAAGTTGGCCGAGACCACAATTTCCAGCAAGCTGTAAATTTAGTCTGCTCCAGTCCATTTTTGTCTTAATCTTTTGTTGATTTTTTTGTAGCTTTCATGTAATGATGTCTTGGGTTCAATCCTTAGTAATTTAACTTATTTTACATTCATTTTTCATTGTATTTTATACCACTTTGATTGGCCGAATACAACCTACCAAATGCTGGAAATTTGTTCACTATTTTCAGCTCCTTGTTATCATCAATTGTACATTAGATCTTAGGACGTTTCATGACTCATTTGGTGCATCTTTAAATATATTTTTTCATGGTTATATTCAGACAAGAATTACCATTAAATCCAGCAACATTACACCACTTTTGCACATCATGATTTACACAAACATTTGCACAAACATCACTTTTCACATACTTTCGGTTGGCATAAATTAACATGCTTACAATTCCAAACACATAATCATGAACACATTATTACGAAAATCACACTTCATACTTAAACTACCAGCAAACATACCAACAACATGATCTCTAACCTATTTCAGATTGAAATCAGAAGGATACTAGGGACAAGTAGTTCGACAAGAACGGGAACAACCCTAGTTTCAAAATTCGTTGAATTCGTGGAAAGGAAATTCTCTTGGAGAAAGGAGTCCAGGAGAGAAACCCATACCTTAATGTCGTTCAACACTTGTTTCAATGCTGCCAATTCCCACGACACCACTGCCTCACCACCAAAATCCCAAACACAATCCGTCAAGAAGAATGTTGTTGATTTTCGTTTTTAGCTTAGCTTTTCGTTTGAGTTTTTGTGTGTAAGTTCTTCAAGAGTGAAGAACTATTATTTTCAGTTCTTTTAATGATAAAAAACGTGAGAATGAGTGTGAGAGACGTGATAATGAGAGGATTAAGATTAGGATTATGATAAGGAGAGTTAGGTGGAGACTAAGTCAAACTAGGACTCCTCATTATTTATTAATTTTATTATTATTATTTTTTAATTAAAAATCTGATTTTTCCCTTACTTAAATCATATTTTTAAATATTAATTAATTCAACTAATTCACTTAATAAAATCAAATCAATTTAATCCTTGCTTCCACCAAGGCTCGAACCCGGGTGGAGCAAGATTTTGCTTAAAGGGTCAATTTCAGCCACCTCTACCCAAATTGCCCCTTAACCATATTAATTAATTAATTAATTAATTAGAGTAATTACAATACTACCCTTAGCCTGTAAAATACCATTTTACCCCTAGACCCTCCAAACTTAAGATTACCCCTTTTTAAGTCTGGTTAAGACTCATCCGGGTAAATCTTCATATTCGGGTGCCCTACATGGATGGACCTAACCTTTCCTAGCTCAACTAACTCACCAAGTTAGTTGGATTGGTTGTTGCAGAGGTTTAGAGGAAATCAATATAACTACACTTAAAATCCTACTTGTGCAGTGCATGAATGAGAAACCTTTCACAACATGTTATCCTCACTCAGAGTTGTATAATTGAGAATATCCTTTGAATCAACACAACATCATTACATAAATCATGGATACCTCATTCATAGTCATGCATTCATGATTTTCCCTTGAAGGACCATAGATCACATTCAATCAACACATCTCGAATATTTACATTAGACATGGATAGTAACGTGATTAAATTAGCAAAGTTACTGCAAGCACAATCTCAAAACATTCTTGTATAATCAACAGACTCACATCAAAAGATCATAATTGAGTAATTGAGGGTTTCATGGGTTCTTGGGGGAATTTAACAAAAAAGACCATAGGAATTCATAAATCAATACATAATATATCATAAATAAATCATTAGAAACATTTTTGAAAGAAAACTATTAGATTGAAGTCAAACCCCAATTTAGGATTTCTAGCTATTGAATTTGATTTTTGATGAGGCTCTCTGTCACGACCGAGAGCACCCCATAGTTGTAACTGACGTAAAACCATTAATCACTTAAGAACATACACCATATATACATACAATTTCCTTAACATTTACCATTCACCTCAAGTAACCCTTGGACAACACATTGTGCATACTATGGATAGAGTCCCATATAACCATCCACACCAAAGAATAACCCTAAGGTTACCAAAAGTGAACTTACCACTCATCATGGTTCATATTACAAGTAATAATGCTCAACTCGTACCAGCATATAACTGATAAACATATTCGTGAACTAAGTCATTTCATGATTGAGGACCTCCATATAAAATTACCCTTAGACACACCTAAGTAAGACATGAAGTGGCAACCCATAGAACCTCTTCATACCAAACATATGTATTCCTCAAGGCTATGATCAATAAGGGACTTTCTATTTCAACATAACATGCTAAGTAACTCATTCCATCAATATAAGCTACTTTTTCAACATTTCATTTAGACAATAAGTCAACATTCTTCATTAAGTCATTAAATACACATTCATGCATTTAGAAGACTTCACACTTTAGCCATATAGACTTACGGAACTCACTTTAGCACCATCAAATCCTACTTGTGCCATGTGTAGATAGCATATCATACTACTACCTACAAGTTGTAAAATCTATCAAATTATTAGAGTGAACATCCCACATGATGGGAATAGGCATGAACGGACATAGACCATGCTAACTAGACATGGAATACGATGTCATAAAACCCCACACCGTGGAAGGTTTTCTACTTTCTAAGGGTAGAACGAGTACACATCCCATGTATATACATGTTATAGGGGATATCCTAGGATATTCGTTGTGCTCTAACCACTGACTGAGAAAGAGCCACCATCTTAACCATATCACCTCGGTACTTAGCCTTAGTTCCCATAGAGTAGTTTCATTCACATTAGTGAACTAGAGAGTGTAACGACCCAAGGGTACCCTCTGGAGGTTACCGGCGTCTGAGACTCCACAAAGTCTCATACAATCCACTCGTATCATTCATTGCACAATATATTCCAATATAAGTATGGTTTTAAAACATTCTTCACACACGAAGAACACTTCGTTAATACACAGCGGAAGACTTTTAAAAACATCTAAATTTACAATGTCTCAATGAACAATCTAATTCTTTGAATGTACAACATTTGGGACTAAGACCACACAAGACATGAAATAAAGACTAAAGACATAAAAGAAACATGTGGGTCTTGTCCTCGAATCTATGAGAACTCACCAAAACTTCATCTTCAACCCTTAGAAATCTATGTATCATCCATGGCATATCAGGACTTCCAATCCCTACATTTTAGCAAAAAGGGGAAAATAAGGGGTTAGCACAATTAATGCACTAAGTATGGAAGCCATGAAAAAACTATGAACAAGGGACATTTAGTATAGAAACATGCTTTCATGACATATTGATAAAAACCTTAATAATAAGAGTTTAAGATACATCATACAAGTCAAAAATCACATTTAACACATAATCCATGTTCAACAAGATATAACTATAATCACATATAATCCATATAAGCATTTAAACTATCTATCAAAGGTTATCCTCAGACTCACTTAAGCAAGAGAAGAAGAGACTAAATATACACCCTCTTGAAACACACCTAAGAAATTCTTAAGACCACCCAAGGTAAAGATATTCATTTTCATAACATAACCTTTAGTTTAATATTCAATAAGATAATCATTTACATCATTTAGAATCTCTACCTAAGGCTACTATAAGACTTACCTATGTAAGACATGAAGAGACCACGCATACACCTTCTCCAAGCCTACAAAAGCAATCCTCAAAGCTACCATAGATAAGAACCTTTCTATTTAACATACTTTATTAAGAGAACAATATTCATTTAAAACAATTTTGAGAGACAATCATAGATTTAGAAGAATTCACATAACGGTCTTGGAAGACCTAGGTAACTCACCTAGCATCTTCAAAGCATACTCGTCCAATTTATAGATAGCATCTCATTCAACTACCCATACGTTGTAGAACTTATCCAATAACTAGAGTGTACTTCCCATATGATGAGATTAGGCATTAACCGACATAGACCATACTAGCTAGGTATGGAATACGAAGTCTACCCTAATTTGAGGAGGATGTTCTACTTTCCAAGGGTAGAACTAGGATACATACCATGTTGGCACATGGTTAAGGAATATCAAGGGTTTCTTTGTAATCTAGCCTCATCTTAAGTAGAGCTACTACCACAAGAATATTCACTCGGTTCTTAGCCTTTATTATCATAGAGTAATCATTCCCTAGGTGAATTAGAGAAGGTACCATCACTAAGCCTTACCAACTTAGAATACTTTTTATTCCCGTGGATGGGTCAACTAGGGCTGCCAAAAAAGGACTATTAGAAAAGGTCTTATGAATTCCTTTGAGATGGTTTCAAGTTATTCCAGCCAACCTACCCCTAAGTCCATCATTCCACTCAAGAAGGCAGCATTACGGTTCAACACTTCAAGGATTCTATTTAGCTTCATTTCCTTATTCAAGGTTACACATTCTTGTCCTTCTTTAAATATTCAATGTCCTTATTCATAACCTTCTTTTCATATTAAAGGTTCTGTATTATTCATCCTTAGAAGGGAACCATCATTGGTCTAACGGTCCTAGACTTTCATTATCATTCATACACATACATGGCAAGGGTGCGTAGGCTTACCAAGTAAAGAGATCACATATTCACATAACTTTCATGTATCAAAAACGGGGACATAAGTCTACCAAATCAAGACAAAACATTCATCACATCATTTATTCAAATATCAAACAAGTATTAAGTAGCGACACTAAGTCTACCACACAAGATACAGCACTATCACATAAGGCTCTACTTAGTCACTCATCACCATAAACCATAACTTAAATGAATGATCATAACATTTACACTCATATAAGATCATATTAGACATCAACATGAATACTCCACTTCATAGCCTAACATTATACAAGATCACACATATCGCATATCATAACTTCACTATATTCATTCACATAAGTCATAACACCTTATACATAATCATATTACATCACATAATCGACTTCACATTATACCTTCACATTAACACTAACATGATACTACTAAAGTTCAAATACTAATGCAAACAAGATCATGATCATCATCATATTCAACATATAGGCACTACCACCATAAGTGGAGCATACCAATCAATAACAACTCTATCTCAATTGTACATTAGGTAAGGGAATTAGGTCAACTTACCTTCTTTCAATATACAAGATCATCATTCCTTAAGATCTCAAACAATTCATAATATAATAGCATAATTCATCACAGAAATAACATTATAACATAATCTAAAGTCAATTCTAACATCATTAGATCATAAACAATAGACCTACTTTATAGCCAGATTTAAAGATTTGTGAAAATCAAGGGTTCATGGAGATTTTAATTCAAAAACATCAATTATACATCAATAACATCATATATCATTGTTTGAAAACGTTTCATGCAAGAACCAATGACTTAGAAAGAAAATTGGACTTTTTCATAAACTTTGAAATCTTTGAAATCACTTTGAAATTGGCTCTAAGGTGATAGATAACCTTAGATAAAGAACTCTCATACCTTATAAGGATAATACCCAATAGAGTTGAACAAGAAAACCATTAGAATCAACCATCCTATCTCCATATTGACCTTGAGCTTCTATGGAGGTTTTTGGAGAAAACTTTGGGAGGGAAGGGTTTTGATATAGGTGGTCTAAATGGGAATTTAATCCCTTTAATACTCTTAAAATACCAAACACACCTAAAATAACCTTCCTCACACTTTAAAAGACTTGCGGTGAATTTACCATAACACCCCAAGCAAGGCCGAACTGCAGCGGGAAAAATAGGCCCAAACGACTAGTCGTCGTTTGGAGGACGCCCCGTCGATGGGGGTTCGTGGTTTGCGTCAGAGGCTCAAAAATGAGTAGGCCCGAAGGTTCAATCAATGCACCAAGTTTATTAACTAGTGTTTGAATGACTGGCCATCATTTGGGTCATTATTTGACACTATAATGAGGCTGTCTCGCAGCTTCTAGGCTTTGAGTTCGGGTCCTCCTCTAGGGACCCTCGTGGATCCTAGGTGGAGTCTTACAAGGACTTTAAAACCCTAAATATGCTCATCTAGGTCTTAGGGTCCTCTCCTATAAATTTAGACACCAAACAACTCACGAAACATGCAGAGGCACACTACAACATACACAAACACATAGGTGACTAGTATTGAACGTCTTGGTCGTTTCTTGACGTTTGACTTCAAACTCAACTGGACTGACTTCAAAACTTATATACACATTAATTTAACTAGTTAGAATCCTTTGAAACACAACTGAAGAGCTATTTCAACCTAGTTCATTATGAGGGTCGTAACAGAGAGGGCACCAACATTAGGTCTACCACCCATAATACTTCTACCAAGAATCTTACCAGCATTAGGTCTACCATCAAGGTTAATTAAGGATAGCTCATTGACTTTATTAGAGAGTATTTTCTATCGTTCTGATCCACCAATTTCGAGTCTATAATGTCACACAAGAAGGAGGTCATCACCCTTATGTGTACAACTTCATGTTTTTTACATTAACATAGGTTTCTAGACTCATCATTAAGGGGAACCATGCTTTTGTCCACCGGTTCAAGACATGGCCTAGAATTCCTCATTAGATTTTCATAGAAAGTGTACAAAATTTAGATCTAAAGATTGTAGTCATTCATTTATTCATTACTCAAGAATAGGATGCATAAGCCTACCAAGTCAAGAGAACACATTCAATCACTTCCATGTATAAAGAAGAGGCACCTAAGTCTACAAAATCAAGATATAACATCACATTATAGAGACCATTCACATTCTAACATCAACATTTATAATGCTAAGAGAAAGCATACTTTCAATCACAATACATTAACTGCTTATACAAGATCACCATTGAGATCACCTGAACATCTTCACATTATACTATCCCAATACCCTAACATGATAATACTTCAATTCACAATATAGTGCCTTTAAGGCCATGATGAAAATATATTCAATATATAAACACCTCCACGTTTTAAGTGGATCAATCAATATCAGAACAATTCTACTATAACACGAAATCATGTGAACTTACCCTTTTCAAAGCCATGAATCACAATTTGTCAATTCTCCAACAATTCAACATAGATAGGATAGATAACAATAGAATTGAATAACACAACTCAATATAAGCATAATTCCATCAACATTAATTCATAAGCATAAAACACATTTCATAATCAAAATTTTGGAATTTAGGGAATGTCATGGTTTCATGAAATTTTACATGTTAAAACATAATTTAAACATCAATAATATAAAACTTTATCTTTTAAATAATTTCATATAAGAATCCATGAGTTTGAATGGAAATTGGGTTTTTTCATAAACTTTGCAAACTTGAAATCTATTTTGAAATTTTCTCTAGAATATCTTACCCTAGATAAAGATCTCCCATACCTTATACTTGAAAAATCCCATGAAATTAAAGAAGAAACACTTGAAAATACACAACCCTAGCTTTTACATGACCTTGACTTCTAATGGAGTTCTAGATAGAACTTTTGGAGTGAAGGGTTTCGATTTGGGGGAAAATGAATAACGAAATCTAAAATACAATTTTAATGTTTTAATACTATGAAAGTAGCTAAATAAACATAAAAAAAAAGTCCCAACACTTAACCAAGAAAAGGGAGATTTCACCAAACCACCCTCCACTTGGTCATGTCTCAAGAAAGAATGTAGGTGAAATCTACGGATCCTAGCTACGGACAATAGGTGGATTGAGAGGGCGTGATGTGCCTTTGTCATTTGGGACTGAGTCTTGGAAATGGGAGCTAAGTCTCCTATACTAATTCTTAACCTACGGAGCAAGACTAGTGGTCGTAGTTTGACGTACAAGCCGTAGGTCATGGCCGTAGTTGGTCATTTTTGGCCAATAATGTTTTTTCCTTGGGGCTTTGGGGGTCAAATGTAGGTTCCTCCTCAAGGACACTTAGGGTGGTACTTTTGGAGTTGTACCTTCATGTGTAACCCCTAAACACCTCAACCATGCCTTGGGTTAACACTGAACACCATCAAAACTCAAGATGAACACAAATGAACACACATTGGGCTCTAGTTAACTAGTTCATTTTTAGGGTCATTACACTCCAAGGACAAATTCAATCCATGAATTAAGAGCTACCATATATTAGAAAAGTCCTCCAACGAATTTGGTGAAAAAAACAAGCCTTTTGAACCCTAGCTCAAACTTTCTTTTTTCTTTCCTGAAGTTCTAGAGAGAAACTTTTGAGAAGACGAACACTTTTTGGTTTTTATTTGGATTTTGGGAAATAATGAAGTGAATAGGTTGGTTAATGACTTTAAATGGCTTATATAGGTGTATTAAAACTATACAAAATGACCTCACCTAATACTAACCTAAAATGAATTACCTAAATTAACCCCCACTTTAAATTGTGGTGCCCAGGCCTCACGATCAGTCAAGGGCACCACGTCCTGTGAAGGTGTCCTTTGTCCGTTTACCAGTAACTATTCTACTTGAAACAAGCCCCCACAGGGTGAAGGCAATCACACAAGCTTTACCAAGGGCCGTAACGTGGCTCGTGAAGGGTAGCCTTTCTTAGGGTAGTTTTGTGGGTTCACTGCCTCACCACCGCTCGTGGTGGCTACCACGGGTCGTTAGGACCCCTTTGGTCATGGTAGGTAGTGTCTTGGACAATTTTGTGCAATCATTGTCCCCTTGCATTGGCCCTTCCCCATCTTTCTTGGCCTTTCCCCTCCATACTTAGTGTTGACCTACACGTTTAACTCTAGTTAGACTACAAATTTCTGGGGTGTTACGTCAGAACTTTCACGGCACTCTCTGGTTATGGTCTATAGAAAGTTTAACCAAACCATTTAGGCCAAATTGTAGAACAATTGTTGGAGCTCAACATTTATCCATGCTTCTAAGGGACCTTTCCTACGGTCCATTGAATTTTTTGGTTGGTAAAACTTTAACATAGAACCTCAAAATCATTCTAATACTTCTCTAAGTCCAAACAACTTCTACAAGTCTATATTATAATCCCCGCAAACTTCTACAGATCTTCATGTTAGTCCACAAACACTCATCTGAGATGTGACAATGTCCTAACTCCAACCCAAATCCTATGAATGTGGTTCTATGACTCATAGAAATTCCTATGGTGCGTAGGTGTGATCGTAAGAACCTGCATTGTGCAAATGAATTCATGTTTGCATGTCATGTTGGTATTTTTGTATAGCGTGGACATGATTTTTGTTTTGCATGAGTTGTGAGGTGCATCAAGTTAAGTGCGATTGAGAAGGAAGTTCCTCAATCTCAAATATGAAGTTTCAGATAAGCTTGAGTAATATGCATTATCCAGAGTAAGTGTGAAAAAGAAATTCTCAAAGCGTAAAGAAAGTATGTTTACATATCTTCGAAAATCACCCTCTTTATTTTAAAATGATGTGTAGTGTCATTCGGGGATGAATGTTCCTAAGGGGGGGGGGGGGATAATGTAACAACCCTAAAAATGACTATGCTAAGTAATGTCTAATGTATCTAGAATGTCTAGATTAGATCGGGTTCACACGAATTGATGCGCGTAGAACCAAACCTCTACAACAACGAAGCCAACTAACTTGGTGAGTTAGTTGAGCTAGGAACGGTTGGGTCCAGCCATGTAGGGCACCCGAATATGAAGATTTACCCGGATGAGTCTTAACCAGACTTAAAAAGGGGTAATCTTAAGTTTGGAGGGTCTAGGGGTAAAATGGTATTTTCAAGGCTAAGGGTAGTATTGTAATTACCCTAAATATTTTTAATTAATTATTTAATTTGGTGGAGGGGCAATTCGGGTAGATGTTGCCGAATTTGACCCTTTAAGCAAAATCTAGCTTCACCCGGGTTCGAGCCTTGGTGGAAGCAAGGATTAAAATTAATTTAATTTTATTAAGTGAATTAGTTGAATTAATTAATATTTAAAAAGCTGATTTAAGTAAGGGAAAAATCAGATTTTTAATTAAAAAATAATAATAATAAAATTAATAAATAATGAGGAGTCCTAGTTTGACTTAGTCTCCACCTAACTCTCCTAATCCTAATCCTAATCCTAATCCTCTCATTCTCACGTCTCTCACTCTCATTCTCACGTTTTTTATAATTAAAAGAAATGAAAATAATAGTTCTTCACTCTTGAAGAACTTACACACAAAATCTCAAACGAAAAGCTAAGCTAAAAACGAAAATCAACAACATTCTTCTCGATGGATTGTGTTTGAGATTTTGGTGGTGAGGCAGTGGTGTCGTGGGAATTGGCAGCATTGAAACACGTTTTGGATGACATTAAGGTATGGGTTTTCTTCTCTCTTGGTCCCTTTCCCAAGAGACCCTTAAGGTTCAGTTTAAATCGCGATTGAAAGACTAAGGTTGTTCCCGTTGCATGCCACTGTCATTAGATCCTCTGAACGATTCAAAGCATGCGTTGGTATGTCTTCTGGTAGATAATGTTAGGTCTGGTTGTGATTATGTGTTGAATGTGTGGTAGGAAATCATGTAAAGGATGAAAAATATATTCCGGAAAAATGTATTAAGTGGACTGTTTTGAGCATGTTTGTGCTGAAAATTTGACTATGTTTGCTGCTTGAAATTTGTATGTTAAATGTTGTGTTTTGCGTGTGTAAAAATGCTAAAAACGTGATGTTCATAAAAGGTTAAGGTGGCTGACTGAATGTCACTCAAGATGCTACAAAAAAATGAAAAAAAGAATGAGAGAAAAATGGATTGGGAGAGACTTGCTGGAAATTTGAAGTCTCGGCCAAGAGGTGAGAAAAATAACTATGTTTTATTATTTTTTTTAAAATTATGAGGTCGTTGGGAATGGAACCCAAGACCTCACCAAATGTAAATTATATAAAAATTTCATGAAAAAAATGAAAGGGAAAATAAATGTGGAGAGTGGGGATTGCACCTCCAACCTCTTGAATGGATGAGAGAGTTAAGAGAAAAAATAAATGAGAAAAATAAATGTGGAGAGTGGGGATTGAACCCCCAACCTCTTGAATGGATGAGAGAGTTAGGAGAAAAATAAATGTGGAGAGTGGGGATTGAACCCCCAATCTCTTGAATGGATGAGAGAGTTAGGAGAAAAATAAAGAAGAAAAATAAATGTGGAGAGTGGGGATTGAACCCACAACCTCTTGAATAGATGAGAGAGTTAGGAGGAAAATAAAGGAGAAAAATAAAATGAGGTGAATGGGGATTGAACCCACAACCTCTTGGATAGGTGAGAAAGTTAAAAGATAAATTAAGAGAAAAAGAATGAGCTTGTGGGGGATTGATCCCACAACCTCCATGCCTTGGACGAAAAATAGAGGAGAAAAAGAAAGGAAATATTATGGGACTGATGAGATCGAACTAGGGTCCCCCAACTCTGAAAAAATGCAATCACCAAATTTAATATAAGATTATGTGTTGTCCATGCGATTCGAAATCGGGTTCCCTTGCCCAATTCCGTATTGACACATAAGTCATACGTAAGTAAATATTTAATGAATGCTGCCTCTAAAGATCGAAATCAATATCTTGGCATATCTACAAGATGCATAAGTCTTGTACCACATAATCTTGGGTAAACATGAATCACTTAGACAAACTATGAATAAAGCCTTGGCTTGTATGTGTGGAATCATAAGTCTAGAATATGTTTAAAAGTAAGTGAGCCTAAGATGTATGTGACGAAATGATGTAACCCTACAGGGTTAAGTAAGAGTGTGAAACACACTAAATGCCCAAGTGCATTGGCATATGATGAAATGAATATTAACGTGAAGGGGTGAGTAATTATGAAAAGCAAATGTGTTAAATTAATGAATGAGGTTACAATATGATAAGACGCTAATGTGAAAGATGAGAGCAATCTCAAATGAGCCTAAGTAAATGTTATCAAAACGTACTCACCTATGAGAGTGTAAAGATAATGAAGAGGCCAGTCTCTATGAACACTCTAATTAAAGTATTGAAGTTAATGCATACTTAATACTAATGATGAGATGAGAAATCATCTAATGAGCTATGATGTCCTCATGCTAGAAGCCAGCTTCCATGATGTATGAGTTGAATGTAATGGAACTTTATACTGAGCACCGATAGGCTAGCTATGAGCGGTGATGACTTCCTTCGGGAAGGGCGGAGGTTCACGTAACTCTCATGAGATGAGACTGTCCGGCATGCCGGGTATGGGTCTCGTTATATCTCGTAGTCTTTGAACCTATACTGTCAATGTACGGATTTAGAAGGGTTCGATTCCCTATATACGCTAGCATTTTTTGGTTCACTTTGGTCGGTGATTCCACCTCTTTTCGGTGTGGGGATTACACACTGGATTTGAGGGCATATTTTAAACCGAAAATCCTAAACCCTAAAACCAAAAACCTAAAAAAACACTAAACCCTAACCTAAACCCTAACCCTATCCTTAACCCTAACCTTAAACCCTAATCCCTAAACCCAAAGCCCAAAATACAAAAGCCCTAACATTGAACACTAAACCATAGATATTACTACTCAAATCTTTTACCCAAGCCCTAAACCCTAACCCTAACCCTAACCCTACCATAAATCCTAAACCCCAAGCCTAAAATACCAAAACCCAAACATTAAACAATAAACTATTGATATTAAACCTCAAATCCTAAACCCTAAACAAAAAAAACAAAAAAAAAACAAAACCCTAACCCTAACCTTAACCCTAACACTAACTCTAAACCATAAAACCCGGAACCCTATGCCCAAAAAACCAAATCCCTAACTTTAAATACTAAACAATAGATTTTAAACCCCAAATGCTAAACTCTCAACCATAAAACCTAAAAACCTACACCCTAACCCTAATCCTAACCCTAACCCTATACCCTAAACCCTAAACCCTAAGTCCAAAAAAACACTAAGTCCAAACTACAAAACCCAAACATTAAACACTAAATCATAGATTTTAAACCTCAAATCCTAAACACAAACCTTAAAACCTAAACAAAACTAAACTCTAACACTAACCCTAACCTAAACACTAACCCTAACTGTAAACCATTAACCCAAAACATTAAGCCCAGAAAACCTAAACCCAAACATTAAACACTAAACAATAGATTTTAAACCAAAAATCCTAAACCCCAAAACCTAAAACCTAAAAAAAAACGTAAACCCTAACCTTAACCCTATCCCTAACACGAACCCTAACTCTAACCCTATCCTTAACCCTAACCCTCAACCCTAAACCCTAAATCCAAAGCACAAAATACAAAAAACCTATCATTTAACACTAAACTATAGATATTACAACTGAAATACTTAACTTCAAACCCTAAAACCTAAGAAACAACCTAAACCCTAACCCTAACCCTAACCCTAACCCTAACCCTACCATAAATCCTAAACCCCAAGCCCAAAATACCAAAATGCGAACATTAAACACTAAACCATTGATATTAAACATCAAATCCTAAATCCTAGACACAACAACCTAATAAACCCAAAACCCTAACCCTAACCCTAACTCCAACATTATCCCTAACCCTAACTCTAAACCATAAACCCAAAACCCTAAGCCCAATATATCAAAAACCAACATTGAATACTAGACCATAGATTTTAAACCTCAAATGCTAAACCCTAAACCATAAAACCTAAAAAAAAAAAAACTACACCCTAACCCAAATCCTAACCCTAACCCTAACCCTAAACCCTAAGTCCAAAATATAAAAACCCAATCATTAAACACTAAACCATTGATTTTAAATCTCAAATCCTAAACCACAAACCCTAGAACCTAAAAAACCTATACCCTAACCCTAACCCTATCCCTAACACGAACCCTAAACCCTAACGTTAAACACTACACCATAGATATTACAACTCAAATCCTTAACCACCAAACCCTAAAACCTAAAAATAACCTAAACCCTAACCCTAACCCTAACCCTACCATAAACCTTAGACCCCAATCCCAAAATACAAAAACCCAAACAATAAACACTAAACCATTGATATTAAACCTCAAATTCTACACCATAAACACAAAAATCTAAAAGAACCCAAAACCCTAACCCTAACTCTAAACCATAAACCCGAAACCCTAAGCCTAAAATACCAAAACCCAATAATTAAATACTAAATAATAGATTTTAAACCTAAAATGCCAAAACCTGAATCCTAACCCTAAGACCAAAATACCAAAACCCAATAACTAAATACTAAACAATAGATTTTAAACCTAAAAAAAACCTACACCCTAACCCTAATTCTAACCCTAACCCTAACCCTATACCCTAAACCCTAAACCCTAAGTCCCAAAAAAAAATTAAGTCCAAAATACGAAAACCCAAACATTAAACACTAAACCATATATTGTAAACCTCAAATCCTAAACCACAAACCATAAAACCTAAAAAAAAATTAAACCCTAACCCTAAACCCAACTTTAACCCTAACCCTAACCCTAAACCACTAACCCAAAACCCCAAGCCCAAAATACCAAAACCCAAAAACTAACAGTAAACCATAGATTTTAAACCAAAAATCCTTAACCCCAAAACCTAAAACCTAAAAATAACCATAAACCTTAACACTAACCCTATGCCTAACACGAACCCTAACCTTTTTACCCTAACCCTAACCCCGATCCTATAATAAACCTTAAACCCCAAGCCTAAAATACGAAAACCCAAACATTCAACACTAAACCATTGATATTAAACCTCAAATCATAAACCTAAACCCAAAAATCTAAATACATAAAACCCTAACCCTAACCCTAACCCTAGCCTTAACCCTAACCCTAAGTTTAAACCATTAACGCGAAACCCCAAGACCAAAATACCAAAACTCAAACATTAAATACTAAACCATAGATTTTAAACCTCAAATGCTTAAACCTAGAACCATAAAACCTAAAAAAAAAACTACACCCTAACCCTAACCCTAACCCTAAACCCTAAACTCTAAACCTAATTTCAAAATAATAAAAACCTAAACATTAAAACCAAAACCATAGATTTTAAACCTCAAATCCTAAACCACAAACCCTAAAACCTAAAAGAAAACTTAATCCCTAACTCTAACCCTAACCCAAACCCTAACCCTAACCTTAAACCTTACCCTAAACCCTAAACCCTAAACCATTGATATTAAACATCAAATCCTAAACCCTAAACACAAAAACCTAAAAACAACAAAATGCTAACCCTAACCTTAACCCTAACCCTAAATGGCAGCATCCTCGAAAGCATGAGGGCCTACCAAGTCTGGATGAATGCTCGACGTCCGAATAGCTTCAGCGTTAACCTGTAGCTCTAGCGTCCACCTGTGCCTGCACCTAAAATTGTAGAGTTGTATAGGGTTAGTACACACTTGTACTAAGTATGGGTATATGCAAGCACACAACAAGGACATGCATGAGAAAGGATAGCTCTTTCCTAACAACATGATTATAGAAAGTCAAGTCAGTGGACTTGCCAAACTGGGATTAGGAAAGTTAGTGAACTTTCCAAATTTGGATTAGGAAAGTCAGTGAGCTTTCAAATTTTGGATTAGGAAAGTCATGCCATGAGAGTAACATGCATCATAATAATCATCATATTGCACACAACACATAACATCTTACACATAGCACATATCATATTGCATATAGCACATAACATCTTTTATAACATTCATTCATACGCTATGAAACCATGGAATCATGGACTTAACCTTAAGACTTTCCAAAATGAGGGTTCAACATATGGGACCTCAAATAGGGAGTCTTCATTAGCAAACACAGAGTCTGCTTCATTCATTCATACGTACTTCATTTCATTTTGTTCATAGGCCAGTGTGAACACTAGGTATACCTAGGATATAGTTTGAGACTTTCATCGGGTTTGCTGTGCAATTATCAAGAATAACCTAGTGTCATTACCTGAGTCTAGCTCACCTCTTGATTATCCTATCCTAACACCTTTGGTATCATTCATTTCATTATTTGCTTCATTTGAGGCTGGCCTAATTCATTCCTTGGGAACTTTAACTTTAACCGACATAGATCATGTGAGCATCATGAAATCCAGTGTCTCCCTCACACCGAAAAGAGGTGGAATCACCGGCCAAGGTGACCCAAAAACATGCTAGCGTACATGGGAATTTAACCCCGCCAGATTCCTATATTGGCAATATAGGTTCGAACACCAGGAGATATAAGGAGACCCATACCCGGCAAGCCGGACAGTCTCATCTCATGAGAGTTACGTGAACCTCCGCCCTTCCCGAAAGAAGGCATCACCGCTCATAGCTAGTCTATCAGTGCTCAGTATAAAGTTACATTACATTCAACTCATATGTCGTGGAAGCTGGCTTCTAGTATGAGGACATCATAGCTCAATAGATGATTTCTCATCTCATCATTAGTATTAAGTGTGTTAATCTCAATACTCTCATTAGAGTGTTCATAGAGACTGGTCTCTTCATTAACATTACACTCTCATAGGTGAGTACGTTTTGGTAACATTTACTTAGGCTCATTTGAGATTGTTCTCATCTTTTACATTAGCCTCATATCATCTTGTCACCACATTCATTAACATTAGCACATTTATTCTTCATGATTACTCACCCCATTTTACGTGAATGTTCATTTCATCATATGCCAATATATTTGGCCATTTGTGTGTTTCACACTCTTACTTAACCCTTCTAGGGTTTCGTCATTTCATTACATAATAATCATTTCATCGTATGCCAATGCACTAGGCCATTTTGTGTGTTTCACACTCATACTTAACCCTTCTAGGGTTACATCCTTTCATTACATACATCTTAGGTTCACTTCTTTAAAACGTATGCTAGACTTATGAGTCTATACACACAAGCCATGAGGCTTCATTCATAATTCGTTAAGTGATTCATACATTCCTAAGATTATGTAGTACAAGACTTATGTATCTTGTATATATGCCAAGATCTGGATTTCGATCTAAGTAGGTGGCATTATTCTTGGATATTTTGTTCATGTATGACTTATGTATCAATACGGAAGTTTGGGCAAGAAAACCCAAGTTTGAATCACTTGGATAACATTTATAATTTTCATTGATTTTATTTTTAATCTTCATGACATTGGGACTCTAGATCGAACCCCAACATTCACATTCTATCCTTCGTTTTCTCCTTGGTTTTCCTCTTAGTTTGGCCGAAGGGTTGTGGGTTCGAACCCCCACAACCCCTTTTTATTTTTCGTTAAAACTTTATTTCTCCATTTCGCCTAGACCAAGAGGTTGTGGGATCAAACCCCCACAGCCTCTTTTAGTTTATTCTTTATTTCGCTGGGCATTGGGAGGTTGTGGGTTCGAACCCCCACAGCCTCCTTATTTAAATCTTAAATTCGCTAAGGCTGTGAGGTTGTGGGTTCGAACCCCCACAACCTACTATTTTTATTTTTTTAATTAAAACTATTAAGTTAGGTATTTTTGGCAGTGAGGTTGTGGGATCGAGCCCCCACAGCCTCACCTCATTTTCTTATTTAATTCGCCTGCTCCTTTCCATCCTTGAGGTCGTGGGTTCGATTCCCACGTCTCACATTTTCTTTTCTTTATTTTCTCTTCTTTCACTCGCTGCCTGAAGGTCGTGGGTTCGATTCCCATGCCTCCTATTTATTTACTTAAATTATTTGTTCTCTTCTTACCCAACCAGTAGCCAATTTCGATTCCCCCCGGCCCCTTTTTCATTTCCTTTTTTGCGAATTATAGTAGCTACACGGGTTCGATTCCCCTTAACCCCATTTCCCCCTTTTTACGTTTTTAGCATGCCTTCACATGTGAGGTCTTGGGTTCAATCCCCATTGACCTCACCTATTTTATTTTCAATTAAAAACCCATATTTTAACCTTCTTTTTGACCGAAACTAAAGTACACCAAGCTGGAAATTTATTCATAGTTTTTAGCTTCCTTTCATCAACCTTTTCACGTTAGTTCTTAGGGCATTTCATGAAACATTTAGTGCATTATTAGGTATAGTTTAGTAGTTACATTAGCCAAGAGTTTTTCACTCAAAATCAATAACTTCACACCCCATAAGAGCATCACATTGTGTACAACTTTTGCACATTAAATACAAGGATTAAACATGCTATTTCACATCTCCAACAGTGAGTATATTCACTGCCACAAATTGCACACACACATCATTTTTTCACATAATTTCGAACATGCATACTTAAGCATAAATATCACTAAAACACATTTCATCCCTACTTTGTACCAGCAAACATACCCAACCTACAATTCAATGGGAGCTAGTGACAGGGACATGCAACAGGGAACAACCCTAGTTTTCGGAATGAATATCTTGAATCATAAGGGGTCTCATGGGAAAGGGACTAAGAGAGAAGAAACCCATACCTTAATTGATGTTCAAACATTGAATTTGCTGCCCAAAACCCTCTCCAAAATCAGTCCAAGCCTCATCAACGTCCACACCACCCGACGGACAACTTCTCTTTGCCTTAACGTTTTTTGTTACTTTGTTTTTCTTAAAATTTCATGTGAGTTCTTCAAGTGTGAAGAACTCTTGATATAATTGCTGTTCTTGTACGTTTGTTAGGCAGAGAAAAAACAAGAAAGTTAAACGTGAAAATATGATAGACGTGAGAGAGTGAAACGTGTGAAGTTGTTTAGGATTAGATGATGACTTAGTCAATTTAGGACTCTCCTTAATACTTAAAATCTGATTTAATTAATTATACATGAAAGGACCATTCTGCCGTTACAAAAAATCAGATTTTAAATAATAAATAAATCATCAATTTGTTGCTTCCAATGGGGTTCAAACTCGGGTGACACCATTTCGCGAAAACGGGTCACTTCGGGTCGACATAGCCTGAGCTTGTAAGGTGATGGCTTGGTCCATCTGTACCCAGGGCTGTCCTCACTTCTCCATCTGTCCACTCATCTAGGTTAACATGCATCTCATTCCAACACCTGGGGCCTGGGGAGGAACTTGGTTGCCCCCAGCAGCTGCTTCTCCTCTTCTCCGACCAGCGTTCCTCCTGGTGTTCATTTTCTGAAAAAGTAGAATTGATGTTAGATACGCTCATAACACCAAGGAATCAGAAATTAGAGAAGGCATGATAAGATCAGAAGAAGGGAAATTTTCCTACGCATCATGCAGTCTCTAATTCAGGATAGTGGTTCACTTCACTACCATGACTTAGAAACTACTCAATGTGGTTGATGTGAACTTATTACCCTCGGAATTTAACCTAATGCTCTGATAACAACTTTGTCACGACCGTAGTCTAGACACCAGACGAGACCGGCGTCATTGACCTCTCAGAGGTCGCAGACAAGCCTACATACGTCATCATTACTTCATCTAGGTTAATTTTAGCGGAAAATTTGAACTTTTGTTACTTAACATTCCTATAAGACATTCTACTTAAACTCATACACATTCACAATCAACCATCTAATATTAAGATCATCAAATGAAAGAAATAGTTCAATACTGCATTAAGTGTATACTTGCCAAAATGGCACCAATACAATGTCTAAAATAAAATTAGAAAGAAACGCTAGTGGAACATACTCCACTAACTCAAACCTATATCTAAGCTAGAATATAATGGGCAAACGTCCTCGAAAGCATGAGGGCCTACCAAGTCCGGATGAATGCTCCACGTCCAGATAGCTTCACGTCGACCTGTAAGCTCTAACGTCCACCTGTGCCTGCACCTAAAAATGTAGAGTTGTATGGGATTAGTACACACTTGTACTAAGTATGTGTATATGCAAGCACACACCAAGGACATCCATGATTAAGAAGAGCTCTTTCCTAACGATATGAAGTATGGAAAGTCAAGTCAGTGGACTTGCCAAATTTGGATTAGGAAAGTCATGCCATGAGAGTAACATGCATCATCATACTTATCATTTTGCAAACAGCACATAACATATTGCACATATCATATCACATAGTTCATATCATTCTTTCATATGCCATGAGACCTCGGAATCATGGACTTGACATTAGGACTTACCAAAATGAGGGCTCAAAATATGGGACCTCAACTAGGGAGCCTTCTTTAGTAAACACAGAGCCTGCTTCATTCATTCATACGTACTTCATTTTCATTCTTTTCATATCCTAGTGCAACCACCAGTCATACCTAGGATGTAGTTTAAGACTCTCATCGGGTTCGCTGTGCAATGACCAAGAATAATCTCGTGTCATTACTTATGTCTAGCTTACCTCTTGATTATCCTATCCTAACACCTTTGGTATCGTTCATTTCATTATGTGTATTCTTTGAGGCTGGCCTCATTCTTTCTTTGGGAACTTTAACCTTAACCGACATAGATCATGTGAGCATCATGAAATCCAGTGTATAACCCCATACCGAAAAGAGGTGGAATCACCGACCAAAGTGAACCAAAACATGCTAGCGTATATAGGGAATTGAACCCTGCTAGATCCCTATATTGGCAGTATAGGTTCAAAGACTAGGAGGTATAAGGAGGCCCATACCCGGCATGCCAGACAGTCTCATCTCATGAGAGTTACGTGAACCTCCGCCCTTCCCGAAGGAAGGCATCACCGCTTATAGCTAGCCTATCGGTGCTCAGTATAAAGTTCCATTACATTCAACTCATACATCATGGAAGTTGGCTTCTAGCATGAGGACATCATAGCTCATTAGATAATTTCTCATCTCATCATTAGTATTAAGTATGCATTAACTTCAATACTTTCATTAGAGTGTTCATAGAGACTGATCTCTTCATTACCTTTACACAGAATAGGTGAGTACGTTTTGGTAACATTTACTTAGGATCATTTGAGATTGATCTCATCTTTCACATTAGCCTCTTATCATATTGTCACCTCATTCATTAACTTTAACACATTTGCTTTTCATAATTACTCGCCCCTTCATATGAATATTCATTTCATCATATGCCAATGCACTTGGCCATTTAGTGTGTTTCACACTCTTACTTAACCCTTCTAGGGTTACATCATTTCATCACATATATCTTAGGCTCACTTACTTTTAAACATATGCTAGACTTATGAGTCCACACATACAAGCCATGAGGCTTTATTCATAGTTTGTCTAAGTGATTCATGTTTATCCAAGATTATGTGGTACAAGACTTATGTATCTTGTAGATATGCCAAGATATTGATTTCGATCTTTAGAGGCAGCATTCATTAAATATTTACTTACGTATGAGTTATGTGTCAATACGAAATTGGGCAAGGGAACCAGATTTCGAATCCCTTGGACAACACTTAATCTTATTTTAAACTTGATAGTTGCATTTTTTCAGATTTGGGGAACCCTAGTTCGATCCCCATCAACCCCATAATATTTCCTTTCTTTTTCTCCTCTCCTTTTTCGTTTAAGTCAAGGAGGTTGTGGGTTCAATCCCCCACAATCTCATTATTTTTCTTTTAATTTATCTCTTAACTTTCTCACCTATCCAAGAGGTTGTGGGTTTAATCCCCACTCTCCACATTTATTTTCTCCTTTATTTTTCTCCTAACTCTCTCATCCATTCAAGAGGTTGTGGGTTCAATCCCCACTCACCACATCTATTTTTCCTTGAATTTTTCTCAAGAAATTTTTATGAAATTTTCATTTGGTGAGGTCATGGTTTCAATCCCCAATGACCTCACATTTTAAAAATTTTTTTAAACGAATTTCATTTTTTTAAAAGTTGGCCGAGACCACAATTTCCAGCAAGCTGGAAATTTAGCCTCCTCCAATCCATTTTTGTCTTAATCTTTTGTTGATATTTTTGTAGCTTTCATGTAATGATGTCTTGGGTTCAATCCTTAGTGATTTCACTTATTTTACATTCATTTTTCATTGTATTTTATACCACTTTGATTGGCCGAACCCAACCTACCAAATGTTGGAAATTTGTTCACTATTTTCAGTTCCTTGTTATCATCATTTGTACATTAGATCTTAGGACGTTTCATGACTCATTTGGTGCATCTTTAAGTATATCGTTTCATGGTTATATTCAGCCAAGAATTACCATTAAATCCAGCAACATTACACCACTTTTGCACATCATGATTTACACAAACATTTGCACAAACATCACTTTTCACATACTTTCGGTTGGCATAAATTAACATGCTTACAATTCGAAACACATAATCATGAACACATTATTACGAAAATCACACTTCATAATTAAACTACCAGTAAACATACAAACAACATGATCACTAACCTATTTCAGATTGAAATCAGAAGGATACTAGGGACAAGGAGTTCGACAAGAATGGGAACAACCCTAGTTTCAAAATTCATTGAATTTGTGGAAAGGAAATTCTCTTGGAGAAAGGAGCCCAGGAGAGAAACCCATACCTTAATGTCGTTCAACACTTTTTTCAATGCTGCCAATTCCCACGACACCACTGCCTCACCACCAAAATCCCAAACACAATCCGTCGAGAAGAATGTTGTTGATTTTCGTTTTTAGCTTAGCTTTTCGTTTGAGTTTTTGTGTGTAAGTTCTTCAAGAGTGAAGAACTATTATTTTCAGTTCTTTTAATGATAAAAAACGTGAGAATGAGGGTGAGAGACGTGATAATGAGAGGATTAAGATTAGGATTATGATTAGGAGAGTTAGGTGGAGACTAAGTCAAACTAGGACTCCTCATTATTTATTAATTTTATTATTATTTTTTTAATTAAAAATCTGATTTTTCCCTTACTTAAATCAGATTTTTAAATATTAATTAATTCAACTAATTCACTTAATAAAATTAAATCAATTTAATCCTTGCTTCCGCCAAGGCTCGAACCCGGGTGGAGCAAGATTTTGCTTAAAGGGTCAATTTCAGCCACCTCTACCCAAATTGCCCCTTAACCATATTAATTAATTCATTAATTAATTATTTAGGGTAATTACAATACTACCCTTAGCCTGTAAAATACCATTTTACCCCTAGACCCTCCAAACTTAAGATTACCCCTTTTTAAGTCTGGTTAAGACTCATCCGGGTAAATCTTCATATTCGGGTGCCCTACATGGATGGACCTAAACTTTCCTAGCTCAACTAACTCACCAAGTTAGTTGGCTTGGTTGTTGCAGAGGTTTAGAGGTCTGGTTCTATGCGCATCAATTCGTGTGAACCCGATCTAATCTAGGCATTCTAGATACGTTAGACATTACTTGGCATAGTCATTTTTAGGGTTGTTACATCTGGTTTAGAGCCATTTGTTTAAAAAGTAAGGTCATGTTATTATGCATTTCATCCAACTTGTAATTTATGGCAGTAGCTTTATTTACCCCATAGATTCCCGCAACATTTTGGGTTATGGCTCTAGGCATTTACCCCTCATACCCTTGGTTTGCTTCGAAGAATTTATCGAGTAAGTAGAATAACTCTTCACATGTTTTAGATAGGGACTGTCCACCTCTTGCACTATTAAGAAGTAAACGAGCATTATATCTAGAGCCTAAAACAAAGTATAAGTAAGTTCCTCAATAGATTGCTAGTGGTGTGGGTAAGCATTCAACATTTGTTTGAAACACATCCATGCTTGGTATATTCCTCCCCTTGATTTTGAGTAAAGCTTATTATATCACTCCTCAGCTTATCAGTTCTCTTAGATGGGAAGAATCAACTCAAGAAATTGTTTTGCTAGATAATCCCAAGTAGCGATGGAGTTTGGTGGCTCTAAATCTAACCAATGCCTTACGGATACTAACAATGAGTATGGGAACAATGTCAGCCTCACATATTCCGATTCACTACAATTTGGATATATGTGTTAGTAGTATCTATAAAGTCCCTAAGGTGGATTTGATGATCCTCTTGGGGAATACTACTGAATTGCCCATTGGAATGGAGGATTTGGACCATGCTCTACTTTAGTTTAAATATTCTGCCTTATGGAGGTTTCCTAATGCTAGATGTCAAATTTGCGGTTAATGGAATTTTCATACCACGATTGGTCTTGCACGTACGACAGGTGGTACTCCTTGGTTATTCATGTTTCCTTGGTTATTCTGGTTCCCTTGGTAATTAAAATATTATGGGTTATTCACGTTTTCTTGATTATTATAATCATTGTTGTCTAGAAAACCTAACCCCAATTATTCATGTCGTCATTGAATAACCCATTTTCCTACGCTGGCGTAAAACTCTCTCAAATTCATTGTAAGGTGAAACATGTTCTCCTTTTCGAGCCATAGCTTAAAGTAAAGTGCCTGCAATAAACAAGCAAGATAATGTAATTAATACCTGAATATTTTAATTGTAGACACAAGAAGATCGAATATAAATAATTTTCTAAGTCAGCGACAGAGGCGCAAAAAGACTTTTTTCTCCCCAATATACATGCTAGTGTATATGGTCGCGTAAGTTATATAGATTCTTTAATAAACGAGTGATACGCTCAAACTTACTTCTCAAATAAGAAGTAAAGCGGTCGTATCAAGTAAAGAAACCAACTAATGAGGTTGGGATCGATCCCACAAGGAAAATTGTTCAGACTTAACTTTATTCTATTATTACTATTATTTAGCCAACTATTTTCCGAGAAAACAAAAGACAAAAGAGGGGTTCTATTTCTAAATTAATGAAAATGATTAACTAAATAAAAATGAACAACTAACAGCTTCAGCTTTTGGAGTTTAATCAAATTATAAAAGTAACTAGGGCTTAAGTGTTCCCCACAGGTTCCTAACTTGATAAATCTAACTATAACAATTCTATCCTAATATCTCGCATGTAAAGTGATAAGTTATGTATCTCTAAATCCTTGGTCCGGCATCTAGAGAATTTCACTCCGCACCTTGGTCCGGCTACGTGTGTTGCTATACTAACCCTTATCTTTACCTCATATTAAACATTGTATTCGGTATTTGACTAAGTTATTAACTCGTACGAACCAATACTAGCCTATTAGATAGTCTACACTAAATGTATGTTGATAATTCTTTTCCTATTATCTACCTCCTTGGTCCGACAAGTAGCATTAAGGCGAGTTCTAACGTTCTCCATCCGTTAAAAAGACTTATACACGAAAGAATTATCAATACATGCAAGACACCATTCTAGAATTGTTATTTTAGTTAGATTTTTACCTTGTTATTCACCCATGGTTCCCACAACCCTAGCTATGAGGTTTAGTTACCCATGTTCATAATTACACAATTCATATTGTTAATGGAAGTTCATGCACTTACTTTTATGAGAACAAATAAATTCCAGAATTTAACTTGATCAATCAACAAAATCACCAACAATCAATTCCGAAAGAAAAAAGTATCTTAATTCCCAAAATTGAGAGTTTAATACTATAACAAGAGAACTAAAAATTATTCAAAAAAGTCTAACCCCCAAAATGAGGTTTTTCAAATTATTTATAATAAAAACAAAATCTAATCAAAGAAGGATTCTATTTACTAAAAATATGTCCAAACGCGTCTGGGTCGACGGACCAAGTGACGGACCGTCACGGACACGACGGACGGTCATGGCCTCCGTTGTCCCATACTTCACACATTCTTCTGCTGCTTTCTTCATTCCCCTCGACGGACAGGTATGACAGACCGTTTCAAGCACGACGGTCCGTCGAGGGTCTCCGTTCTACAATACTTGAACTTCTTGGAATTTGTGTACTCGGACTACTTCTCTGATCATCACGATGAACAAGCAGGACGGACCGTCGTGGCCATGACGGTCCATCATGGACTTCCGTAATCCCACACTTGGTCAGACTTACCCATGTTCCTTCAGCAACTTCTCTACTCACTACGATGCCACCTACGGACCGTCACAGTCTCGATGGACCGTCATATGTTCCGTAGGTGGTCCCTTCTGCATTTCTTTCTCAAAAACTTTCGCGTTTATCGTTGGACAGATTTTCTGCAAAAAAAGAGAAACTTACATAAAAATCAACAAAAAAAGGCTTTCGACACACACTAAACTTAAGGAAAAAGCATTAGAAATACCGTGAAACCACCGTACATCAACACCCTCAACTTAAATTCGTTGTTTGTCCTCATGCGACGCACTATGACTCACTACAAAATCTTTGTACAAGAGTATCCATATTTTAACTTTCGCAATCATTTGGCTATCAATCCCGATCATTCTCATTATGTTCATGCATGGTATCACTATTAGGCATTGACTTGTGTAGAATCAGACCATGACACAGACTCACTACGTAATGACACCTATCCTCTTCAATTTCTCACCGAGGCGCTAATATTTTCGGTGTTGCAACTACTGTCCTCACTTTAAATAACATCCTCATTTTTCACACAATGATTTTAGTTTGAGTAGAAGGATCACTTTTCGACACTCACTCTCAGAAAAAATTCACAACTCAGTTATACATATTGCCATAGGCTTGCCCTTATTTTCACTACTTCAAGTTCGCCATACAACTCTTAGGATCACAATAGGACTTTTTATGATTATAACATAGGCTCAGGGTCAGGTAGGGTATATTTAGGTATACTTTAGTGACTTGTTTCCCTCCTTGACATATCGGCTAAGCGTACCACCTTTGTATCATTTTATTTCGCCCTATTTCTCAATTTTCTTTTCACCTTGCTGTTTTCCCTTTATTATCCTTATATGTAAGTGACTTTTCTCTTTTCTTGTGTTTATTTTGCTTCATATGTATACTTTATTCATATTATTTTTTTTAATTTTTTTTTAGTCACTTCTGTTTTGTTCTTTCATTCTCTTCATTCTTTCAACCCCTCTTTCCGGGGTTTTCCTTATAACAGCCACCCTCAACTCATGATTTTGCCATGAGTCAAGGTTCACAATACCCATGGTTGGGTCTGGGCCAAAACAAGGTTGCTTTCTGCATTAGCCACCCTCAACTTATGCTTTTGGCATAAAGTGAGGTTCACATGTCCAAGGAGGGACCAGGGCCAACACATTGTTCCCAGAGAAGATCATTTGGGGTGAAAAAGAAGATCTATTTTAAGCTCAATTCATTTGGTTTTCTGTTATTTTTTTGGCTCAAGATTAACTATTTCGAACAAGGGCCTATGATCCTTTCCTAATTGATTGATTTGACTGACTTTTAGCAGGACTAACCAGGCAAGTTCTAGCTCAGTATTGATGGTGGGCATTCGAATTCACCTCACACTCACTTGACATTCCTTACATTCCCAGATTATTAGTCACCTAGTTCAAGTCTTAGATTCAGGATCATGCAGTAGTGTATCTTTATTTCATGTTTCAAACCACACAATTATCACTTACTATGCCTAGTCATGCATCATTTTGATTATCGGGATATCATATTTGTTTTAGCCATCATGCTTCAGATTTATACTATGTACATAAGATATGACATGCCGGTTCAACAATAAAAGTAATCAGCCTTTTGGGGAAAAAGAACACAGGCAAGAAAACCCCAAAAGAGGATCGTGAACTTAGGCTACTCAGAATTCACCCAAGTACTCACTTTCCATTTACCCCACCCCCAACAAAAAATATGCAATTGTCCCCAATGCATAAAAAAACTAAAATACACGAAAGGTAAGTGAAGCAAACCTGAGGCGCTAAGCGCCGGCGATCAGCAAGCTGGTGGGTCCGGTTCACCAGAACCCACTCCTTGCGTAGTCTGGACACCCTCAGTATTGTCCTCAGCATCAACAACACCATCAGTAGTGCCTCCCACAGTATCTACAATTCTGGAGCTAGACGCCACGGCAGCTAACCCTACAGCCATCAACGTACGGGCCTCCTCGTCAGCAATCGAGGCTTTCTTCGCGGCCTCCATCTCACGGCGCTCCTTCTTCCTCGCCCTAGCCTCATCCTCCTCTCGACCCCTGCGTCTCTTGGCATTCTCTCGTGGGGGAGGTGGTGGAACATCAGAAGTGGCAAAAAGAGCAGCCATCACTGTGTCCTCAGCAGGCTCTGCAGAAGGGGCCTCAGACTCAGGCTCCCTCGCCGCTAAGATCGTATCGATATCAGCCCACAGACTCTCAACCGCAGCCTGAAGGGTCGACATGTCCACCGGAGGTGCTGGTCGGGATAGCACTCGCAACTCAAAAGCGTCTAAGCGCTGATGTACCTCTACGATGTTCCTCTCTGTGTGCTCTGCCATCTTGCACTCCATGAGCTCCTCTGCCTCAGCAATAGATCTCTGCATCCAAGTCTGGATGTGATGCAGAAGTGTAGCCATCTGTGCCTCGAGTTTCTGGACCCTAATAAGTATGACCAGAGTGGCGGAAGGAGCCGAGCCAGAGGAGCTCGGGGCAGTGCTACTACCTGGGATAGACTCGACCGGGGTAGTGTTAGTGTGTGCAATAGCAGCCTGGGAAGCCGTATGAGCATGCACTATGGTATTGCCAGGTTCTCACCAAGTGGGACCATCTCCGGGCGGGTCCCTCTGCATGGAGCCAACTCATTGGCCTCATCCCTGATGAGGCCGATGTCAACATTTTCCTGCAGGGTCCTGAGCTGGTCAATGTGCCAAATGGGCACACCTGCGGATCTGCATAAAGAGAAAACCATGCAAGGAAAAGGGTAAGTCGTGGTGACCTTGAAGGCCCTCTCGTGCATGACCGCCTGTAGAAGCCAAGCGAAGTCGACCTCAAACCCTGCCATCATTGCGGTCATCAGAACTGCACGATCCCATGTGACTATATTATCAGCAGCAGTGGGGGAAAGGCAGTGGCGGACTATCAACCAAAGAAACTTGGCCGTAAAGGTCAAGTTGGCCTTCCTGATGGCTCCTTTTGGCTCCATCACCCAATCAGCAGCCTCTCCATCAATAGACAAGTGCTGGGCCATCCACCTCTTGGTGGTCTATCTAAGCGATGGCTCACGTAAGAACCGTCCCTCTTTAACAATTTGCCACCGGTAGTCGAACTCGGCGGTGAGAGGTGTCCTGGTGGTATCAACATCCTCACCGTACAGATATCGGCGACTGGCTGGCAGGGAGATGTCGACCTGTATGCCGCGTACTAGGACGTGCTCAAGTGGGGCCTGATTGGCAGGGGCAGCCCGCCTATCTATCATTGATCGGAGAGTGGCCACATAAGAGGCATAGAACTCTTGGACCAACTCCTCACTGTAGCGGCCCAAAGAACAAGCCGTCCACTCCAGCCGGTGCCTAGTGAAGAGAGTGTGAATATCCGGCATGGTGGGGAGACTTCCCGTAAGGACCCGCCTCTCCAGTGTAAGGGTCTGTGTCATGACGCCTTTATCATTGAGAACCTTGGCATCTAAGTACACTTGGTATTGCCCGTCAACACACCACCGGTTGGGCTGGTCGGCAACCGAGGCAGGAACTCCAGTCGGTGAGCCAGGAGTGGAGTCAGTGCTGTCAGCCTTATCAGCCGAGGCAGAGTGTGTAGCTGTGGCAGGTGCAGAGGCGTCCGCAGACCCGGAGGCTTCCTCTGACCACGAAACTCCTAAGGAGCCAGATGCTCCTTCGTCTTAGGCAGCTGACCCAGAAGGTGTGCCGGTCAGTGTGCGCTCCTCATCTGACTAGGAGGCAGTGACTACGCCGGACGCCACCTTCTTGGGGTTGGCTCTCGGTGCACGGGGAGCTCGTACTGTAGTAGCAGTGCCTGGGGGAACGTACTCGGGATCATGCTCATCATCAGAGCCTATCACCAGTCGGGCAGACGGGGCGATAGACTTGGAACGCCGACGTGCGTAAACACAATCTTGTTTTCGTGCAATGAGAGGTAGTACCTGTAAAGAATCATCATGAGTACTAGAAGGAGCAAACATGACAAGAAAAAAAATGAGACAAAATACACATAAATTCAAAGCAGTAATGACAGCACTGTAGTAGTAGCGAGGCACGACGGACCTAGTGACGGCCCGTCGTCAGTATGACGGACCGTCATGGGATCCGTCATGTTATACTTAACAATATAGACTCTTATAAAGAAGGTCTCTGACTGGTACGACGGTCGAATAGGACGGGCCGTCGTGGGCATGATGCCCCGTCACATGCGTCCATCAGTGGACACTTAGAAAAATTATTGAGACCCTTGGGACAGGGGTCTCTGACCGTCACGACGGTTCTGCAGGATGGACCGTCGTGGGTCTGACGGTCCGTCACATGTGTCCGTCAGTGGACACTTAGAAAAAGTGTTGAGACCCTTAAGACAGGGATCTCTTACTGTCACGACGGTTATGCAGGACGGACCATCGTGGGTATGATGGTCCGTCACATGTGTCAATCACTGGACACTTAGAAAAAGTGTTGAGACCCTTAAGACAGGGATCTCTGACCATCACGACGGTTCTGTAGGATGGACCGTTGTGGGTATGACGGTCCGTCACATGTGTCCGTCAGTGGACACTTAGAAAAAGTGATGAGACCCTTAGGACAGGGGTCTCTGACAACCAAGACGGTTGTGCAGGACAGACCGTCGTGGGTATGATGGTCCGTCACATGTGTTCGTCAGTGGACACTTGGAAAAATTAATGAGACCCTTGGGACAGGGTTCTCTGACAACCAAGACGGTTGTGCAGGACGGACCGTCGTGGGCATGACGGTCCGTCACATGTATTCGTTGGTGGACACTTGGAGAAAACAAGTTGTGGGGTGTTGGGACGGACCCTATGACGGTCCGTCGTGGTTACGGCGGTCCATCATCGGGGTATCGTTCTGTCATTCGGAGACAGAACTGGGGATGCCACAATCAACCCATGTGATTCAAACCAAAGACCCAACATTTCCCTAACACTCTTTAACCTAAATACCTATCAAATTTACAAGTCTAAAGCCCTAATTTCTCGAGTTTTATCAAGGCATTTCGTGGGACTAATAACCTAGGTTAGACAAGATATAGTCAAAGATCAAAGACCCACATGCTAATAGTAAATAAAGACCAAAATGAACAGTAAATAGATAGAGTTCAGAAACACATACCTTGGAAGAGGAGAAAACAACACGGAAGTGATGGCACCCAACAAGAAAAACTGAGAATCACAGCAGCAGACTCCGACCAAGAAAGGAGATTTTGGATGGGGAAAGGGAGAATGTGGGGAATTTGGGAGGCGAAGGAAGTTGAAAGGGAAGGAAATGGGAGAAAGAGGGAAAGAAACGGTTTAATGAATGGGTGGGGAGTTTAAAAAAGTTTTAAATCTTTTGAAATTCCTTAGCTGGGTCGGGTCGGGTTGCTGGGTAATAAAATGAAGAAACCCCGATGACGGTCCGTCACACCTGTGACGGTCCGTGATGGATTCCGTTGCATGTGCCCTAATTTTTCAAAATAATAAAGAATGTACCTTGCAAGAGGGAGTAATGCGATGGTCCACCACAGGCCTGACGGTCCGTCGATGTATCCGTCAGTGAATGTGGCAGAGTAATTTTCTGCAGAACTTCCTGGAGATGTGCTACCTGAAAATTTACGACCCATTAGTAGAAAATGCTACCGTTACTATAAAGAAAACTATAAATTGGTTAGATGATTCATATTGGGTTGCTACCCAACCAGCGCCTGATTTAATGTCGCGGCACGACTGATGACATTCTATTACTCAGACTTCATCAAGATGATATGCCTCAATCACCTCATTCGCCTATTCCGCATGACCTATATAGAATTTTAGACGTTGTCCGTTCACCTTAAACCGCACACCTTCCTTGTTTTCCAACTCAACCGCTCCATGAGGGAATAGTTGGGTGATCAAGTAAGGGCCAGTCCACTTGGACTTGAGCTTGCCCGAAAACAAGCGCAATCTAGATTTGAATAAAAGCACTGAATCCCCAATCATAAACTCTCGTTTCTCGATTTTTAGGTCATGGTACTTCTTCATCTTTTCTTTGTAGAGGGCAGAGCTTTCATAAGCTTTTAGGCGAAATTCCTCAAGTTCATTTAACCCATTTAACCGTTGTTCTGCAGCTTCGTTCCATTCCATTTTTAACTTCTTCATAGCCCACATGGCTTTATGCTCTAATTCAACTGGAAGATGACATGCTTTCCCATATACTAGTTGGTATGGGGACATAGCTGTGGGAGTCTTATACGCTGTCCGGTAGGCCCAAAGAGCATCATCAAGCCTCCTTGACCAATCTGTTCTACTAGCGTTCACTGTTTTTGACAAAATCTGTTTGATATCCCTATTTGATACTTCAACTTGCCCACTAGTTTGAGGATGGTAAGGAGTGGACACATTATGGCGAACCCCATATTTCTCGAATAATCCCTTGAACAATTTGTTGCAAAAGTGGGATCCCCCATCACTAATAATTGCCCGTGGGGTACCAAATCGAGAGAATATATTCTTTTTCAAGAATGCAGTGACACTCTTCCCCTCATTGTTCACGAGGGCGATAGCTTCCACCCACTTAGATACATAATCAACTGCTACTAAAATATACTTCATTCCATGAGAACTCACAAACGGACCCATAAAGTCAATACCCCAAACATCAAATAACTCAATCACAAGAATGGGGTTTAGAGGGATCTCTTGCTTTCTTGAAATGCCGCCATCTCTTTGGCATCTATCACACGCTTTGGTGAACTCATGAGCATCTTGATGAATAGTTGGCCAATAGTAACCACATTGTATGATCTTATGAGCAGTCCGGATACCACTATGATGTCCACCAAAGGGTGAGGAATGGCATGCCTCTAAAACACTCAACATCTCAACTTCTGTCACACAACGCCGAATAAGCCCATCAACACAACTCCTATATAAGTATGGTTCATCCCAAAAGAACTTCTTCACATCGTACATGAATTTTTTCCTTTGATGAAAAGACATCTCTTTGGCATCTATCACACGCTTTGGTGAACTCATGAGCATCTTGATGAATAGTTGGCCAATAGTAACCACATTGTAAGATCTTATGAGCAGTCCGGATACCACTATGATGTCCACCAAAGGGTGAGGAATGGCATGCCTCTAAAACACTCAACATCTCAACTTCTGTCACACAACGCCGAATAAGCCCATCAACACAGCTCCTATATAAGTATGGTTCATCCCAAAAGAACTTCTTCACATCGTACATGAATTTTTTCCTTTGATGAAAAGACAAGTCCGATGGAACAATAACACTAGCTAAGAAGTTCGCAAAATCTGCGAACCATGGAATCAAGTCTTGTGAGGCAGCCAATACATGCTCATCGGGGAACGTGTCATCGATATCAGTCTTATCCCCCAACTCTCTCATAGCTTCATCTTCTAAAAGGGACAAGTTATCAGCAACTTGATTTTCGGTCCCTTTTCTATCCCTTACCTCAAAGTCAAATTCTTGCAGTAGTAATACCCAACTAATCAACCTCGGTTTCGCATCCTTCTTTGCCATCAAATATCTCAGGGCTGAATGGTCAGTATGCACTATAACTCCAGTACCTAGCAAATAGGAGCGAAATTTTTCAAAAGCAAAGACTTCTGCAAGGAGATCTTGTTCAGTTACTGTATAGTTCTTCTGAGCTTCATTGAGGGCTTTACTAGCATAGTAAATAGGATGAAGGATTTTGTCCCTTCTTTGTCCCAATACCACACCAAGGGCTACCCCACTCGCATCACACATCATTTCAAATGGACTGCTCCAATCCGGATAAATAATGATAGGTGCAGATACCAATTTTTCTTTTAGCTCGCCGAATGCTTTAAGACAAGATTCATCAAAATAAAATTTACAATCTTTCTCCAGCAGTTTGCACAACGGATGTGCAATTTTTGAGAAATCTTTGATGAATCTCCTGTAAAAACCTGCATGCCCAAGAAAGCTTCTCACACCTTTTACAGAGATAGGTAGAGGAAGTCTCTCTATTACCTCCACTTTGGCTCGATCAACCTCTATGCCCTTTTCTGAAATGCGATGGCCCAAAACAATACCTTCTTTCACCATGAAGTGGCATTTTTCCCAATTGAGTACTAAATTGCAGTCTTCACATTTCTTAAGAACCTCAGATAAATGGCTCAAACACCGCTCGAATGATTCACCAACCACAAAAAAATCATCCATAAAAACCTCAATAGTATCTTCCACCATGTCGGAGAATATTGACATCGTACATCTCTGAAATGTGGCGGGTGCATTGCACAACCCAAACGGCATTCTCTTGAACGCAAAGGTCCCATATGGACAAGTAAAAGTGGTCTTCTCTTGATCTTCTGGTGCAATAGAAATCTGATTATACCCCGAATAACCATTAAGAAAATAGTACCACCCTTTTCCAGCGAGTCTATCCAACATCTGATCCATGAAGGGCATGGGAAAATGGTCCTTTTCGGTCCATGCATTTAATTTCCGGTAATCCATACACACCCTCCATCCAGTCACCGGTCTCATTGGAACAAGTTCATTTTTTTCATTTGGGACCACAATCATTCCCCCTTTCTTAGGTACACACTGAACAGGGCATACCCAACTACTATCGGCGATTGGATATATTACTCCAGCATCCAACCATTTTATCATTTCCTTCTTCACGACCTCTTGCATAGGTGGATTTAAGCTTCTTTGGTGCTCAATACTTGGCTTATGATCGGGCATGAGTTTAGATTTTATGAGAACAAATACCAGGAGGGATCCCAATAATGTCCGCAATAGTCCACCCAATAGTTATTTTGAACCTTTTTAGCACTTTCACCAAACTCTCAACTTGTTGTTTATTCAGGTCTGATGCAATGATTACCGGCAATGTGTCACCGTTTCCTAAGAATTCATACCTGAGATGAGGTGGGAGAGCTTTTAGTTCTAACTTTGGAGCCTCCACTATAGATGGTTTAGCGGGTGGAGACTCGCGATTCTTCATGTCTGGCTCATATTTCTTCGGTTTAAACCGAACATTACCACGATCAAGAGCAGCGACTAATGACCCATATTCTTCAATGCATTCATTATCAAAATTCATTATCACTGCCGCCAGTGCTTCTACACCTAGACGTTCTTCTATTTGTGTCTCGGGTGATTTACCAACTTTGTAAGATATAGCAGATACCGATTGGAGCTCACCACTCTGCCGCATGGACCTACAAATGTTGAAAGTCACTTCTTCATTGTTCAACCGAAATTTCATTTGCCCCTTTTCCATATCAACCAAGGTTCTACCCGTAGCAAGGAATGGTCTCCCAAGAATAATATGCACCTCAAAATCGACTTCACAATCAAGAATAACAAAATCTGCCGGAAATATGAACGACTCCACATTTACTAGCACATCATGGAGTATCCCTATAGGCATTTTTACTGTTCGATCGGCCATTAGTAGCCGCATCGCAGTGGGCTTTGGATCACCCAAACCCAAATTCTTGTAAATCGAGAGGGGCATGAGATTTATGCTTGCCCCCAGATCACATAATGCTTTCGCAAAATGTAATAACCCGATTGTACAAGGAATAGTGAATGCACCCGGATCTTCTTTCTTTTGCACTAAAGACCTTGTAGCAATAGCACTACAATGCTGCATTCTGTCATCATCCTCAAAAGTGACCGATCTTTTCATTGTAACCAAATCTTTCATAAACTTGGCATAACCGGGCATTTGTTCAAGAGCTTCTACCAAAGGGACATTGATAGAAAGCTGCTTCAACATTGTTATAAAACGCCGATATTTACCATACTCGGTCTTTTTCACTAATCTTTGAGGAAAGGGTGGTGGTGGTCTAGGCATGGGAGTTACCTTTATAGGCACTTCAGCATCTTTTTCAATGTTATCTTCTACTTTATCACTAACCTCTACCACTTTATCATTATCTCTCATCACCTTTTCCACAATAGACGGCATAGGTGGGTCAATAGTTTGTTTACCACCACGAGTAGTAATTGCCATACAGTGTCCATCATTTTTTGGATTTTGGACAGTGTTGGTAGGGAGAGTGCCCGGTTGCCGTGTGTTCACAGTCGCAGATAATTGGGCCATTTGCAATTCAAGCTGCTTAATCGATATGGCATGTGTATTGACTTTCTGTCCAATACCCGCTACATCACTCCTTAACTCTTTCGTGTGCTCATCACTAGCATTTTACCTCATCATCATCTTGTGCAACATATCCTCAACTCGCGCCATACTACCTCCACCATCCCTAGGAGCAACTTTAGGATTTTGAAGAGGAACATAGGGCCCACTCCTATCATTTCTGTTAACATAGTTACCCTATTGAAGTTGTTGTCGCGGTTTAAATTTCCATCACGGACATAATTACCCTCACGGTTGTAGTTACCATAGTTCCGACCTTGATTCCCTTGACCTTGGCGCCAATTCTCCTGATTGGAGCCTTGTGCATTCGGTCGGAAACCCCCCGTCTGATCATTTACTGCATAGGAATCTTCCTCATAATAATATTCATCAGTTGGTGGTGGTGGTTTAGACAAGTAGTTTACTGCGTTTATCTTTTCTGCACCCCCAGTGACATGTTTTAACACCAACCCAAGCTCAGTTCTCATCTGTGCCATCTCTTCACGAATCTCATCTGTGGCTCGGTTGTGTGTGGATTGCACTGCAAAAGTATTTCTCCCAGTATCTAACTTCCTAGTACTCCATGCTTTATTATTCCGGGAGATTTTCTCTAATTTTTCAGCAATTTCAGCATAAGGACCCTCCCCATAAGAACCACCTGCTATAGTATCCAATACCGCTTTATTATTATCGTCCTGTCCCCGGTAGAAGTATTCTTTCAGTGACTCATCATCTATGTGGTGATTGGGGACACTTCTCAAAAATGAAGTGAACCTATCCCAAGAACTGCTAACTGACTCTCCTGGTAGTGCCACAAAGTTGTTCACTCTGTCTTTGTGCTTTAGTTTCTTGGAGACCGGGTAGTAACGTGCTAAGAAAACGTCCCTTAGTTGGTTCCAAGTGAAAATTGAGTTATAAGGGAGCTCAGTGAACCAAATAGCAGCCTCTCCCGTTAGTGAGAGAGGAAATACTCTTATCCCTATTACATCCAAATTCAAATTAGGCCTCCCTACACAGCTTTTACACACTTCCCTCACCTTAGCTATATGGTCATGTGGGTCCTCAGACGGTAGTCCTGAAAACAAACCTCTAGCAGTGAGCATTTGCATTAGACTACTAGTGACTACAATGGTGTGACCTTCTTGTAGAGGGGGCAAGACAAGTGGTCCATCAGAATCTGCAATATTATCATAGCCTTTGTAGTATTCTTGAGGACGTGGAGCGGGATTTTGTCCCCTTTGTGCATCTTGACCAGGATTATCAGGTAATAATCGACCATGAGCATCAACTGGAGTTGGGATGTTCTGGTTTGGATCATCATCATTTATCCCCAAGTTTCGATTCATATTGCATAGTGTACGCTCTAACTCGTGATAGTAGGGAAACAATGGTTCTCTTCCTCTCCGTGTATTTGGCATACAAGGACGTTAGTTCTGCAAAAAATCAAAAATAACAGAAAAAGTAAAATCAGGAAAATATTGACTAAACTTTAGTAATAAGTTTAAGTTAATCTAAAAGCTATATTCCCCGGCAGCGGCGCCAAAATTTGATACGCTCAAACTTACTTCTCAAATAAGAAGTAAAGCGGTCGTATCAAGTAAAGAACCCAACTAATGAGGTTGGGATCGATCCCACAAGGAAAATAGTTCAGACTTAACTTTATTCTATTATTACTATTATTTAGCCAACTATTTTCCGAGAAAACAAAAGACAAAAGGGGGGTTCTATTTCTAAATTAATGAAAATGATTAACTAAATAAAAATGAACAACTAACAGCTTCAGCTTTAGGAGTTTAATCAAATTATAAAAGTAACTAGGGCTTAAGTGTTCCCCACAGGTTCCTAACTTGATAAATCTAACTATAACAATTCTATCCTAATATGTTACATGTAAAGTGATAAGTTATGCATCTCTAAATCCTTGGTCCGGCATCTAGAGAATTTCACTCCGCACCTTGGTCCGGCTACGTGTATTGCTATACTAACCCTTCTCTTTACCTCATATTAAACATTGTATTCGGTATTTGACTAAGTTATTAACTCGTACCAACCAATACTAGCCTATTAGATAGTCTACACTAAATCTATGTTGATAATTCTTTTCCTATTATCTACCTCCTTGGTCCGGCAAGTAGCATTAAGGCGAGTTCTAACGTTGGCCATCCGTTAAATAGACTTCTATACGAAAGAATTATCAATACATGCAAGACGCCATTCTAGAATTGTTATTTTAGTTAGATTTTTACCTTGTTATTCACCCATGGTTCCTACAACCCTAGCTACGAGGTTTAGTTACCCATGTTCATAATTACACAATTCATATTGTTAATGGAAGAATTCATGCACTTACTTTTATGAGAACAAATAAATTCCAAAATTTAACTTGATCAATCAACAAAATCACCAACAATCAATTCCGAAAGAAAAAAGTATCTTAATTCCCAAAATCGAGAGTTTAATACTATAACAAGAGAACTAAAAATTATTCAAAAAAGTCTAACCCCAAAAATGAGGTTTTTCAAACTATTTATAATAAAAACAAAATCTAATCAAAGAAGGAATCTATTTACTAAAAATCTGTCCAAACGCGTCTGGGTCGACGGACCACGTGACGGACTGTCACGGACACGACGGACCGTCATGGCCTCCGTCGTCCCATACTTCACACATTCTTCTACTGCTTTCTTCATTCCCCTCGACGGACAGGTATGACGGACCATTTCAAGCATGACGGTCCGTCGAGGGTCTCCGTTCCAAAATACTTGAACTTCTTGGAATTTAGTTACTGGGACTACTTCTCTGATCATCACGACGAACAAGCATGAAGGACCGTCGTGGCCATGACGGTCCGTCATGGACTTCCATAATCCCACACTTGGTCAGACTTCCCCATCTTCCTTCAGCAACTTCTCTCCTCACTACGATGCCACCTACGGACCGTCACAGTCTCGACGGACCGTCATAAGTTCCATAGGTGGTCTCTTCTGCATTTCTTTCTTAAAAACTTCCGCGTTTATCCTTGGACAGATTTTCTGCAAACAAAGAGAAACTTACATAAAAATCAACACAAAAAGGCTTTCGACACACACTAAACTTAAGAAAAAAGTATTAGAAATACCGTGAAACCACGGTACATCAACGAGTTATTGTTTCCAAGGGACTAATGATCAATATATATTTAACACTTAATTTTATAATTGCAAGTAAAAGCAATTGTGTAAGAGATTGTGATGATGATTCACTACTACTAACAATGCACTCAATAAAAGTAACCAATTTTGAAGGACTTTAATTCGATCTTTCAAGCAAGTAGGAGACAATTTAAGGGCTACATCATGCAATTAATCTCATGTATCATATTATTACCTTAGAACTTATTTTAATTGTGAAGCTATTGATTTATAAGGTTAATTGTATGAGTTGGGATACAGACCTCTAGTCGCCTTCTCCAGATAGCTATCTAAATACATCGTCAAGCGGGAATAAATAGACTAACTGGAGAGAATTTATATTTCATCCTATTTCGTAACCAAGAAATTTGTTCATCCGGGGGTCACAACTCAACACAAATAACCTCAATCAAATGTGTCGTTCGAGCTCTCTATATTTTCTAGTCTATCTAGTCCATGCTCTCTCGATTTTATGATTAAATAATGTATTTATCTTATGGTGATCGAGCATAAAATACGAAAACAAGAATATTGAAGTATCTTATAATGGCATCCAAGAATTAATTAACAAAATGTTACAAAATCAACAGTTGATTCGTAGCTACAACCCAACAACTAGTGGGGTTAGCCACACATGCTATTAGAAAACCACAAAAAACAATTGTTCATCTGATTTTCGTAAAATAGAAGAGTTTAGAAGAACAAAACATGTTAAAAACCTGGATACTTGCTCTTGCACACCCAATAGAAGTTAAACTATTATAATGGAGCCCTACATGTCTATTATCATAGTTAGAAACGTTAAAGTCAAATTCCACTACAATTAGGAATCTTCTTTAATAATTTTTTGCCTACAAAAGTCAGCATTTCCTTGGAGGTTTGCGCCTCCTATCGCTCTACAAAAATGCCCTAGTTGTATCGGTGTTAGCGCGTCGTGCCTGACCGTATGCGAGGCAGTGCCCTTTATTTTTTCCGTTGCGCATCGCGCCTTAGAAGTAGCCTACACATTCCAGTAGTGGCGCGTTGCGCCTCTCAACACACAATAAATAGGATTCTGTCGTTCAAGCCTTGGCGTGGCGCGCCCACAAGTATGCTAGTCGCTGTTGAATTTTTCCTTAGTAATTTTCTTTCATATCATTGCTCCTTCATCCTTCATTTCAACTCCATTTCCTTCGAGAGTTTCTGAACCAACTAATCATGTGTGTAAGTGTACAATCATCACAAGTTACATCACAAATAAAGCTAATAACTAAAGATTATTCTGTAAACTAATCAATTAATGGGCAAATATTGACAACTTAGACATATAAATATTCCTAAGATCAAGGTCTCCATTCACTACATCTTTGGTGGGAATGTATGGTACATAAGGAATCACTTCCTAGAGCTCAATATCTTCAGAATTGATGTAGTTCTGCATGCCCGTCTTCCACGATCCATAAAATTGTCCATTGAAATGAGGTGGTATGAGGGTATACTGTCCTTTTTTTCAGGCTTCGTGGAGCAGCCATTTCTTCAGGATCATTTCTTTTCTTACTGTTACCTAAATATAAAAGTCAAGTTGTAATGCAAATTGTTGGAATGTATGCATCAACTATTATGATATGACCAGGTATTTATAATAGTTAAGATAGACGAAAGAGAATACAAAAAGTAAATATAGAAGACACAACTTTACGTGAAAATCTCCTTGCTCAATGAAGTAAAACCATGACATGTATCACATAATTTTCAAAAAAAATTACAAATATTCTCAAGCAAAAGGAAAACATAGTTTACAACACACACGAGATTAATATTGATTGTTAAAGAGCAAAAGCAATGCCTACATTTCCCACTATACTAACCCATATGATTAATATTGACTGTTAACGTAAGACACAAAGTTTCGCCCAACTAATCTCCTATAGTGATGAACCTAAGGTTTGAAATTTTTCTAAACCAGTGAAATGAATCCTGCAATGTAACCACAAATACAAGAAATCAAAATAACAACAGACTCGGAAAAAAAATCGACAGTCTATAAGGTCCATTGTTGTTTGGTTAAAATTGAATAATATCTTTTGAATCAATTAGTCATTTTTTGTTTTTGTAGATGATTAAATCTATCCTTGAAGAGTTATTGACCTTTGTAAAAACAACCTCTTCCATTTTGATTGGTGTTGTACGCTGGCGACCTGACCAACCTTTGACGTCACAACTTTCCAGTTGGATAGCACATAGACTTGAACGACCACGCTCTGCAGAGGACCAGTTTGTTGCACTAGTGAGGATTTCATTAAGGAAGAAAACTAAGACTTCAAGTTTTTCATCCAATTTTTTGTGGACTCTTCATCTATAAGGTATGAGTTTTTTATTCTTCTGATTCCTTTGACCAAGAGGTTCTTTCAAAGATAAGTTTTCAAGATATTCGATTCTAGGGTTTCTACTCTACAAAACGGATTTTCTTCCTAACCCTAGATTTATGATTTTGGATGAAAAGTAAGTGTTTTCTATGGTCGATTTCACACAAATTGATGAGTATATTGTTAGTTATGTTTGAATTTCATTTGAAGTATGTTTTTATCTAGATGATGGTTTCGTATGGTTGTTTCTACTACTTGATAATATGAAAAAGTTGGGATTGGGACTAAGACTTGAATGAACTCTTTAATGACCGATTCCTTTATCCTACATCATAAGTTGATATTGTTTATGAATTTAAGAGTTAGTATTGGTTATGCTATTGAGTATTTCACTATGTTGGTGTTATGATTGTTGTAAGTTGAACGTAAATTCTTGAATAAGGTTCTTGGAAGCAAGAGGTAAGTCTTCTAAAGTCGTGATTGCTCAATGATGGTTATGTTAGCCTATAAATGATGATGCTATGCTATGGAAATATGTATGATGTTGCTATGTATATATATGTTGGGCTACAACCATATTAATTGTGATATCATGATAAGAATACGAAAATGCAAGCTTATGACATCCACTTGTATGCAATACACAAGGTGATTATGTTATGTTAATCTCACATACGAAGGGTTAAGATGAAGAGAAATTCTCATCTAATCCTAAAGAACTCATGATCATGTTTATACAAGGAGTTAATCTCCTATGACCTATGATAAGTTTATGATAAAAGACAACTTAAAAGGTTATTCAAGAAAGGGACTTAAGCTATGCACCAATGAACTAGATATGAGAGGTGTCCCTTCCCTAGTTGTAAGGTAGGTCACAATGACTCTCATGAGATTGAGGTTTCCATGTAATGTGGAACTATGGGTATCTAATACATCTCCTAGTTCTTGAACTATGCTACCACCATAGGATACTAGCTAGTGGATCCACCTAGAAATCTATGTCATGTTTGGTTCTACTTTGGCTGGTATACCACCTTCATTTGGTGTGGGATTTTATGAAACCGGATTCCATGTTTAGCTTACATGGTCTATGTCGTTTAAGGCGAATGTTCCCTCATGTAAAATGAAAGACAAGTAAATGGATGTTGACTAGGGTGACTTGAGAAGTCTACATAGTATAGGTAGGGGTATGGGACTCTACGTAGACATTGCACAAGTTTACTCTAAGGGAACTCCTAGGAGATTGTTCTTATGTAATATGATAACATGAAAGATATATGTTTATGACACATGATGTTATTCTTATATGATGTTAGCCATTATGATGAATATGTTATTGGGTTATATTGTTATATGAAGTGATGAATATTTATTTTACAAGTTATATGAAGAAAAGTTTTACTTATGGTCTCCTATATTATATACTTGGTTGTGTGGGGTTATGGGGCTTCACGTGACCATTGCACTTGTAGGTTGGGCATGGGATCATTGGTAAGTGTTTTGTATGGTATGTTTATATGATCTATTTAATATGAAATTTTTACATGACTCTATGAAATTATGTCTTTGATTTTGATCATGCTTTAAGTTGATGGAATCCTTAACTTGTATAAGTTTTATGGTATGTGCATTAAAGAATTTCACATGACTTAGCATGCTTTCTAAAGAAATGATAAATGATCCTTTTTCATGCATGTCCTTACATGTTATGTGCATATACCCATACTTAGTACATGTGGCGTACTAACTCGATTACTTTATATTAATACAACTGTAGGTTCCGGCCATTGAAGTTTAAGGAGGTCGATTTAAAGAAGCTTGGAAGTCTTTCTCCAAGTCATGGTAGGTCCTCATGTTTGGGGATGCTATCTATCGTATTCTAGCTTACGAAGACTTTAGTAGATTTAAGAATATTCCATTTCCATTTATGTTCTTTGGATTCGTTTGTATTAAGGCCTATATGAAATATTGACTATTTATTGTCTAAGTCCAGATTCGTAGTCTTTAGATGTTTTTATATATGTAAGACAAGTTTATAGAATATCGTATGTCATTAGGAATGTTAAGTATGAAGTCTAAGTATACTTCAAATAGAATGTAAAACTTTTTGTTTTTCGCAATTTTTACTGATCACATGTTATGACGAATGCTAAGGGCTTGTCTGATTCCTCTTAGAGGACGACGTCGTCGGTTGCATATGGGTTATGCTCTACGGGTGTGAAAAATCAGTTCTTACGAACTCATTCTATATGAAGGAAAGGATTCTAGGGATGTGTTTCACTTTTGCTACGTCTTGAAATAGATCGATGGCTCATGACTTTAACATACTAGAACTCATTGTTGGCTGAAAAAGTCTTAAATGATGTCGTTCTCATGGAACTTATGAGAGGTTAAGTGTCCAAGGGGAATTCACTCAAGCTCAATTATACTGGTTCAAAGAAAATTAAAGTTTTTGTGGCCATTTTGAGGAAAGATGATGAGGAGAACTAATGAAAAGGATGTCGCCTTAACTGTAATATATGAGATTTTCTTCCGTTCTTTTTTTTCTCTTTAATTTGTTGCTCTTAGTTTGATTGTTTATTATTGGACCTGAGCCATTTTGGGTTTGGGTGATTTCTTTTTATCTTTCAATAAAAAGGGAAACACCCAACATTTAAAACATGATAAAAAGGGATATTTTAGTTGAAAACTTGATGTATGCCAATTTTTAACATCATCTTAGAGATAGTTACAAAACGTAACTCATAAACATAACGCATATATAGGTAATTATAGCGTAAAGGATAACAAAATAATCATAAGCATAACCTCCACCATAGACATAATGTAACCATGTATCATCATGAGGAATAATCCATATACATATTCATTACTTAGATCATTATATCATAATAGATCAATCTCACAAGAAACCCTAAATCATACTCATGCAATGCATGAATAAGATCCCATAATCCCATCCATACTAAGTAAAACTTTTAGGCCACCATAATCATACTTACCATCAATTGATCTAATCCTGATTTTAATACTCATTGGTAAGGAAATAAACCCAAATAAACAATACACATTAAGCATACATCATTTTATAAACCTTCGTAACAAAAGAGGAAATCAATATAACTACACTTAAAATCCTACTTGTGCAGTGCATGAATGAGAACCCATACCCCCACCCACACTAAGTAGAGTTTCTTCAGGAGCAATAGTTCATAATCATTTATATTGGGGGTAAGCCTTAACTTACATAGACCATGTGAGCTAAACATGGAATCTTGTGTTACCCATACGGAAAAGGGTGTCCTACTTGCCTAAGGTAGAACCATTAACGTATCTTAGGTGGATCCACTTGATTAAAACCTATGAGGGCATATATTTATAGGAAAAATAGATTTCTACTAAATACCCTGTCCCAACTAACGTGAAGGCATCTATATCAAGAGTTTTCTATGAGAATCCCCACATAAACTCACATGAGGACTTCAATCTAATATCAATATCCACTCGGTGCAAAGAATTAATCCCAACGGATTACTTGTGATCATTACTTAAGTTCATTATTATTGAAGAATGTATCTACGCTCATTCCAACATCATTCATAGGGCAGCTCATTGATTCAATAGGTGAGAATGGTCTTTCAACCTAAGAATACCAATATTGTGAGAAACCTTTCACAACATGTTATCCTCATTGAGAGTTGTATAATTGAGAATATCCTTTGAATCAACACAACATCATTACATAAATCATGGATACCTCATTCATCGTCATGCATTCATGATTTTCCCTTGAAGGACCATAGATCACATTCAATCAACACATCTCGAATAATTACATTAGACATGGATAGTAACGTGATTAAATTAGCACAGTTACTGCAAGCACAATCTCACAACATTCTTGTATAATCAACAGACTCACATCAAAAGATCATAATTGAGTAATTGAGGGTTTCATGGGTTCTTGGGGGAATTTAACAAAAAAGACCATAGGAATTCATAAATCAATACATAATATATCATAAATAAATCATTAGAAACATTTTTGAAAGAAACCCATTAGATTGAAGTCAAACCCTAATTTAGGATTTCTAGCTATCGAATTTGTATTTTTGATGAGGCTCTCTGTCACGACCGACAGCACCCCATAGTTGTAACCGACGTAAAAGCCATTAATCACTTAAGAACATACACCATATATACATACAATTTCCTTAACCTTTACCATTCACCTCAAGTAACCCTTGGACAACACATTGTGCATACTATGGATAGAGTCCCATATAACCATCCATACCAAAGAATAACCCTAAGGTTACCAAAAGTGAACTTACCACTCATCATGGTTCATATTACAAGTAATAATGCTCAACTCGTACCAGCATATGACTGATAAACACATTCGTGAACTAAGTCATTTCATGATTGAGGACCTCCATCTAAAATTACCCTTAGACACACCTAAGTAAGACATGAAGTGGAAACCCATAGAACCTCTTCATACCAAACATATGTATTCCTCAAGGCTATGATCAATAAGGGACTTTCTATTTCAACATAACATGCTAAGTAACTCATTCCATCAATATAAGCTACTTTTTCAATGTTTTATTTAGACAATAAGTCAACATTCTTCATTAAGTCATTAAATACACATTCATGCATTTAGAGGACTTCACACTTTAGTCATATAGACTTACGGAACTCACTTTAGCACCATCAAATCCTACTTGTGCCATGTGTAGATAGCATATCATACTACTACCTACAAGTTGTAAAATCTATCAAATTATTAGAGTGCACATCCCACATGATGGGAATAGGCATTAACGGACATAGACCATGCTCACTAGACATGGAATCCGATGTCATAAAACCCCACACCGTGGAAGGTTTTCTACTTTCTAAGGGTAGAACGAGTACAAATCCCATGTAGAAACATGGTATAGGGGATATCCTAGGATATTCGTTGTGCTCTAACCACTTACTCAGAAAGAGCCACCATCTTAACCATATCACCTCGGTACTTAGCCTTAGTTCCCATAGAGTAGTTTCATTCACATTAGTGAACTAGAGAGTGTAACGACCCAATGGTACCCTCTGGAGGTTACCGGCGTATGAGACTCCACAAAGTCTCATACAAGCCACTCGTATCATTCATTGCACAATATACTCCAATATAAGTATGGTTTTAAAACATTCTTCACACACGAAGAACACTTCATTAATACACAAGCGAAAGACTTTTAAAAACATCTAACTTTACAATGTCTCAATGAACAATCTAATTCTTTGAATGTACAACATTTGGGGACTAAGACCACACAAGACATGAAATAAAGACTAAAGACATAAAAGAAACATGTGGGTCTTGTCCTCGAATCTATGAGAACTCACCAAAACTTCATCTTCAACCCTTATAAACCTATCTATCATCCATGGCATATCAGGACTTCCAATCCCTACATTTTAGCAAAAAGGGGAAAATAAGGGGTTAGCACAATTAATGCACTAAGTATGGAAGCCATGAAAAAACCATGAACAAGGGACATTTAGTATAGAAACATGCTTTCATGACATATTGATAAAAACCTTAATAATAAGAGTTTAAGATAGATCATACAAGTCAAAAATCACATTTAACACATAATCCATGTTCAACAAGATATAACTATAATCACATATAATCCATATAAGCATTTAAACTATCTATCAAAGGTTATCCTCAGACTCACTTAAGCAAGAGAAGAAGAGACTAAATATACACCCTCTTCAAACACACCTAAGAAATTCTTAAGACCACCCAAGGTAAAGATATTCATTTTCATAACATAACCTTTACTTTAATATTCAATAAGATAATCATTTACATCATTAAGAATCTCTACCTAAGGCTACTATAAGACTCACCTATGCAAGACATGAAGAGACCACGCATACACCTTCTCCAAGCCTACCAAAGCAATCCTCAAAGCTACCATAGATAAGAACCTTTCTATTCAACATACTTTATCAAGAGAATAATATTCATTTAAAACCATTTTGAGAGACAATCATACATTTAGAAGACTTCACATAACGGTCTTAGAAGACCTAGGTAACTCACCTAGCATCTTCAAAGCATACTCGTGCAATTTATAGATAGCATCTCATTCAACTACCCATACGTTGTAGAACTTATCCAATAACTAGAGTGTACTTCCCATATGATGAGATTAGGCATTAATCGACATAGACCATACTGGCTAGGTATGGAATACGAAGTCTACCCTAATTTGAGGAGGATGTTCTACTTTCCAAGGGTAGAACTAGGATACATACCATGTTGGCACATGGTTAAGGAATATCAAGGGTTTCTTTGTAATCTAGCCTCATCTTAAGTAGAGCTACTACCACAAGAATATTCACTCGGTTCTTAGCCTTTATTAACATAGAGTAATCATTCCCTAGGTGAATTAGAGAAGGCACCATCACTAAACCTTACCAACTTAGAATACTTTTTATTCCCCTGGATGGGTCAACTAGGGCTTCCAACAAAGGACTATTAGAAAAGGTCTTATGAATTCCTTTGAGATGGTTTCAAGTCATTCCAGCCAACCTACCCCTAAGTCCATCATTCCACTCAAGAAGGCAGCATTACGGTTCAACACTTCAAGGATTCTATTTAGCTTCATTTCCTTATTCAAGGTTACACATTCTTGTCCTTCATTAAATATTCAAGGTCCTTATTCATAACCTTCTTTTCATATTAAAGGTTCTATATTATTCATCCTTAGAAGGGAACCATCATTGGTCTAACGGTCCTAGACTTTCATTATCATTCACACACATACATGACAAGGGTGCGTAGGCTTACCAAGTAAAGAGATCACATATTCACATAACTTTCATGTATCAAAAACATGGACATAAGTCTACCAAATCAAGACAAAACATTCATCACATCATTTATTCAAAGTACCAAGTAGCGACACTAAGTCTACCACACAAGATACAACACTATCACATAAGGCTCTACTTAGTCACTCATCACCATAAACCATAACTTAAATGAATGATCATAACATTTACACTCATATAATATCATAAAGACATCAACATGAATACTGCACTTCATAGCCTAACATTATACAAGATCACACATATCGAATATCATAACTTCACTATATTCATTCATATAAGTCATAAAACCTTATACATAATCACATTACATCACATAATCTACTTCACATTATACCTTCACATTAACACTAACATGATACTACTAAAATTCAAATAATAATGCAAACAAGACCATGATCATCATCATATTCAACACATAAGCACTACCACCATAAGTGGAGCATACCAATCAATAACAATTCTATCTCAATTGTACATTAGGCAAGGGAATTAGGTCAACTTACCTTCTTTCAATATACAAGATCATCATTCGTTAAGATCTCAAACAATTCATAATATAATAGCATAATTCATCACAGAAATAACATTACAACATAATCTAAACTCAATTCTAACATCATTAGATCATAAACAATAGACCTACTTTATAGCCAGATTTAAAGATTTGTGAAAATCAAGGGTTCATGGAGATTTTAATTCAAAAACATCAATTATACATCTATAACATCATATATCATTGTTTGAAAACGTTTCATGCAAGAACCAATGACTTAGAGAGAAAATTGGACTTTTTCATAAACTTTGAAATCTTTGAAATCACTTTGAAATTGGCTCTAAGGTGATAGCTAACCTTACATAAAGAACTCTCATACCTTATAAGGAGAATACCCAATAGAGTTGAAGAAGAAAACCATTAGAATCAACCATCCTATCTCCATATTGACCTTGAGCTTCTAAGGAGGTTTTTGGAGAAAACTTTGGGAGGGAAGGGTTTTGATATAGGTCGTCTAAATGGGAATTTAATCCCTTTAATACACTTAAAATACCCAACACACCTAAAATAACCTTACTCACACTTTAAAAGACTTGGGGTGAATTTACCATAACACCCCAAGCAAGGCCGAACTTCACCGGGAAAAACAGGCCCAAACGACTGGTCGTCGTTTGGAGGACGCCCCGTCGATGGGGGTTCGTGGTTTGCGTCAGAGGCTCAAAAATCAGCAGGCCTGAAGGTTCAATCAATGAAACAAGTCTATGAACTAGTGTTTGAATGACTGGCAATCATTTGGGTCATCATTTGACACTATAATGAGGCTGTCTCGCAGCTTCTAGGCTTTGAGTTTGCGTCCTCCTCTAGGGACCCTCGTGGATCCTAGGTGGAGTCTTACAAGAACTTTAAAACCCTAAATATGCTCATCTAGGTCTTAGGGTCCTCTCCTATAAATTTAGACACCAAAGAACTCAGGAAACATGCAAAGGCACACTACAACATACACAAACACATAGGTGACTAGTTATTGAACGTCTTAGTCATTTCTTGACGTTTGACTTGAAACTCAACTAGACTGACTTCAAAACTTATATAAACATTAATTTAACTAGTTAGAATCCTTTAAAACACAACTGAATCTCTATTTCAACCTAGTTCATTATGAGGGTCGTAACAGAGAGGGCACCAACATTAGGTCTACCACCCATAATACTTCTACCAAGAAGCTTTCCAGCATTAGGTCTACCAATCAAGGTTAATTAAGGATAGATCATTGACTTTATTAGAGAGTATTTTCTCTCATTCCGATCCACCAATTCCGAGTCTATAATTTCACACAAGAAGGAGGTCATCACCCTTATGTGTACAACTTCATGTTTTTTACATTAACATAGGGTTCTAGACTCATCATTAAGGGGAACCATGCTTTTGTCCACCGGTTCAAGACATGGCCTAGAATTCCTCATTAGATATTCATAGAAAGTGTACAAAATTTAGATCTAAAGATTGCAGTCATTCATTTATTCATTACTCAAGAATAGGATGCATAAGCCTACCAAGTCAAGAGAACACATTCAATCACTTCCATGTATAAAGAAGAGGCACCTATGTCTACCAAATCAAGATATAACATCACATTATAGAGACCATTCACATTCTAACATCAATATTTATAATGCTAATACAAAGCATACTTTCAATCACAATACATTAACTGCTTATACAAGATCACCATTGAGATCACATGAACATCTTCACATTATACTATCCCAATACCCTAACATGATAATACTTCAATTCACAATATAGTGCCTTTAAGGCCATGATCAAAATATATTCAATATATAAACACCTCCACGTTTTAAGTGGATCAATCAATATCAAAACAATTCTACTATAACATGAAATCACGTGAACTTACCCTTTTCAAAGACATGAATCACAATTTGTCAATTCTCCAACAATTCAACATAGATAGGATAGATAACAATAGAATTGAATAACACAACTCAATATAAGCATAATTCCATCAACATTAATTCATAAGAATAAAACACATTTCATAATCAAAATTTTGGAATTTAGGGAATGTCATGGGTTCATGAAATTTTACATGTTAAAACATAATTGAAACATCAATAATATAAAACGTTATCTTTTAAATAATTTCATATAAGAACCCATGAGTTTGAATGGAAATTGGGGTTTTTCATAAACTTTGCAAACTTGAAATCTATTTTGAAATTGTCTCTAGAATATCTAACCCTAGATAAAGATCTCCCATACCTTATACTTGAAAAATCCCATGACATTAAAGAATAAACACTTGAAAATACACAACCCTAGCTTTTACATGACCTTGACTTCTAATGGAGTTCTAGATAGAACTTTTGGAGTGAAGGGTTTCGATTTGGGGGAAAATGAATAACGAAATCGAAAATACAATTTTAATGTTTTAATACTATGAAAGTAGCTAAATAAACCTAAAAAAAAAGTCCCAACACTTAACCAAGAAAAGGGGGATTTCACCAAACCACCCTCCACTTGGTCATGTCTCAAGAAAGATTATAGGTGAAATCTACGTATCCTAGATACGGACAATAGGTGGATTGAGATGGCGTGATGTGCCTTTGTCGTTTGGGACTGAGTCTTGCAAATGGGAACTAAGTCTCCTATACTAATTCTTAATCTATGGAGCAAGACTAGTGGTCGTAGTTTGACGTACAAGCCGTAGGTCATGGCCGTAGTTGGTCATTTTTGGCCAATCATGGTTTTTCCTTGGGGCTTTGGGGGTCAAACCTAGGTTCCTCCTCAAGGACACTTAGGGTGGTACTTTTGGAGTTGTACCTTCATGTGTAACCCCTAAACAACTCAACCATGCCTTGGGTCAACACTGAACACCATCAAAACTCAAGACGAACACAAATGAACACACATTGGGCTCTAGTTAACTAGTTCATTTTTAGGGTCATTACACTACATGGACAAATTCAATCCATGAATTAAGAGCTACCACATATTAGAGAAGTACTCCAACGAATTTGGTGAAAAAAACAAGCCTTTTGAACCCTAGCTCAAATTTTCTTTTTTTTCTTTCCTGAAGTTCTAGAGAGAAAATTTTAAGAAGACTAACACTTTTGGGTTTTTATTTGGATTTTGGGAAATAATGAAGTTAATAGGTTGGTTAATGACTTTAAATGGCTTATATAGGTGTATTTAAACTATACAAAATGACCTCAATTAATACTAACCTAAAATGAATTACCTAAAATAACACCCACTTTAAATTGTGGTGCCCAGGCCTCACGATCAGTCAAGGGCACCACATCCCGTGAAGGCGTCCTTTGTCCATTTACCAGTAACTATTCTACTTGAAACAAGCCCCCACAAGGTGAAGGCAATCACACAAGCTTTACCAAGGGCCGTAACGTGGCTCGTGAAGGGTAGCCTTTGTTAGGGCAGTTTTGTGGGTTCACTGCCTCACCACCGCTCGTGGTGGCTACCACGGGTCGTTAGGACCCCTTTGGTCATGGTAGGTAGTGTCTTGGACAATTTTGTGCAATCATTGGACCCTTGCATTGGCCCTTGCCCATCTTTCTTGACCTTTCCCCTCTTTACTTGGTGTTGACCTACACGTTTAACTCTAGTTAGACTACTAATTTCTGGGGTGTTACGTCAGAACTTTCACGGCACTCTCTGGTTACGGTCTATAGAAAGTTTAACCAAACCATTTAGGCCAAATTGTAGAACAATTGTTGGAGCTCAACATTTATCCATATTTCTAAGGGACCTTTCCTACGGTCCATTGAATTTTTTGGTTGGTAAAACTTTAACATAGAACCTCAAATCATTCTAATACTTCTCTAAGTCCAAACAACTTCTACAAGTCTATATTAGAATCCTCGCAAACTTCAACAAATCATCATGTTAGTCCACAAACACTCATCTGAGATGTGACAATTTCCTAACTCCAACCCAAATCCTATGAATGTGGTTCTATGACTCATAGAAATTCCTATGGTGCGTAGGTATGATCATAAGAACCTGCATTGAGCAAAAATGAAACATCCGTTTTCAAACTTGTTAGGACCCTCAAAATGAACTAAGATAATCTAGAGCCTCAATTGTGACTTAAGAATTAATAAGTTTTTATAAGGTGTGTCACAGCTTGTAATGGTTGGTTTGATGAGGTTTGAGGTCATATGTCAAAGGACAGGCAAGACCTTCTAAAACTAGTCCTGTGTGTGCTAGTGTGACTTTGTATGTTTTCCTTGTGTTGGAGTGTTTTATGGTCATGTTTAGGGTTGAAATGCTCAGGTACGACTCCTCAAGGACCACCCTAAGTGTAACATTCCGAAAGTCCAAAACCTTATCTAGAGCCTCACATGAGTGTCTAAGGTTTATTACTCTTTTTTAAGGTCAATAATAATGTATAAAATTCATTTAGGATGTTTTAGAGTATAAACGTCAAGGGACGTCCATGACGTCTGGAGACTAGTGCAAAAGGTGTTAGTTTGCCTTAGCCTATTTCACGGGGTTTTAAGAGTCAAAAATTGAAGAAATTTGGTGAAAAGGCGTCTAACACATATTAGAGTAGATTTATGGTAAAAACTTCTGGGTAAGACTCCCCAAGGACCAACATAAGGGTCCTTGAGGATGACCCTTCCATTTTGTACCAAAAAGTTGTCACGGACAGTGTCTACCAACGATGGCAGATGACAAGGCGTGGTCCAATTGATGGGGCGTCAATTTCCTACGTCGATCGTCACTTAAAACATTTTTAAAAAAGGACATTTTTCAAACTCTCTGACCAAAATGACGGTAGTTCAGGACGGTTGGTCCAAGGAATTGTCGACTGACCTACGGCTTGTAGGTCGGGGTTTCGTAGGTCAGGTCCATGTTTCACTGTGTCATTTTATGTTGTTTCATTTAATTAATTAGTTGTTTAGTTAATTAATTTGGGGTTAGGGTAGGTCTAATTAATTTAGTTAAGGACTTATATAAAGACCTAAACCTTATTTAACTAACTTAACTCCCACAATTTCCCAAACACAATTGCTCTTCCTTCACTGTACTTTCTTTCTCCCAAAAAGAATAACTCCATTGAAGGGCTAGGTCAAGGTATTTAAGTCAAAAATAAGGGTTCTTTTCTCATCAATATTAAACAATTAACACGGTATTGTAAATCTTCACCTTAAGGATTCCTTTCCCCAAAGGGTTCTTCAAAAATTGGTTTTAAAAAGATGATCATATGTGTTTCTTCTGAATTGTATTGCTATGGTTCTGTTTGATTATTATGACTATATTATGATGTATTATGACTCAATTATGCTAGTTCTTGATGAGTTAACCTAGTATGTGGAATAGAACATGAAATTGACCCAAGTCCCTAACCATAGGTTAACTAGTGTTCAATTGAGTTTTAGTGATGCAATTGACTTCATTATTTTGTCAATTACTATTGATTGATTTTATTACATCTATTATTTGATTGAACTGGTTGGTTGATGATAAGACCGAGATGATGGATTTTGAAGGAGATTGGGTAAGTCTTGATATCCTAAACCTTTACTTCAATTATGATGCCTTGTACTTAGTGATGGAGTTCAATTGAAGTTATCTTGTGATTTGATTAAGTAGGTTTGGTATGATGATGAAATTGAGATGTCTTGATTATATTATTATTAGGTTATGCTTAAAATGAATTGATATAAGGTTGGTTATGAAGTACCTATGTGCCTTGTTATATTATGGTGATGTGAATGTGCTAATATCAAATGTGAAGGGTTGTATTGAATGGTGTTCTCATGCAATTCCTATTGAGCTAATGACTATGACTATATAAGGAGCTACTCTCCTATGACCTAAACTAAGTTATGATTGTTAAAGAAAGATATATCAAAAGGGACTTTAGCTTAGAACCGAGTGAACTAGTAGTGAGGAGTGTCCTTTCCCACACTGGGAAGGTCAGTTCACTATAGTACTCATGAGATTGGAGACTATAATGCATGTAGCATAAAAAAGGTCCCGAAAACATCTCCTAGTTCTTAAACTATGTTGCCCCCACATGCATACTAGCTAGTGGATCCACAAAGATACTATGTTCATGTTCTGGTACTATCTTGGCAAGTAGCCCACCTTCTTTATGTGTAGGGTTCCATGACACCGGATTTCACATTAGCTCATGTGGTCTATGTCAGTTAAGGCAAGATGTTCTTGAAAGTAAAATGAAGTAATAAGGTAAACTCTAACTAGGATTACTTAAAGGGTTTGACATAGTCAAGGTAGGGGTAAGAAACTCTACCTATGAACTGCACTAGTTGGCCTTGAGGGAAATCTTAGAAGGATATTCTTGTGTTCTTATGCTCTTAAATGTGAATGAAATGCATGTGTTGACTTTACATTTTTATGATACTATATGATGTTGGTTTCATGTATGAACATGCTATTGGTCTATGTCGTAATCTTTCAACAATTCCAACCACCTTCTTTGTCGGAGATTCAACTCCTTTTGAGTAAACACATATTGAAGACTCTTGCTTTTGGTATACACATCAACATGGACACCATACATGTAATGCCTTCATATTTTCAAGGAAAATATCACGGCCGCTAACTCTATATCATGAGTTGGATAATTTCTCATGCACCTTAAGTTGTCTAGAAGCATAGGATACTACATTCCCATGTTGCATAAGGACACACCCTAAGCCCACTTGGGATGCATCACAATATACAACGAAGCCCTTGGTACCCTCTGATAAAGTCAACACCGGAGCAAAGGTAAGCCTATCTTTCTAGATTTGAAGCTTCTTTCACATGTCTTCGACCACTCAAATTTCATACTCTTTTGGGTCAAGGTAGTCAAAGGAGAAGCAATAGACATAAAACCATCCAAAAACCTCCTATAGTATCCCACTAGACACAATAAACTCCTAATGTCGGTTGGAGTAAATGGCCTACGCCAATTTTTCACCATCTCAGTTTTCCTTGAATCTACCTCAACTCCCTCACTACATATGATATGACCAAGAAACACCACGACCTCAACCAAAACTCGCATTTGCTATACTTGGCTAATAGTTGGTGTTCCTTCAGCAGTAGTAAAACCAATCTCAAATGATCCATGTGCTCACCCTCATTTTTCAAAAATACCAAGATGTCATCAATGAAGACAATAATAAATGAATCTAGGTAACTTCGAAACACCCTATTCATTAGGTCCATAAATGCCGCCAGGTCATGAGTGAGACAAATGGATATTACAAGGAACTCATAGTGACCATATCTAGTTCGTAATGCCGTTTTTGGTATATCTTCATCTCTCACCCTAAGTTGGTGATACCCTGATCTCAAGTCAATCTTAGAAAAGTAGCTTTCCCCTTGGAGTAGATCAAACAAGTCGTCAATACGAGGAAGAGGATACTTGTTCTTAAAAGTGACGTTATTGAGTTGGCGATAATCAATGCACATTCTAAGGGACACATCCTTCTTCTTCACAAACAATATCGAAGCACCCCGTGGCGAAATACTAGGTCTAATGACTCCTTTGTCTAGTAAGTCCTAAGAGTTGAGCCTTCAACTCTTTCAATTCGGCTAGAGCCATCCAATAAGGAGGAATTAAAATGGGGTTGGTATCAGAAGTCAATACAAAAATCAATTTCCCGTTCGAGAGGGATTTTGGAAGATCATTAGGAAAGACCTCTGGAAATTCCCTTACTACGGGGACCGACTCAATGGGAGGATTTTCGGAGTCTAAATCTTTGAATCTTATAGTATGGTATAAACACCTTTTAAGAACATCTTGCATTGTATCATTTCCCTCTTTCCACTATAAAACGGGTTCATTATAAAAATTGAACTTAACAACTCTTATTCTACAATAATGAAAGCAGAACAATTATGCAACCAATCCATTCCCAAAATGACATCGAAATCAACCATATCAAGTTCTACTAATTCAACATGAGTAACTCTATTAGTCAACATTATAGAACAATTTTTATATACCCTCGCAAAAACCGACTTACCCATCGGGGTGGACACCATAAAAGGTTCATTTAGAATATCGGGCAAAATATCAAACTTTCTAGTTACCAAAGGAGTAACAAAAGATATTGTAGCACCCGTATCAAGTAAAGCATTAACATCAATAGAGAAGACTTGTAACATACAGGTCACCACATCGGGAGAACTCTCTTGTTCACCCCTTGAGCGAAGAGCATAAAAATGATTCTTCTTTGGAGGATACACATTAGAACCACTAGCTGAACCACTAGCTTGACCTTGACCGCTACCTTTATCTTGCCCCTTCACATTAGGACGATCCCTAACCTTGTGGAAACTCTTCACACACCCAAAGCTATTGACCGTCCCAACAAGGCAATCACCATAATGCTTCTTACAACACTTTCCACAAGTTGGCTTTTTGCTTAGTTAACTAGTACCTCTTCCCTTTTGAGACTTAGGGTTTGACATCCTATCCTCACGAGCCTTTGGAAATTTGGAAGGAACTTGATTAGAAAACATCTTCTTAAACCTAGGCTTGTCTTGAATGTCAATACTACCCTTAGAAGAACCACCATCATAAGACTTGGTCTTCTTGGCCTCCCTACTCTTTCTCCTTTGCCTACTCTCTTCCACTTGTTGAGCATGAACCATGAGACGAGAAATATTCATATTATCATGAAACATAGCCGAACGACATTCTTCAATCAAGTCTTCGTACACTTCGTAAGAAAATGACTCATCTCATCCCTCGGGTTTGACACCAAGGATGTAGCATACTTGGAAAATTTAGTGAATTTCAAGAAATAGTCAAGTACACTCATACCTCCTTGACGAAGGTTGATGAATTCTACCACCTTAGCTTCCCGCATCTCTCTAGGAAAGAACAAATTAATGAAACCCTTCTTGAAGATCTCCCAAGTCACTGGACCCCCTCTTAGTGCCCTAATCCCTCCATTGTACATACAATGTTTTGGCCAAATCTTTCAGTTAATAGGCCGCCAACTCGGCCTTCTCCATCGAGGTCACACCCATAGCATAGAGAATCTTATAGACCTCATCGAGAAAATCTTAGTGGTCTTCATTCGATTTCAAAGCGAAGAACATAGGTGGATTCATTCTATTAAAGTCTCTCAAAAGAGAGGTCATGGTTCTAGCATGTTGAGGAACTCAGGGTTTAACCTCCCTATTCACTTGGGCCGTCATGGCTTGGACTTGAGAAATGACGGCATTGGCTTGCAAGGTCATGGCTTAGGCCAACTTGAGAAAAGCCTCCCTTATCTCTCCATCCGTCATAGGTGGAGGAACAACCGGAACTTGATCACCCATAGCAACATCTTCAAGTAGAAGCACCTAGTTTCCTTGTGGAGGAGCTTGGTTGTCATTAGATCCTACATTAGCAATGCCTTCTTCGGCCCATGATTCCGCTGACCTTCGAGTATTCATACATATAACCACGATACAAGGTTTAGGTTAAAGCACATAAAAAGACTTTAGAGGCACGACATAGGAATACAAGGAGATTAGAATTTCTAAGCATGACATAGTCTCTCATTCATAAGTGTGGCGCTCTTCACAAATATGAATAAAAATATACATAGAGGTGGTTTAATGAGACATCGTTTCTAGGGATATTCGACCTCATGCTCTGATATCAAGTTTTCCACATCCGGGGAGCACCCCCTACACATAACCGGTGTTGTCGTCCAAAGAGAGGACTAAGACTAGCCTCATAGCATTCATCATTACATTCATAGGTTAAAAATGCGGAAAATTTAAAAAATTTCATCTACAATTATTTTATGAGGTTTACTTAGACCTCTCACTTAGACATAATATATTTATATCGAGTATACATAGACCCTTCGTATAAGAAGATTACATAGTATTCTACTTTTATGGCACATATATATATAAGATATATAACATAGTCTTAAAAGGGATGTCTAATATTAAATCATCTAAACAGAGTCGAATCAACATGGGCATAAGCCCTTACACAAATGTCAAAATTCCACTTAGGGCTTACAATAATATCCTGAAACAACATGAATGAAAAGATTGGTTTTAGACTATAACAAAAAACCATAGCTAGAGTAATAAAAAGGCATCATTCTCGGACTTGGAGACATACCCACTTGGAGAATGATTCCAAGCCTTCCTTCAAAAGTCCTTACGAACCCTCCAACGACCAGAACCTAAAATGTTTGAGACAACAATGAGGAGTGGGGTTAGCACATCACTTGTACAAAGTAAGAGCACATATGCACAAACAACTTAGAAATCATGCTAAAAAGAGGACTGTCACATCCCGATACCACACCCTAGAATATATGGCACTCTCAGAGTGCAACCGGCTTACTTGACCTCACGGAGATCTTATACAAGCCCTTTCGCATCGTTCATCGCATATACATAGTGAAAAGTACTGCAAAATTAAAAAATTTTCGAAACAGTCTATAAGTCTTTAAAATATCTTTCATATAAAATCCATAGGAAATACTAAGTCTCATTTCATCAAATCTTAGACACAAGAATACTTGGACACGACCCATACAATACGAATATAGAAATACTTAGTCTATTACAATACTTCAATAAGAGAAATAAAATGTAACGACCCTCAAGTACACCCTAGGAGTTAGAGAATCCATGAGTCGTCAGATGGCAAATGAGACTTAAAAGAAGTCTCACTTAAGCCACTCGTACCATTCATTGCATAATAAACATTCCAAAATGAGTAAGAATTTAAAACTTTCTTCACACACGAAGAACTCTTTGTGGAATCAATACGCAAGCGGAAGACTTTCATTAAAACATTAAACCTTTACAACATCCCATTGAACAATCTAAACGTTAGAGTATACAACACTTGGGACTAAGCCCATACAAGACATAAAGTAAACACTAAGACATAAAGAAATATGTGGATATTGTCCTCGAATCGATGAGGACTCACCAATACTTCATCTTCAACCCTTAGCAACCTATCCATCCTCCATGGCACATCAAGACTTCCAATTCCCTACACATTTGTCAAAAAGTGAAAAGAAGGGTTTAGAACATTAGATGTACTAAGTATGGAAGCCATGCAAAAACCATGAAAAGGGAACATTTAGTAAGTAACATGTTTTTCATGAACTTTGATTTAAACATCATACTATAAACATAAGAACAACATTTAACTCTTTAAGAACACATAAGAAATCATTTAAGCAATTATCACATTTTTAAGCACACTTTCCAGTGAACTGCTTCACTGTTACAGTGAAGTTCCTTAATGTCACCTTAGACATTAGTTAACATATAATTCCCTCACTAAAAGATATCCTAAGACTCACTTAAGCAACACAAAGAGAGACCGACCATAAACCCTCTCTAAGCATGTCTAAATGATCCTCAAGACTACATAGAATGAGATACATTCACTTACAATACATCAAGAACATGAACATGACATCCTCCTACCATAGGTGATTCTAAGGTTCACTTGAGTGAGTTGTGAAGTGACCGCCCATACAATCCCTTTCACACACACCCAAGGGATCCTATAGATTAGATAAGATAGAATCATTCTCACTTAATACCATAGAACTCATAGAATATGACATTCTCCTTTCAAAGGTTATCAAAAGACCTACTAAAGTAACTAAAGAAGAGAATGTCCATAATTGACCTCTTCAACATTACTTAGTACTCCTTAAGACTTACCTAAGTTTTGATAATGTCTACATAATCAATAAATTTCCTCAACTAGAATCATTATTAAGACTTATCTAAGTAAGAGATGAAGAGACCATCATTTTTCCCCCTTCATACCTTAACTAGACAACCCTTAACTACTCTATATAAGTACTTATTCATTGAACATACTTTCTTAGCTTAACACATTACATTCCTTAGTCCATTTAAGAGACATTCATCACATAAGGACATTCAAGTAATGGTCTTGGAGAAGACCTATGTACTCTCACTAACATCTTCAAAGCTTATTGTGCAATATCTAGATAGCATCACATACCACCACCTAAACTTCATAGAACTTCTCTAATGCTAATGGGTATCCCACATGATGAGAATAGGCAATAACCGACATAGACCATGATAACAAAACATGGAATCCAGAGTTGTAACCTACTCCGATAGAGGGTGTTCTACTTGCCAATGGTAGAACGTGGACACATCCCATGTAGGCACATGGTTAAGGAATATGAAGGTCTTACTTTGTTATCTAGCCTAATCCTTTAACTAGAGCTACTTACCTTACCATACTCACTCGGTGTTAGCCTTTGTTCTCATAGCGTAATTCATATTGAGGTTCATACAAAAGGGTTCCATATCAAGTTCATAACCCAATTACGTTTACCCTACCAAAGAGGTCCTCTATGTAACATTCCAGAAAATGTACTTGTCTAGTGAAGAGCCTATTAGGTTTTAAGATTATGTATTGGGGTACATAGGCATCCCAATGCCCAATATTTAGTAATATTGGGCATGTTAGAGAATATTGGCTTAAGGGTGTTAGCCAATTTCTATGTACATAAAATACACTTTGATGTTCAAATGCTCCAATCCAAGCTTATTTAGGAATTGTACCTGCAATGAAGACCCTAAGATAAAATTCTTATTTTACATCGCTTACACACATCAGGTACGAGGCATCCAAGTTTCAAGCCTAGGTACCATAGCACATGATCATTTAAAATGATCATGTAGATTAAGCAGTGCCCAAGGACATAATGAGGATACTTTGACAAGAAGTGAACTTTCCAGAGTGCACGGTTAGGGAAAGTGCACGGCAGCACATGTGCAAGCACATGTGTTATCGGCCGAGAGACTAACGACCAAGCCCAACCGATTCAGTTAGGGCGGTTAGGGGATAAGCACGCGTCGGGCAAGCCACGTAGGGCCGAGTTTTCTAACCAGTCCTAGACTCTAAGTAACTTACCTAACTAGCTAATTTACCTAGGACTAACTAAAATGAACTAACTAGTGTGCTCGAAATCCTAAGACCTAACCGGGTGACACTAGCCGAGTAGCTAACTAAAGAAACATCCTAGTACCTAACCTAGGATGGTCCAAAGGGGTTGGTTATGGTCCTAATGACTTAGGGGTACTTTAGTAATTACCTTAGGTCACTTAATTAATTAAATTAGCAACTTAATTAATTAATTTAATTCATGGTCAAACCTGAACCCCTTAGTCAAATGCTCTCCTATTTTTAGTTAATTTAGGAGGGGCGGTTAGGTAATTTAAGTGGAGGGTCTTTTGGTTAATTCATGGGACGAATATATATTGATATTAGTTCAGTTTTAGACCACTTTTACACATCCCAAATCATATCAAACGAAATTACTCTCAATCTCTCAAGAACGCTCTCTTTTCCAAACTCCATTGAAGAACAAGAAAAGAATAAGGAAGAAGACGAAGGTTTCGAAGTTTCCAATCAGATATCGTGGATTATTCATCTATAAGGTATGGGTTTTTCACTCTTGAGATTCCTTTACCCAAGAGGTCCTTTCAAGATAAGTTTTCAAGACTAGGGTTTTTACTCTACAAAACGGATTTTCTTCCTAATCCTAGATTTATGATTTTAAATGAAATGTAAATGTTTTCTATGTTTACCTTCACACGAATTGTTGACTAATTCATTGATAATGTTTGAATGTCGTGTTATAAATGATCTTTCTCTAAGTTATGGTTTCGAATGGGTTGTTTATGGTATTTTATAATGCGTAAATGTTAGAATTGGAGTTAAGACTTGAATGAACCCTTTAACGACCCGTTTACCTTCTCATACGCTGTGCATTGATCTTGTACATGATTTGATAAGTTGTTCTTGATTATACCATTGAGTGTTTCACTATGTATGATTATGAATATTGCATGATGAATAAGATTATTGGAAGAAATAGGTAAGTCTTCTAAGTGTGAGTACTCTTAAATGTTTATGTTAGCCTATAAACTATGATGCTATGTTATGAAAAGTATGTATGAGGTTTCTATGTGAATATGATGGGATATGAACATTTAAATTGTGAGATCATGATAAGAATACGAATATGCAAGCTTATGATATCGCCTGTATGCTTTACACAAGGTGATTATGTTATGTTAATCTCACATACGAAAGGTTACGATGAAAAGATATTATCATCTAATCTAAAAGATCTCATGATCATGTTATACAAGGATTTAATTTTCTATGACCTATGATAAGTTTATGATAAAAGAAAACTTAAAGGTTATTTCAAGAAAGGGACTTAAGCTAACCACCGATGAACTAGCTATGGGAAGTGTCCCTTCCCTAGTTGGAAGGTAGGTTCACAATGATTCTCATGAGACTGAGGCTTCCATGTAATGTGGAACTATGGGTCTCTAACACATCTTCTAGTTCTTGAACTATGTTGACACCATAGGATACTAGCTACTGGATCCACCTAAAAAGCTATGTCATGCTAGGTTCTACTTTGGCCGGTAGACCACCTCTTATCTGTGTGGGGAAGACACTGGATTCCATGTTTATCTCACATGGTCTATGTCGGTTAATGCAAATGTTCCCTCATGTAAAATGAAAGACAAGTAATTAAACGTTGACTAGGGTAACTCGAGGAGTTTGCTTAGTATAGGTAGGGGTATGGGACTCTACCTAGACATTGCACAAATTGACTCTAAGGGAAGTCGTAGGAGATTGTTCATATGTAATATGATAACATCAAAGATATATGTTTATAATATATGATGTTACTTTTATATGAATATGAGTCATTATGATGAAGCTGTTATTTGGTTATACTGCTATATGAAGTGATGACTACTTATGTTACAAGTATATGAAGAAAGGCTTTACTTATGGTCTCCTATCTTATCTACTTGGTTGTGTGGGTTTATAGGGCTTCACATGGCCATTGCACTTATAGGTTGGGGATGGGATCATTGGTAAGTGTTTTGTATATTATGTTTATATGATCTTTTGAATATGTAATGTTAATATGACTCTATGAGAATATGTCTTTGCTTATGATCATGCTTTAAGTGATGGAATCCTTAACTTGTATACATTATATGGTATGTACATTGAAGACTTTCACATGACTTTACATGTTTTCTAAAGAGATGATAAATGATCCTTTTTCATGCATGTCCCTATGTGTTATGTGCATATACCCATACTTAATACATGTGGCGTACTAACCCCATTACTTTATATTACTACAATTGTAGGTTCTGACCATTGAAGTTAAAGCGGTCGATTTGAAGAAGCTTGGAACTCTTTCTCCAAGTCTTGGTATGTCCTCATGTTCGGGACACTATCATCTATATTCCAGCCTATGGAGACTTAGTAGTTTTTAGAATACGTTATTTCCATTATGTTCTTTAGATTCTTTTGTATTAAGGCCTATATGGCATATTGACTATTATTGGCTAACTCCAGATTTGCACTCTTTAGATTGTTTCTTTATATGAGAAAGTTTTAGAATATCGTATGTATTTATGAATCTTAAGTATGAAGTCTAAGTATACCTAATTAGTATGTTAAAAGTTTTAATTTTTCTGCAATTTATAATGATCACATGTTATGACGAATGCTAAGGGCTTGTCTGAGTCCTCTGAGAGGACGACGACGCCGGTCTCATCCAGAGTTTAGGATCCAGGTGTGACAAAGTTGGTATCAGAGCATGAGGTTAAATATCCTTGGGATCAATGTCTCACTAAACCACATTACCTAGTGTATTGTTTATGGTTGTGAAGTGCGCCACAATCGTGGGCGAGGGGCTATGTGATGACTAGGAAATTTCTCTTTTCTTGATACTCCTATGTCGTGCCTCTAGAGCTTTGACACTATATGTGTTTAGCATCTAATCCCTTTCTTTTGTATATAGGCAATGAACACAAGAAGGAAAGCCTCCAGAAGGGTAGGAGGGTAGATTGCGAATGCGGGAGCTACTCCGCAAGGTAACCGAAATGCTCCTGAAGTGCAAGCTGCTGCAAATGATCAAGTTCCGGTGAATCCTCCGGCTATGACGGTTGGTGAGGTGAGGGCAGCCCTGTTCCAAATGGACCAAACCATCACCACTCAAGCTCAATCCATCACGGATCAAACTAACAGAGATGTTGCACCTCAAGGGAACCAACATGCTAGTACTATGGCTAGATGTGTGAGAGACTTTACGAGGATGAATCCTCCCATGTACTTTGGATCAAAAGTTGATGAGGACCCCCTAGACTGCCTAGATGAGGTCTACAAGATTTTATTTTCTATGGGGGTGAGTACTACTGAAAAGGATGAACTTGCTACTTATCAACTCAAGGATGTGGCTCAGACATGGTACGATCTGTGAAAGGATAGTAGGGCTTTAGGGGATGGTCCCGTGACTTGGGAGATCTTCAAAAAGGCCTTTCTTGACAGATTCTTTCCAAAAAACAAATAGAAGCTAAGGTAGAGGAGTTCATTAACCTTCGTCAAGGAGGTATGAGTGTTAAAGAATACTCCTTGAAGTTTGTTTAGCTGTCCAAATATGCTTCTTCTTTGGTTTCTAATGCTAGAGATGAAATGAGTTGTTATGTAACGGGTGTGTCCGAAGAGATTGAATAAGAATACCGTGCAGCCATTCTTCATGACAATATGGATCTTTCTAGGTTGATGGTTCATGCTCAACAGGTTGAGGAAAGTCTCCTAAGGAAGAGAAATAGGGAAGCTAGGAAGGCAAAGTCTTTTGAGAGTGGTTCTCCTAAAAGTAGGATTGATGTTCAAGACAAGCCTAAGTTTAAGAAGAGGTTTTCAAACCAAGTTCCTTCAGATTTCTCCAAGGACCGCAATGATAGAGGTTCTAATCCTAAACCACAAGAGGGGAGAAATATTGATCCACCAAGAGAAAGACCAACTTGTGGTAAGTGTGGTAAGAAGCATGGGGGCGAATGTGTTGTTGGAACTAATAGTTTCTATGGTTGGGGCAAAGGTGGCCATATGATAAAAGATCGTACTAATGTAAGAAGTCAAGGTAGGGTAATAGTCAAGTTCAACCAAGCGGTCCTAATTCTGAAGCTCCCAAGAGGAACCATTTCTATGCATTAAAGTCTAGGGGTGAACAAGAAAGCTCTCCCGATGTTGTGACGGGTAGGATTATAAGTTTTCTTTGTTAATGTTTATGCTTTGCTTGACCCAGGTGCTACTCTTTCTTTTGTTATACCTTTGGTAGCTAGGAAGTTTGATTTACTTCCCGATGTTTTGATTGAGCCCTTTTCCAGTTGTACCCCAATCGGTGACTCTATAATTGCAAAAAGAGTCTATAGGAAATGCCCTATCATGCTGCCCAATAGAATTACTCTTGTTGATTTGGTATAACTTGACATGTTTGATTCTGATATCATTTTGGGTATGGATTGGCTCCATGATTGTTTTGCTTCCATAGATTGTAGAATATGATAGTGAAGTTTCAATTCCCTAATGAACCTATTCTAGAGTGGAAGGGGGGAAAATTTATGCCAAGGGGTCAAATAATTTCGTGTTTAAAGGCTTGTAATATGATAGCCAAGGGTTGTTTATACCATGTGGTGAGGATAAAGGAGGCTTTTGAAACATATTGAATTCAAGAAAACCAAAACTAGGGTTGTTCCCAATGAAATTGTCGAATGTTAATCTCCCTAGTTCTCCCTATTTCTGATTCTAGTAGTACGTATAATGCTAAAGATTTCAGTAAGAAAGTAAAAAAGAAAGAAAGAAAGAAGTACGAAGATGAGGTGTGTTCGTATAGGATGACCAAAGGGTGAGGTTAGACGAAGTAATGATGTAAGTCATTCTTAGTCATTACACAGAAAGATCCCAATGGAAGTCTTAAAAGAATATCCTAAGTCAACCTAGCATGTTCAAAGTGAACGTGAGATCAAAGAAGAAGAAATGTAAGTTCAAAGTGAACTAAGTAAGCAAATCATGAGAATGTCAAATCATCAGTGTTTGATAAGAATGAAGTTTTAACAGTTATTGGTTAATGCCAATATTGGAGTATGAATATATGCCCCAAGAACTATATATTATGCAAATAATCAAAGAATGGACATAGCCAATAAAGATTGGCTTATAAAGACTTCATGCCCAATTTAACAAGAATGAAAAAAAAATAACTTGTTTACTAAATAGGTGCATGTTTTGGTAAAACATAGTACCAACTAGAGTTTTAAGAAGATGTTTTCATACTCTATTCTTGCACTATGTGAAACTTGTATGCATATGTTTTCTTGAGATTTTACTGTTTTGTTGATATCTTGAGAAGATTGATAGCATGATAAATATTTGATGCATTTTGAACTTATGATAAGGTTGAGAAAGAAATTCCCCACTATGTGTTATAAATATGTATCTCTTATACGTTTGTGCATCATAAATTGAGTGCTAAGTGTAATGATATGTTATGTGCTGGTTGTGCTTATAACGCCCCAAAATGAACTAAGGTGAACTAGAGCCTAATGGTTGTTTCTTGAGTTAATTTTAAGTTAAACGGAGTTAGTTTGGTGTCCTTAGGCAGTGTGAAAAGTTTGGTTAAGTTTGGAGTTCAATCGACCAAAAACGTCCATGACGTTCGGATGGTATGCCTTAGAATGTACTTGTATGTCTTGGCGAGTTTGGATGAGTTTTATGTGTTCGTTTTACTTGAAACATGCGTCGTATGTTCCTTAGACCTAGACGACTTAGTTTAGAGGTTTGACGACCGGGCACGACCCCACCTAGGACCCACAAGGGGCCCTAGATGAAGGGCCCAAGACTTGGGCAAAGTCTGCCCATCAGTGGCTCACGACGACCATGGCGACGGTCCGTTGCACTCAGGACGGTCCGTCGATCCAGGGAGTCGCGAGTGACAGAGAGTGGAAACTTGGACAGGCTCCAGTTGGAGCCAAGTGTTCCTCGACGGGACCCCATGACAGTCCGTGGTGAACGTGACGGTCCGTCGAGGAGGTCTCATCGACGAGGCCTGCCAGTGCACGACTTAAGGCTGCCAACTTGGGGTGTTTTATGTAAATACACCCCAAGTCTTATAAGACCCTAGGTGTATAGTTTTGGTGTATTTAGGTTATATTAAATTAGTTTTAAACCCTAGACCTAGACAAGATCCCCTCACTTCTAATTTCATCTCTCTCTCTCTAAAGAAACACTCTCCAAGACTCCATTGAAGGCTAGAGGTTAAGGAAGGATAGGAGGGCTGCTTTGGACGTGTTTCTTCATCAAATTCGTGGGTTTCTTTCTCATAAAGGTATGGTATCCATTCTTGAATACCTTTCCATTCAAGAAGCCAACTTCCAAAATGGGTTTTCAAAAGGGGGGTTTAAACTCAACTTCTTCTAAACTTGGATTTCTATTATGGGTCTTCTTGTAACTAAGTTCTAATGGTTTAAATGTATTTATCTTGGTTTGAATAGATGGTTTTGATGTTAAAACTCCATGAAACTCTTGTTTATGCATACTTCAAATTTTGACTTGAAAATGGGTTATGTGAGCATGATTCGAGTAGGGTATGAACTTGGGTCTTCTTGTATTTGTCATGTTGGTGTAGCTACTGCCCTAAGGGCCTTAATATGGTGAAATATTTATAAATTGCTTATGGGTAATGATGGTTTGATTTGTTGATGAGTTGCTCTCATTGTATAATTCTTATTATGAATTGCTATTTGAGTGGTATGGTTCACCTTATGGGTGGCGGTGCTAATTGATGAACTTGATGTTACTTAGTATGGTTTGAGTATGTGATCTTGAAGGTCTAATATGTGAAATGAAGATATATATTGGGAAATGGTCTATGTTGGTTTGATGTAGCTTGAATCGCATGTTTGACCTAGTTTATGTCTAATAGTATATGATCAGGGAGGAAGTATGTAGAGTGTGTAGCTTGATGAATCAAGGTTAAAGTATGAGTAGAAACTTGATGATAATGAAATGATGCTTATATGCAAGGTGTGCACATGTACAACACACTCCTTTAAGATTTGTATTATGTCAAGTTGAGCAAAAAGGGGAAATCTTGAGGTGGACACACTTCGTGAGTTGAGATGTAGTGTCTAGTAACAACCTCTCCATTTCCTAGTGAGCTTTCTAAGATAGACTTATTATGTTGAGAAATCCGTGTGGAGTTATGCCTAGCACCGAGAGGATATGAAGGGGAGGTGGATTGCACTTCGTTAGTTGAGATGTTGTAATCCAAAGTACCTCTTGAGATGAGTACTCCTCGTTAGTAGAGAGTGAGTTACTTAGTAGCAATCTCCTTATCCCTTAACTATGTGCCCGCATAGGTGTAGCTATTGGAAAAAGCCATGTAAACGCTAAGAAGCATGACCTTACTCTAGGCAAGTAAGGATCCCTCATCCGATAGGGGTTAATATCGGGATTCCATGTCTAGCTCTCATGGTCTTTGTCGGTTAAGCTAACTCCCACAAAAGAATTGTTTTGAAACTAGTTATCTTGTGTATTGTTGAAATTGTGTATGTATGTCGTGAAGTGCTCAATCCACATTAGTTACCAAGTAGGAGCATTGAGTGGGAGTAGTAGTATGGGATGCTATTCTCACATTGCACTTGGTGTGACCTATACCTACTATGGGAGAAGAGTACCTTCATGAATTCCGTGTGAATGAGTACTATGGTGTAGTGTTATGGAGGATTATTGTGGAGTACTTGAGTAAATGGAATCCATTAGGAGTACTAAGTGGGAGTGGTAGTATGGGATGCTACTCTCACATTGCACTTGGTATGACCTATATTTCCATGAGTGTTTTGCATATGTTAGCCAAGGGCGTGGATTTGATTTCTAACGAAGTAAGCCTAAGATTAGGTAGTTTTAAGAGTCGCTTTGGTGTGCTTTGAAGGGAGGTGTAATGAGAGTCCCTTCTTGGCTCACCTTAGGGAGTCTTAGAATAACCTTGGGTTAGGGCAACTTCAAAGAAAAAGGGTTCATATGACTTGGACCGTGCCTTTCACTGTAAGGTCTTCATGGTAAGAATTCAAAATGTTCACTATGATGCTTTATTCAATTTTATTGCAAGTTTAGCAAAGTTAATTGAAATGTTCCTTTTGTTTACTTTAAGTTTGGTAAGATAGCCATAAAGTATTAATTGTTGATTCTTATGTGGGTTTGTTTCTAGATTCATGAAGGTTATATTTGAATTGCATAAAAGCTATCTTTACTAAAATGTCCCTTTTTGCATGTTTTTGCATATGCCATACTTAGTACATTGTTGTACTAACCCCATACTTTTTTATACCTTATGAGTATAGGTTGGAAGCCTTCGGAGGATCAAAGTTGAAGCTTGGGAATTCTATCTCTCAAGACTTGGGTATGTCCTCATATATTTGAGGACATAGTTTTTTTTATGTTTCTTAGTTTCCTTATTAAGACTTAAAAAATGTATTTATTCTATTGTAAAGGGCCGTGTCCCTAAGATTCTAAGTTGTGTCTTTAAGTTGGCTTGTGACGATAAGATTTCCTAGTATTTATGAAAAGACTCCTTTTATTATTATTATCGTGAAAAGTTTTAATTCCGCACTACTTTTTATGCTTTATGTTATGAATGCGAGTTAGAGGGCTTGTACGAGACCCCAAAGGGGTCAAGTACGCCGGTCACGATTCGAAGGTTTTCCCTAACTTCTAGGGGGTGCTTTCGGGTCGTGACAATTGTGATCTCAATTCCTATTCTCCCTAATTTCTTCACAACATTCGCGCTCGGTATCTACCGCATGTAACGACTGATTTTCCCCATTAATTGGATCATCATGTATATTCATTGAATGATCACCCAAACTTTCATTTGAATGATCACCCAATTCCTCATTTCCAATAGATTCATTGTCGTTGTCAAATGAATTTTTTGGTTCAATTGGGGGCCTCACATTGACGTGAATCCTCAATGTAGGCCTAGAGCAATCAATACCAATATCTAACATGTACAAGCTAATGTGCCAATCATTTTTTATGAATGTGGGATGTATTTTTCCCCTCCCATTCATTTGATATCTAATCACCAAGTCATTTGGCTCACAAGTTAACTCACCGGCCTCAATTACGGTTGCAATCATATCGTCATATGAACCATTACGACGCAACGCAATGGACATTGTCGTCTTACTAAAGGATTTCCAATTCCAACTTTTGGGAGTCTCCTCCCATACTCCAATATAATCTCCAGCTGCAACAACAAATTCAGCTACTGCGATTATAGACTACAAATATCTATAATAGATTAGAGTATCAGTCTATGAGGTACAAAATCCGTACGAAAATGCGACTGGATGAATCTGGGTTCAAAATTCAGCTCCTGCAATGGCAAAACATATTTTAATGCTTTTAAACTACTAAAATGTATCTGTAATGAGTTATCATGGAAGATTTTTCAAGTTTATAAAATGGCGGGAAATTAACTTTGAAGCTTGGTTTTGAAAGAAATGGAGTAAACATGAATATGGAGTAGGAGATGATGATGATTTTACCTTAGAAATGGATATCACCATCGAAAAACTCGCCAAAATTGACAAATCGCCAGCAGCAAAAACGAGATGCAACTGTTTCCGTTTGTAGATTTTTTTTTTCTAATATAAATTTTAACAATTATAAATAAATATATTATTCCAAATATGTTAGAAGGAGGGGGGGGGGGGACTAAAGTGGAGATCTAGAAAGTTGGTGGGGTCTTTTGTATGTGTCAAATAGGGCACATTGATGATGTCATTAATAGTGGGTATACCACTAATTTTTCAAGACTTATGACTTAATGTCACATTAAGTCTTTAAGGTGGCTATTTTGCCAACTCTCCCCACAGACTGTACAAGGTTCCAAAGATGGGGGTCCGAAATGGGAAGTCTTTGATCCCACCCACGACTCACCAGGACGGTCTGTAGTCTAACCAATGGACCATAGGTCCAACCATTAGTAAGGCCCGACAATTATTTTAATAGGCTTTTGGGTCCCTTCTCAATAGTTTTAACCCAATATTATGTCGTTTGCCTTCTACCCAAAGCTATATATAATGATTTTAAACCCCCAAAGCACCCAAACTCAATTCATTCTCTTAAATTCCCAAAAGTTAATCAAGCTCCTCCTCTCAAATATTTCTCTCTCTAAGGAAGAAAAATAAGTCAAGTTAGGGTTTCAAGATCTAGTCTTCACTTCGCAATTGCTCGTGGGATTTGAACTCCAAGGTATGATAATGTTCATCCATGGAGCCCTTTCCTCCACATGGTTCCTAAATACTCTAATTTACATAGTTAGAGATTTCTAATTTAAGTTAGGATTTTCTTCAATGTCATGGTTCCTTTCAATGTTGGTTCACTTGATTGTTTCATGACTTTTATGCATGAATTTAAGAAATTGAATGCTTTAAGTTGATTTCCCATGAACCCATGCATAACCATGTTTTCTAAGCTACGATTATATAATCTAGGTCTTAAAACATGAAAAATGAATTTATGAAAATATGCATTACTTCTCTTTATGAAATATATAGAAATGATTCTTTGACTTAAAAAATAAGATGAAATTTATGAATTATTGAAAAGAATGCATGTTTATCAAACTATGTTTATGATTCCAAGTAAGATTATAGATGTAAATACTATATAATCAATGAACTTTGGCCACATGACATGATCGACATCTAGGATTGCCCTCAATGCTTTTCAGGCTATTTCCTAAATTAGGTCTTAATTATTATGATATCCATATATACCAATAATGATTATAGACCACAATTTCAAAACTATTTCCATTACTAGTAGGGCATTTCTAGCATAAAGTGAATGACTATGGGCCTTAAAAGTTATTCTGAAAAGATCATGGATGGTGAAAGGTTTCCTCACGCATGGTCTGAGAATAAATCCAATGACAAGACAAGCGGAGACTACCCTTATTTCTTAAAGATAAGACAAGTTAAGATTAATAACTACTCCGTGGATTTATGCGTAGCACCGAGAGAATATTGAGATGAATTCTCTCCCGTAGTTGAGGTTGGGTTTATAGTAGCAATATCCTTATCCCATATTGTTGGAATGTATGCGTCCAAAGGTTTTGATGGACTAGGTACTCAACACAGTTATAATAACAAATAGTAAAATCAGTGTTGAAAGCAAAGATTGCACAAACAAATTTACGTGGAAACCTCCTTGCTCAAGGGAGTAAAACCACGACCTGTCTACCAAGACTTTGCAAACTACTTCCACTAATCTTCTCGAAGCAAAAGCAAAAGACATTTTACAAAATGAGATTAGCCTGCTAATCTCCACACTAATAACACCTATCACTTAGACGAGTCAGAGCAGATACAACACTGCCCAATATACTAATTATGCCTGATTAATATAGACTTTACAATAAGACACTAAGTTTCTCTTACCCTAGATCTTACAATGATTCAAACAAACTTGAAATGTTTCTATCACTAGTGAAACGAATCCTACAATATAAGCACGATTACAAGCAACAATAATAACAGCTGATACAAAAAGCAAATGAAACACTCTTATCAGGTCCCTGTTGTTTGAATCTTGAAAATCTCTCTTTTTGAATAAATTCCTTTTCTTGTTGTTTGTCCTAGGATATAAACCATGAAGAATTATCATCCAACGTACAAACAACCTCGTCGCGTTTGATTGGTGCAATACTATGAGCCTTCACCAACTTCCTGGTGCAGACAACTTTTACAGCTATACAACATTTTGCCACTAGATGAGTATTCATACTCTATTGAGGACCGGGTCCCTACACTTGTGACAAGATCATCAAAACATCTAGGAGCATTAACACTTATCAAGTTTCCCCTTTTTTATGATGACAAACAACCTGCAATTTCCTCACGTGAGTGTAAAAACATTCATTCAAATAATAATCAATGCATTCCCCTTTAATTAACTAGTTAGTTCCACCTGAGTTCAATGCCTCCATTTCATCTCAAGTCCCAGTCAGAGCCTCAACAAACTTCCCCCTTTTGACATTATCAAAAAGGTGAAGCAGTAAACATATGTAAGTTATAACACAAGACAGAAAATAATCAAGGGCCTTGGGCCACATAGAACATGCGTATGAAAGCATAAAGAGACTATTAAACCACACATGAACAGAGCAGAGATCATAAGAGCATTATGTCACATATGGTGACCACTGTTACTAAAAACATAAATCTACAAGATTTTGAGTTACAAGAGTAGACAAAAGAAAAACTCAAGACAACTATGACACATTTAGGATGGAGGGAGAAGGGGAGTTAGGGTGCGCATAAACATAAGCATTCTCTCATTTGAATCTTCATGAGCCTTGATAATCTTCCTATTGAGGGCCTTAACTTCCTCACTAACTGAGGCATTTATCTTCGGCAGTAGTGCATTTTCATGACTTAACTTTTGCATCACCTCTTCATTTGCGTGACTGGTACCAAGTCCGCTAGAAATTGCCTTATGAAGTTCATACTTAAGTCTAGAAATTTCAACCTACTGGTTATTGAGAATACCAGTGAGATCATTCACTTCACATTTGGGAGTAGCCTGCTGATCGAGAACAACTGCTATTTCAGATCTATGCTTAGCTTGTCCGTCCATACACTCACATTCTAGTAGAGTGGCCTCAGTGAACATCTGCTTGGTAGTACCTGGTACCCCCCCCTTCCTAATGGCTCTTTAAAGTGGTTGAATACAAAATTCAGCAAATATCCATACGGAATGGCATGGTTGTCTTGTTTCAACATCATTACTATGTGCATGTGCTCAAGCATGATGGAAGGAAGGCTTATTTCTTCAAGCTCAACAAGTTTTTCCATAAGAAATAAGTCACCAGCAGATGCAACTGTTCGTTTCTCAGTCCTAGGCACCAACACTTTGTTGATGAACTCAAGCACTAACTGATATTCCCCCTTAAGGAACTTCTAAGGTAGCCCTGCACGTTTAACCTCTCCTCCTGTTGTGGCAAGCTTGGTGAATTCCCCATTTTGTTTGCATCCTTCAATGGTTCGAATTCCTACCACACGCACCCCAGAATAATCCTTAGAATTTCTACGTCCAAACATATCTCAACGTTCGTGGTTGTAATTCCCTCATATTCCAGTAGCTCCATTTTGTAGAAAAACTCACGCACTTCAGGTTCGTGCAAATACATAGTAGGTTGTTGAAAAGATGAATCCATCCTTGAATATTGACAACATCAAACAAGGCTTCCATACCAAATTTTGTCAGAATGTCATTGTCAAATACTTTGCCATTCAAAACCTTTTGGTTCTCCATTTTCTTTATGTGCTCCTCCTTTGTCATTTCCTTTTCTTCACTTTGATTTTTAACCCTAGGACATGGTCACTTTACGGGTTGTTCATCCACATGTTTTTTCACATCCTCCCTTTTATAGGATTTTTCTATTTTATCGCTTTCTCCCCTTTTGTAGGAGATTTCCTTGCTCTTTTCTGATTTACTTTTGATTTCATCATTTCATCTTTAGCTTGCCTCTTTCGTTTCGCCACATACCTAGTAATGTCCTCAGATTGGGTCTCACTATCTTCAACAGGCACATGAGTGGATTTGGGTTCCTTAGGTAGTGACCCTTCCTGTATTCTTTTTCTTATTATCTCAGTTTGAACAACATTTGCAACCATAGCACTTCCTAGAACCTTTTGAGTAGCACTTATTGTCCCATACCTTTTCTTTTCACCCTTTAAGTAAGCCTTAACCAATTTTCCCTTTTCCTTTCTTTTTCTCTCATCTATACTATCAGCACGTTTAGTAGTAATGACAACCTCTGGCACACCTTCAACCATTTCCAACTCATGAGCCCTTACTTGAGAAGAGTTTTCTCCTAGCACACCTCTGCTTCTCCATTTTAACTGAAACTCTTCTTTTTTCCCTCATTATTCTCAACATAGAAGGATCTGTGAGTTTTGGCAAACAAGGCTGACTTCTGTGAGGGACCTAATCCAGCGATCTGAACTCATGTTCCAGTACAGTAGGTTGAGAATCTCCTCTCAGTGAGGCTAGACTTTTAACAACCACTAGTTTCGCCCTTGCACCTAAAATGAAAGACTCCGGACCCGTTCTCTCCAGCAGATCCCCTTAAAAAAGTCTCCTGATATAGTGGATGAGATAGCCATAGATCCAACTTCTAGTTCCTCAAAGAGGGGTTTGCCACGATTGCGCCTATGAGTTCTGTGATTCTTTACCAGATAAACTTAGGGTAGGAGAACATGCCACTACACCCTTAAAAGGAATAAGAAGGGAGTCAACAACTGTAGTCTGAGTGGTAATAAATTCATCCAATGTACCATCTCCACAAACTGGAGTCATAGGCGGCTCTTCTATAGTAGGAGTGGAGAAGTTGAATGCACTATGATTTTCAACTTCTTTAGAGATTGTGATATTAGAAGAAGATTCAGAGTTAGTAATGTTGAGATAGAGAGAAAGAGAAAATGCTTTAGGAATTTGAGTTGAAGATTTTCATAAGAACGATTTGAAGAAAACTAGTAATTGATTTAGTCAAGGGAAATGTATTTAAAGAGAAAAAGAGGCACGGGTCCCCAATAGTAGCATTTCTTTGGTTAAACGCGAATAGACATTATAAACTGACGTGATGAATAGGGTAAGTACACGTGGTAGTGATGTTGACAATTAAAACAGTGTAGCATTAGTAATACTAACCTCAAGAGGACCAGGTCCCCTTTTTAGGTTTTTAGCCCTACCAATATGATTTGATCTTCTCTTCATCTAAACACACCATGAGTGTATACCGGCATGAAGGTACCAAAGATGAATTCTTAAGTGACAAGCATCTAAACAAGTATAGTACATGCCCTTCTGAACATAGTCAAATAGATGGTTTTGTGCAAATTTGTCCAAAATCAGATGATCTTGTGCATCCCCTGCCTCATCCTATTTTTAATGAAACATTCTTTACTCAGGGGCTTTGTAAAAATGTCTGCTAGCTTATCTTCAGTATTGTAAAACTTCATCTCCATATTCTGCTTCTCCACATTATCCCTTAAAAATTGGTGCCTCACATCTATGTGCTTAGTTCTCTTGTGCTGCACTATTTTTTTGCCATATTTATTGCGTTGGCGTTATCACATATGAGAGGGATTGTGTATGTGAGAACACCAAAATCCTCAAGTTGCTTCTTGATCCACATAAGTTGTGCACAACATGATGCAGCAACTACATATTCTACCGCTGTTGTGGATAATGCAACTGAATTCTGCTTCTTTGTTCCCCAAGAAATCAGTGATGACCCAAGGAAATTAGCCATGCCATTTGTGCTTTTACAATCAACCAGAAACCCTACATAGTCAGCATCAACATACATAATTAAGTCAATGGAGTCACCTGTTGGATAGAAGAGGATGAGGTCCTCTGTTTCCTTCAAGTATCTCAGAATACGTTTAGCAGCCTTTAGATGTGACTCCTTTGGTGCAGCTTGAAACCTTGCACACATCCCTATACATAGTCTGATTAACCTCCACACTATCTTCATCCAAGTCAAGTTTCACGCTTGTACTCATAGGAGTATCAAGAACTTTTGCTTGCTGTAAATTGAACTTTTTGAGTTGCTCTTTTATGTATTTCTCTTGACATATGGAGGTGCCATGAAGGGATTGTTTGATTTGCAGCCCTAGGAAAAAGTTAAGCTCCCCCATCATGCGCATTTAAAATTCACCACTCACCAATTCAAAAAGCCCTTTGCACAATGAATCTGAAGTGGCTCTAAACATGATATCCTCTTCATAGACCTGCACAATCAACAACTCTTTACCTGTTGATTTCTAAAAGAAGGTATTTTCAATTTTTACCTCTTTTGAACCCATTGTTAAGGAGGAACTATGACAAATGTTCATACTAAGCTCTGGGAGCTTACTTTAATCCATACAAAGTTTTATCCAGCTTAAACATGTGATTTGGCAGTTCTGTATCTTCTAAGCCTGGGCTGTTTGACTTACGCTTATTCCTTCATATTCCCATTAAATAATGCCCTCTTGGCATCCATCTGAAACCTCTTGAACTCCATGTAGGCAGCAAATGCTATCAAAATCCTGATAGCTTCTATTCTAGCTACTAGTGCAAAGGTTTCACCGCAATTAATCCCCTCCTCCTGATTGTATCCCTGCATTACGAGTCTTGAATTGTTCTGGTAATGGTCCCATGCTCATCGAATTTGTTTATGAAAACCCATCTTATACCTCTGATGGTTCTGTTGAGTGGTTTAGGGACCAGGTTCCACACCTTGCTTCTCTCAAATTGATGAAGCTCTTCTTGCATTGAGGTTATCCAATATACATCCTGTAAGGCTTCTTTGATATATATTGGCTCAATGGACGATATAAAAGTAGAATACGCAACTAGATTTCTTGTTTTTGATCTAGTTTTTATCCCAGAGTCAAGTGGAGAAATGAGATTTTCCAATGGATGAGAGTATTGGTGTTTTCATCCAGACCTTCTGCTTGACTCTTGTTCCACATAAGCATCAGATTCAACATCATTATCTTATGGATTTTGAGAAGGAATTTTGTAAGACCCCCAAAATGATATAGGGTGTCTAGAGCCTAACATATTTGTCTTAATGTTTTAAGGTCCTAAAATGGCTTATAATATGGTTTAGAGGCAGTGTGTAAAGTTTGAGGTGATTTGGAAATCAAACGTCAAGGGATGACCAAGACGTTCGACGATTAGTCACCTATGTGCCTCATGTGTCTATATTTGCTTATATATGTATGAAATGAGATTATGAAGTCTTAAAATTAGTTTTAATGATGTTTAATGGTATTATATGAAGTTTTGTGAAGTTTGGAGGTCAAACGTCCAAGACGTTCGAAAGATAACTTAGAGATATGCATGTGTGAGTCTTGATGGGGATTTGCATGTTTGGACGAGTTGCAGGTGTTTGTTTTGGGTGAAACTTATGTGTAAGATCTACAAAATATTAAGGGTTGTATTTACGTTGGAAACTTCCAGGTACGACTTCTAAAGGGACCTTACAAAGGGCCCACAAGAAGGACCCAAGGCTGGTCGAGACACTGCCTTTGGCAGTGTCAATCGACGGACCAAATAACGGCCAGTTGGATGACCAAGTAACAATCGACGGAAGCCAAAAATTTGCCAAGTAACAATCGACGGAAGCCAAAGGACGGCCAGTCGATTGACCAACGACCAATTGATTAGGTCCGTCGATGGTGGTCTGGTGCCACTGCCTGTGCATTATTTCATTAAAGGGGTGAATGGGAAATTCATCCCACGTGCTAACCTGACCCCACATGATTTATTTGGTGATTTTTGGGTGTATTTAAGTGATCAAAAACGTGATCAACCCATTCCCAAACCAACTCACACGAATTGAACCTTTCACTCAAAACATACTCTCCCTAGAAACCACCATTGTTGGTGAAGCTCATGAACAGCTTGAAGCATGGATTCCTATGGTTTCTTCGTCAAGTTTTAAAGGTTTTCATGAATAAAAAAGGTATGGTGATCCTTCATGTCTAGTTATCCTTCAATCTAGAGAGTTAATCTCAAAGTTTCAAAAGAGATTTCATGATCAAAGTTCTTCTTCTTCAATCTAACCATGGGTTCTTTCTAAAGATGTTTTAAATGGTTAAATCATGATAAATTGATGTTTGGTTTGAATATGGTTTTACTCTAATTGCATGATGAACCCATGCTCCTTCCCTAAATCGATTTAGTCCTTACATGGGCTTTGTGATCTTGACTTGTTATCGATTGAATTGTTATTCTATTACGTTGAAGTGGTTATACCTACTGTTACTTACGTGAATTAAAGTTGAATTGATGATGAACGATCCATATTGATCAATGTATGAAGAATTCAACATGACTAGTATATGATCTATGTATTCATTGTAAGGTTGGCTTTATGTCGATTGTTGTAAGACTTTGGATTATGTTAAGCTGCTTGTAGCTACTGTTTTAGGTTATATAATGATTGAATTATGGATAAGAATCTCGTACGATCAAAGTAAAGAATGATTGGCATGAATTGATCTAGTTCTTCTAATCTATCGATTGATAATACTATGTATGTGATGTGATCTATATTTTAAGATTATATGAATCATGATTTCTTTGAGTAATGATATAATTAGATACTGCCTAACATGTACATTATTGTTAAAATTTGATTGATGATCAAGGCCTTAGAGAATCAACAGTATTGGCTAATTCCTCTATGTTCCAGCGAATTAATAAGCCTATTGCTTATGTTGGAAGCTTGATCTTGAAGTGCTTTAAGCAAGATTTCGTTAGGACTAAGTGTATGATTAGCTACTGCCTTTGATTGAAATTATTGATGAAATATGATCTATAATCCCTATAAGTGAAATTGGTTGATGGTCTATGTCCTTCTACATTCTAGCATGTTAATGATATGTTGTACTAGTTTGTAGTATGACCTTGTAGTATCTTATACTTGAATTTATGTATGATTGTCGAACTTCAGCTACTGCCCTATTCTTGATTTATTTATGAAAGAGTAGTGATGGTCAATGATGCTCTACTCTTCTACTTCTCTATTTCTTTATAGTAATGTTGATGAAGCCTTGTATGGCATTGTGTGGTATGGTCCACTTATGGTGACAGTGTTTACTTTATTTTCATTATATATGTGTTGACCATGGACTTGAAGGCAAATTGATGAATATATGATTGAGTGATTATGATGATCACCTTATGTGTAACTTGTGCCTATTCTTCTACTTGTGTTGTGAATCTAGGTTATGTTACTATTGTTATAAGCGTGTAAAGGGTTATGTAATATCATGTGTAGGTGCTGCCATTAATGAAGTGTTAAAGATTGATGACCCCTACCCATGTACCCCTATGTGAATGTGTGAATAGCTAATATTAGAAGTCTTAAAGTGTTCTATGAAGTTAACTTGTCTCCTATGCTATTGTGTGTTGTGTGGTCTATGCTTTAAGAGTATTGTGGTCTAAGAGGGTGGCTGCCTCAATGAGTTATTGATGTCCAGTATGTGATTATGTTGACCAATGTACACAAACACTCACACAGTATGCATGCTTACAATGTAGTATGAATGTGCATAGTGTCTTAGTGGGTTTATAAGAAAGTATTGCTCAAATTGTGATACCTATAAACTTATGCATTGATATATGAACATGTGTGACATTATGTGTTATGTGAAAGGTTTGTTCACATCTATGTATACACTCACACACATGTATGGTGGTCTAGTAAATAGAGGGGCTTTGAGAGGGGTGCCCTAGAATACTCTAAACTAGATAAGTGCTTGAATATGCTATAAGCATATAAAAAATGAATATCTTAAGCCTATGTTTTATGAAAATGTAATTAAAGGATTTTCAATAAAGGGACTTAGCTTATCACCGAGTAAACTTGACATTGAGAGGTGTTGACTTTCCCTTGAGGAAGATTCACCATTTGTCCCTTATAGAGTGTTGACTTCCCTTAAAGGAATACTCACCTATGGACCCACATGAGGTGTTGACTTCCCTTTGAGGAAGGCTTCACCCATGTTTCCTCATGAGATGAAGCCTCAATTGTCAATGACATGTAGAGGGAACTACCTATCTCTTAGTTCCATAAACTATGCTTGCCACATAGGATCTAGCAAAGTGAATTCACTTAGGATGCTAGGATATATGTTAATGTTCTACCTTGGCTACATAGGAACAACTTCCATTGGTGTAAGGCTCTACAACACCAAATTCCATGTTTATCACCCATGGTCTTAGTGTCGTTTAAGGCTATATTTTCCCTAAAGTAAATTGGACAATGGAAGTAAAGAACTAGGATCCTAACTAGGATGACTTAAGGGAGGTTACTTAGTATAGGTGGAAGTAATGAACCCATCTAGACATTACACAAGTAGCTCCTTATGAAGTCCTAGGAAGGTGACCTAATGTATATGATTATTCTTATGTCTTTATGCATAATTTTAGAAATTTTCTACATTTTATGAAGATGTGCATGGTATGAATCTAGATGATGTGATCTATCATTATGTGCATTATGTTGGTGTAAATGACTATATGATGAAGGTCTTGTATTGACATGAATGAAGTTGTCTTTACTTGTTATGAGGGTGTATGAATTGTATGTTAAGGTTTGTGGTCTCATGAAGAGTTTACTAAGTATGTGTGAGGTTATGGGGCTTCACATGTACATTGCACTAGTAGACAAAGATTGGGGTCATGAACAATGTCTTATAATAATGAATATGAAAAGAAGTAAAAGTATGTGCAAGTTGATATAGCTTACTGTAATGTCCTATATTCTTGACTTGAATGTCTAGTAATGGGCTATACTTCTATGGGGATATGTGTTGGCTTGTGTAAGTGTATGTATTCTTTCTTTGTGGCCTTAAGGTGATGCATTGCACCAAGTATCACTAGAGGGTTACTTGGGAGGTTGATGAGTTAAAAGAAAAAAGGTTCACTGTTAAGGGATAGGAGCTCATTATAAAGTGACCTCAAACGGGACTTAAATTCTATATATGATTTCTATGATGTTTAGCCTTTGAATATGTTTATATTAAATATGTGATTGATATAAATGCTATTGGATAAAGGTTTTATGAAGATTTACGCAAAATGGCATGAAGTATGATTTCAAGAAAATGTCCCTTTTAAATGCATGTTTTTGCATGGTTGCCATACTTAGTACATTCTTGTGCTAACTCCATTCTTCTCTACTTTTTACACAAAGAGGAGGTTATAGATGCTTAAAGGATGTCTTTAATGGTGAAGAGCTTGATAAATGATTCCCAAGATCAATGAAAGGAATCCTTAAGTTCAAGGATCTTCTACTTATGTATTTACTGTAAAGTCTTTAAATATTGTACAGTTATGTAATGTGTCTTATGGGTCGTGTCCCTAATGTACTCTAATGTTGTTGAGTGTAAGATGACAAAGAGACTTAAGGTCTATATATGTGTTATGACTTATGTTTTATATATATGAAGTAATGTTCTAGCATATGATGTGCTATGAAAAGTTTTAAATTTTCCGCTAAATTTACTATGTCAATGTGATGAATGATAACTATGGGCTTGTATAAGACATCCGAGAGGTCAAGTACGCCATATTACTTCTAGGGGGTGCTCCCCGGATGTGACAAACGTCGTATTAGAGCATGAGGTTATAAAGTGGTTTTAGGTTCTAAAAGTCTCATATTGCCACGTCTAGTAGAGTCTCGTAGCATTGGTGGTGAGTCGCGACACATCAAATGGTATGGGAGGCTATAAGACGATAGAGTTTCCCTTGTTCATCATTCTCTTATCGTGCCATAGAACTTAACTCTATAAGATCTCTTTCTTATGTTTTCTTGTCCGGTGGTCTTTTAGATGTGATTGCTTGGATGAGATTGTCTCTATATGCTTGAGGGAGAAAATGTGAGTTTAAATGATTATCTTGGTTTTATGGTTAAATGAGTATGTGTGAAGGTGAATTTTGGCATGTTATGATGATGTGATGCCAATTATGGCTAATTATGAGATTTATGTGAATAAGCATGTTATGTTGAGAAATGTATATCATGATATAGTTAAAGCATGTTAGAAGTTATTATGGCTAAATTAAGTTCTTTTGGAATGATGTGTTCCTATAAGGTTTTACTTAATGGTAGCCTAATACTATGATTTGAACTTGAAATGCTTAGTGACTACCTATGGAAGCATGCTACCCTAAGAATATGTGCTTAAAAGTGTTCAATGTTTCCCTTTGTATATATGTGGTCCTTGATAAGTTGCCTAGTATGGATTGAAGTTCTTGGTATAAACTTGATCCTAGGTGTGATAATAGTATGATTGTCTTGGTAAAGTTTGGTATCTCATATTGTCATGTTTTTCCTATCGATTGCTTAAATGTTGCATTTTTGGAATTTGGAAGCATGCTCACTGTATTGTTAGGCAACTTACTGTAAGATTTTTGAGAAATCAACTAAATTGTTCTTTGATTGGAAGTTGTTTAAATGTGTATAGAATTGATGCATATGAGCATGATAAAGAATGTAAAAAGGAGATTTGCTATTTGGAATGAAGAATAAAAATCTTATGGCATGATGAGTCGTAAAGTTGTTTCTAACTTCTTATTTTGTTGTGAGTCCCTTGATGTTGTGGAATTGATGTTTCCCCTAGAATTGAGGGTAGTATTCTTATCTTGGTAGGGTGATGATGTGGGTTTGATTGACCTAGAAGTTACCTTACTTTAATGTTGAAAGAAAAGAAAGAGTCCTTATGGCTAAGCCCCCTTGTTGTCTTCCCCTAATGTTGTATGACCTTGGTGTTTATTATATTGTATGAAAACCTTATGTGGTTGAATGGTATGACCTAACTTGATGATTGGGGATAAATTGCCTAGGTGATGAAGTTTAGAACACCTTTGAAGCCCTCATGGTATGTTACTGTAATTCCCTTATTGATTGATAACTAAGATCCTTTTTAGGTTGGTTTAAGTTGCTCTTAATTTGGTTTACCCTAAGTGGGGGATGGTGATGAAATGGTAAGGTTGTAGATATTTTCTACCTTGTCCTTATATTTTTGCTTGAACTTGAAACTAATGAATTCTTAGTAAGCTTGCTCATGAATAGAGTTTTGCATAAGGTATGAATTGCATGAACCTTATATGTTTGGTATGTATTGATTGGCGTTACATTAAAGATATTGTGAAGATTCCAAAGTGAATGAATGGGAAATTTGATAAAATCCATGTTTTCTCATGTGTATTGTGCATCTTAACATGCTAATTGAGAATTTGCCTTCATGATGTAAGGTAAGAAACATGGTTTTAGTCACTTGTAAGGTGTAATGTTTAGCCTTATAATGAAAAGTTGAGTCTCTTTAACAGGAAATATGTTGAGTCTCTTGAAAACTATGTGACTTGTATGGTTTGGAAAGCATGATTTTAGGCCCACTCTTGAAAGGTGAAAGCATGTTTAGCTAAGTGTTCATGTGTGTGCCTAGAATTTATATTGTTTTTCCCAAATGATGCTTACTGTGAAGGTGACCACTATGTTAGAATTTGAAATTTTGTGAAATGGCTTCCTATTTGTTGTGATGTGTTTGGTGTGACTTACCATTTAGACTTCACTAGGAAGGAAACATGATCATGCTTTGGTTTAAAAGTTGAGAATATCTCATATTACAGTAAAGATGACCTTTGTGCATTTTCTTGGGTATGAACTCATGATACATGTAAGTGTGTTGAGGAGAAGTACATTCCTCCATGGACACAACTAGGCATGGTATGGTTGATTATGACCCTCATAGAACTAGATCTAACTAATGAAGGTCCTTATTGATTCAATTAACTCAAGTCTATGTGCAAGGAAGTATGAGTGCCTACTTGCTTTTGAGTGATGTGGAATCTGCCTTAGTATGATTAAAAGAAGGGGTATGATGAACTCTTAATAAAATGGAGTATAATGACCATGTTATGATTAGGATAATGATTTTCCTCTTATGAACATTATAAGAGCCTTTTGATTGATGCATTAAAGAGTGAGTGAAATTGAAGTTTTGCTACTTGTGTGCATTGAGTGCTAAATGACTTGAAGTTGTGTTCCTTGTAAGTTTGGTGCATTAACTTCAATGTTATGATGTTATGAATATGATGAACTGCTCTATGAAGCATTGAATTCCTTGTTGTGATTAAAGTGTTCTAAGTGTCATTCGAGGACGAATGTTCCAAAGTAGGGGATATTGTAAGACCCCCAAAATGAGATAGGGTTTATAGAGCCTAAAATGTTTGTCTTAATGTTTTAAGGTCCTAAAATGACATATAATATGGTTTCGAGGCAGTGTGTAAAGTTTGAGGTGATTTGGAAGTCAAACGTCAAGGGACGACAAAGACGTTCGACGATTAGTCACCTATGTGACTCATGTATCTATACGTGCTTATATGTGTATGAAATGAGCTTATGAAGTCTTAAAATTAGTTGTAATGATGTTTAATGGTATTATATGAAGTTTTGTGAAGTTTGGAGGTCAAACATCCAAGAACGTCCCAGACGTTCGAAAGATAGCTTAGAGACATGCATGTGTATGTCTTGATGGGGCCTTGCATGTTTGGACGATTTGCAGATGTTTATTTTGGGTGAAACTTATGTGGAAGGTCTAAAACTTGTTAAGGGTTGTATTTACGTTGGAAACGTCTGGGTACAACTTCTAAAGGGGCCCCGCAAAAGGGCCCACAAGAAGGACCCAAGGCTGGTCGAGACAGTGCCTTTCAGTGTCAATCGACGGACCAAACAACGGCCAGTTGGTTGACCAACGGCCCGTGGGTGAGGTCTCGTCGATTTATACTTAGCTTGGGAATATCTCAACTGAAAAATTGGCCAAGGACCAATCGACGGAAGCCAAAGGACGGCCAGTCGATTGGGTCCGTCGATGGTGGCCTGGTGCCACTGCCTGTGCACTATTTCATTAAAGGGGTGAATGGGAAATTCACCCGACGAGCTAAAATGACCCCACATGATTTATTTGGTGATTTTGGGTGTATTTAAGTGATCAAAAACGTGATCAACCCATTCCCAAACCAACTCACACGAATTGAACCTTTCACTCAAAAAATACTCTCCCTAGAAACCACCATTGTTGGTGAAGCTCATGAACAACTTGGATCATGAATATCTATGGTTTCTTCATCAAGTTTTAAAGGTTTTCATGAATAAAAAAGGTATGATGATCCTTCATCTCTAGTTATCCTTCCATCTAGAGACTTAATCTCAAAGTCTCAAAAGAGATTTCATGATCAAAGTTCTTCTTCTTCAATCAAGCCATGGGTTCTTCTTAAAAATGTTTTAAATGGTTAAATAATGATGAATTGATATTAATATATTTGTTTGAACGTGATTTTACTCCAATTGCATGATGAACCCATGCTCCTCCCTAAATTGATTTAGTCCTTGCATGGGCTTTGTGATCTTGACTTGTTATCGATTGAATTGTGATTCTATTATGTTGAAGTGGTTATACCTACTGTTACTTACGTGAATTAATGTTGAATTGATGATGAAGGATCCATATGGATCAATTATGAAGAATTCAACATAACTAGTATATGATCTATGTATTCACTGTAAGGTTGGCTTTATGTCGATTGTTGTAAGACTTTGTATTATGTTAAGTTGCTTGTAGATAATGTTTTAGGTTATATAATGACTGAATTATGGATAGGAATCTCGTACGATCAAAGTAAAGAATGATTGGAATGAATTGATCTAGTTCTTCTAATCTATCGATTGATAATACTATGTATGTGATGCGATCTATATTTTTAGATTATATAAAGCATGATTTCTTTGAGTAATGATATAATTAGCTACTGCCTAACATGTACATTATTGTTAAAATAAGATTGATGATGAGGCCTTAGATAATCAATAGTATTGGCTAATTTCTCTCTATTCTAGCGAATTAATAAGCCTAACGCCTATGTTGGAAGCTTGATCTTGTAGTGCTTTAAGCAAGATTTGGTTATGACTAAGTGTATGGTTAGCTACTACCTTTGATTGATATTATTTATGAAATATGATCTATAATCTACGTAAGTGAAATTGGTTGATGGTCTATGTCCTACATTCTAGCATGTTAATGATATTGTACTAGTTTATAGTATGACCTTGTAGTAGCTTATACTTGAATTCATGTATGATTATGGAACTTTAGCTACTGCCCTATACTTTATTTGTTGATGAAAGAGTATTAATGGTCAATGATAACCAAAGGCTAAAGGGTTGGTAAGAATTGCTCTACTCTTCTACTTCTCTATTTCTTTATAGTAATGTTGATGAAGCCTTGTATGGCATTGTGTGGTATAGTCCACTTATGGTGGCGGTGTTTACTTTATTGTCATTATATATGTGTTGACCATGGCCTTGAAGGAAAATTGATGAATATATGATTGAGTGATTATGCTGATCACCTTATGTGTAACTTGTGCATAGTCTTCTACTTGAGTTGTGAATCTAGGTTATGTTACTATTGTTATAAGCATGTAAAGGGTTATGTAATATCATGTATAGGTGATGCCATTAATGAAGTGTTAAAGATTGATGACCCCTACCCATGTACTCCTATGTGAATGTGTGAATAGCTAATGTTAAGAGTCTTAAAGTGTTCTATGAAGTTAACTTGTCTCCTATGCTATTGTGTGTTGTGTGGTTTATGCTTCAAGAATATTGTGGTCTAAGAGGGTGGCTGCCTCAATGAGTTGTTGATGGCCATTATGTGATTATGTTGACCAATGTACACACACACTCACACATTATGCATGTTTACAATGTAGTATGAATGTGCATAGTGTCTTAGTGGGTTTATATGAAAGTATTGCTCAAATTGTGATACCTATAAACTTATGCATTGATATATGAACATGTGTGACAATATATGTTGCGTGAAAGGTTTGTTCACATCTATGTATACACTCACACACATGTATGGTGGTCTAGTAAGTAGAGGGACTTTGAGAGGGGTGCCCTAGAATACTCTAAACTAGATAGGTTCTTGAATATGCTATAAAGATATAAAGAATGAATATCTTAAGCCTATGTTTTATGAAAATGTAATTAAAGGCTTTTCAATAAAGGAACTTAGCTTAGCGCCGAGTGAACTTGACATTGAGAGGTGTTGACTTTCCCTTGAGGAAGATTCACCATTTGTCCCTTAAAGAATGTTGACTTCCCTTAAAGGAATACTCACCTATGGACCCTCATGAAGTGTTGACTTCCATTTGAGGAAGGATTTACCCATGTTTCCTCATGAGATGAGGCTTTAATTGTCCAATGGCATGTAGAGGGAACTACCTATCTCTTAGTTCCATAAACTATGCTTGCCACATAGGATCTAGCAAAGTGAATTCACTTAGGATGCTAGGATATATGTTAACGTTCTACCTTGGCTACGTAGGAACAACTTCCATTGGTGTAAGGCTATCATGTTTAGCACCCATGGTCTTAGTGTCGTTTAAGGCTATAGTTTCCCTAAAGTAAATTGGACAATGGAGGTAAAGAACTAGGATCCTAACTAGGATGACTTAAGGGAGGTTACTTAGTATATGTGGAAGTAATGAACCCATCTAGACATTGCACAAGTAGCTCCTTATGAAGTCCTAGGAAGGTGACCTAATGTATATGATTATGCTTATGTCTTTATGCATGATATTGTAGAAGTTGTCTACTTTTTCTGAATATGTGCATGGTATGACTCTAGATGATGTGATCTATCCTTATGTGCATTATGTTGGTCTAAATGACTATATGATGAAGGTCTTGTATGCCATGAATGAAGTTGTCTTTACTTGTTATGAGGATGTATGAATTTTATGTTAAGGTTTGTGGTCTCATGAAGAGTTTATTAAGTATGTGTGAGGTTATGAGGCTTCACATGTACATTGCACTAGTATACTAAGATTGGGGTCATGAACAATGTCTTATAATGATGAATATGAAAAGAAGTAAAAGTATGTGCAAGTTGATGTAGCTTACTGTAATGTCCTACATTCTTGACTTGAATGTGTCTTGTAATAGGATATACTTCTATGGGGATATGTGTTGGCTTGTGTAAGTGTATGCATGCTTTCTTTGTGGCCTTAAGCTGATGAATTGCACCAAGTATCACTAGAGGTTTACTTGGGAGGTTGATGAGTTAAAAGAAAAAGGGTTCACTGTCAAGGGATAGGAGCTCACTGTAAAGTGACCACAAATGGGATTTAAATTCTATATGTGATTTTCTATGATGTTTGACCTTTGAATATGTTTATATGAAATATGTGATTGATATACATGCTATTGGATAAAGGTTTTAAGAAGATTTACTCAAAATGACATGAAGTATGATTTCAAGAAAATGTCCCTTTTAAATGCATGTTTTTGCATGGTTGCCATACTTAGTATATTCTTGTGCTAACTCCATTCTTCTCTACTTGTTACACAAAGTGTAAGTTATAGATGTTTAAAGGATGTCATGAATGGTGAAGAGCTTGATAGATGATTCCCAAGCTCAATGAAAGGAATCCTTATGTTCAAGGATATCCTACTTATGTCTTTACTGTAAAGTCTTTAAATATTGTATAGTTATGTAATGTGTCTTATGGGTCATGTCCCTAATGTACTCTAATGTTCTTGAGTCTAAGATGGCAAAGAGACTTAAGGTCTATATATGTATTATGACTTATGTTTTATTTATATGAAGTAATGTTCTAGCATAGGATGTGCTATGAAAAGTTTTAAATTTTCTGCTAAATTTACTATGTCAATGCGATGAATGATAATGATGGGCTTGTATAAGACCTCCGAGAGGTCAAGTACGCCATGTTACTTCTACGGGGTGCTCCCCGGATGTGAAAAATTTCCTGGGTAGTTACTCATGGACCAGATGCACCCATGAGATCTGCACCATTTTCTTTTTCAACCTGTTTGGTTCTAGGATTTTGGAATTCCTTGTCCTCTCTTTCTTTGATCAGCTCCTCTATTTATGGTCTCCCTTTTGAACATCGATTGTCTCAGATTCATCAAAGGTCACATGAATGTTATCCTCAACACAAAAAGTTCATTTGTTGAACAGTCGGTAAGTATTGCTAGAAGAAGAGTATCCTACAAATACCCCTTCATTACTCCTTGCATCGAACTTGCCCAGGTCATTCTTTCTATTATTCAATACATAACAATTGAACCCAAAAGGCTTAAAATGAGAAATAGAGGGCTTCCTGTCATTTATCAATTCATAAGGTGTATTCTTGATTATGGATCAGATAAGACATCGATTCGTGACGTAGCATGTTGTGTTGACTGCTTCTGTCTAAAAGTTCGTTGCAAGCCCTAAGTCAATCAGCAGAGTCCTTGCAATGTCAACCAAGGTCATGTTCTTTATTTCAATCACTCCGTTCTTTTGAGGAGTTCTAGGTGCAGAGAAATTGTGATTGATTCCATTTTCAGCGCAAAATCCTTCAAGTTAAGAGTTCTCAAACTTTGTCCATGGTCTGACCTGATGATAGCCATTTTGCAGTTGACCTTCAGTTGAATTGCTTTAGCGAAGGTGATCAGAGTTTCAAAAGTTTCATTCTTTTTCCGTAGAAACATGTTCCAAGTGTACATGGAGAAATCATCAACAATTTACCAGAATATTTTTTTTTACCTTTTCTACTTTGGATTTTGACTGGTCCACATAATCAATGTGGAGGAGCTCCAGAGGTCTGGTTGTGCCGACTCCCTTTTTGGCTTTGAAAGACGACTTTGTTTGTTTTCCTCTTGCACAGGCATCACAAATCTTATCATTTGAAAACTTCAGCTTTGGCAATCCTCGGACCAGGTCCCCTACAACAAGTTTGTTCTGCAAAGAGTTACTCGCATGACCCAATCTTTGGTGCCACAAATTTTCATCATCAGCTTGAACACTCAGAAGAGAAATATTGTCTCCTTCAATAGAGTCAAGATCGGCAACATACATGTTTCTGACACTTGAGGCAATCATAACAACTCTCTTGGTTAAACAACTTATAACCAAACATTCGTCAGCCATGAACTTGACTTCATTTCCCTTGTCATAGATTTGAGATACACTTAGGAAATTGTATTTCAGTCCCTCACATAGTGTACATTATTTATAGAATTATCAGAAGATTTTCCTATCCTACCAATACCACGAATAAAACCCTTTTTTCCACCACCAAATGACACACCACCACCCTGGTGTGTTTGCAAAGAGAGAAAGTTTGAAGTATCTCCTGTCATGTGCTTCGAGCAACCATTGTTGTTACGACCCGGGAGCACCCCAAGTCTCCACACGGTGTATTCGACCTCTCGGAGGTCTTATACAAGCTTCTTACCATTAATTTTTCACATCAGTATGAAAAGTAGTGCGAAAGTTTAAACTTTTCACAAATAAAGTCACTAAGGAAACTCTTTCATAAAACATAAGAAAAACTAAGTCTCATCATAAGGCATCATAGACTCGAACATTTAAAATATCAAATTAGGGTCACAACCCTTACATTACTAAGAAACTTATAGTCTAATACAAAGTCTTTAATGAAAGAAAACTAGAAACATAGTCCATGTCCTTGTACGAGGACATACCGATATGGAGAGAAATCTACTTCCCAAGCTTCAACTCTAGGAATCCTCACTTGCCACAACCTACACTTGTAGACATAGAGAAACATATCGAATTAGCACAATTAATGTACTAAGTATGGTGAACATGCAAGAAACCATGCAAAAAGGGACACTTCAGTTAAGATATGCTTTTTCATTCAATTTTGATAAAAATCTCATAAAACAAGTATAAGAAACATCTTCAAGTCAATATTCACGTATAAGGTAAGACCACAATCATTAAGTAACCCATTAACCATTTAGACCATCTACCTAAGGTTATCCTAACACCCACTTAGGTAAGACATGAAGAGACCGCCCATACAACCTCTTCAATACACACCTAAGTGTTCCTCAAACAATCCTAGGTAAGAACCTTTCTAACTCAATAAACCTTTACTAAGTGAACATTATTCATTTAATCCATTTAATATACAACTAAACAAACAAGGGACTTCACATAATGGTCTTAGAAGACCTAGGTAACTCACTCTAGCATCTTCAAAGCCTACTCGTGCCATGTGTAGATAACGTCCCATTAAACTACCTACATGTTGTAGAACCTATCCAATAGCAAAAATATACATCCTATATGATGATAATAGACATTAACCAACATAGATCACACTATCTAGGTATGGAATCCGGTGTCATCAAAACCCCACACCGTGGAAGGTGTTCAACTTGCCAAGGGTAAAACTAGGACACATCCCATGTTGGCACATGGTTTAGGGGATATCAAAAGGTTTCTTTGTACTCTAGTCTCATACTCATTTAGAGCTACTCCCTTAAGCATATACACTCGGTGCTTTGCCTTGGTTCTCATAGAGTAAGTTCATTCATATAAGTGTACTAGAGAAGATGCCATCAATAAGCCCTACCAACTCATAATACCATTTCCAAGAAGAGGCCCACAGAGGCTGCCGATCAAAATTCATTTGGATAACTCTTATGACTTTTTTAGAGATGGTTTCATGTCGTTCCAACCAATCTACCCCTAAGTCTGTCACTCCACTCAAAAAGGAGGTACCATTTCGATCTATCTCTTCAAGGCTTCTTTATTAACCTTCTTTTCGTATTTAAGGTTTTGCATTCTTAACCTTCTTTTCATATTCAAGGATTCACATTAGTCTTTCATAGAAGGGTTCCTACTTTAGGTATACCGATCCTAGACTTTCATTCATACACTCATTCAATATAATTCAAGTACAAAGTAGGGACAACAAAGTCTACCAATACAAGATACAACATCATCCTATAGAGACTCTTCTTAGTCTTTCATCATCATATATCAACAATTAGAGAAGAAGTACTTTCAATCATATCACTATAGCACCCATACAAGATCATATAGACATCACATGAGCACCCTCAACTTATACATTCACATATACAATAACATGATGATACCACAATTCACATAATAATGTCGATAAGGCCATGTTCATAACATTTATAACAATTAAGCACTGCCACCATAAGTTGACCATACCATTCAATATCAATTCTAAATTAAGGGAATTAGGTAAACTTAACCTTCCAATAGCAACAATCACCATTCCTCAACTTCTCCAACAACTCCACACAACAAGAGAACTTACCAATTACAATGCCCATAAGGCTATGACCACCAATTCATCCATTTCTATGATTCAACAAAACCCAAGATAGATATTAGTACTATAAGGAAAACTAAGAACAATTCCAACAATAATCAGCATATAATTCAATAGTCCATAACAATCTAAACATGAATCTAACATAATTAGGTCATAATTAACATACCCACTTTATAGACAAAATTAGGAATTCAAGGAATACATATGTTTATGGAATTTTTTTATCATAAAGCCATTAATTAACATTGAATACTTCATAAATCATCAATTTAAACCTTTTAATGCAAGAATCCATGCTTAGAATTCGAAATATGGTTTTAGGGTTTTTGAAATCTTTTGAAAAGCCTTTGAAATTGACTGCTTGAAATATAGAAGAATCAAGGATGATATCACCATACCTTATTGAAGTTCTATCCATGAAATTAGGGTTGAAACCTTGGAAAATTTGACCTTCTTCCTTTAAAATTGAAGGCTCTTCAATGGAGGATCTTGACTAGAGAGAGAATTTAGAGAGAAGGGAGAGCTTATATCTTTTTTTATTCTAATTGAGGGTTTGGGTTTTTGATTGGGGTAACGGCTGTAATATGACTTAAAATCAGTATATAATACACCCCAAAATACCCAAAATGCCCCTACACTAATTGGACCTTATTAAACAAGTAAAACTTAAATTTTATTTTCGGAATTATCATCTCGAAACAAGTCCGCATCGCGGAGGTGTTCCCACAAGTTTTTGGAAATTAATTATTAGACAAAAGGGTCCGTGATAAGGTACGAAACGCGGACCAACTTTTTGGTCCTTGGAGGATCAAGTCAGCAATGCGGAGATACTCCCACAAGGTTCTGCCCACACGCTGCCTTGGCAGCACTTTTGCCAAGGCTTGGGTCCTCCTCAAGGAACCTTTGGTTGGTTCTTGGAAGTCGTGCCCAAATTTTTTGACCCTAAATATATCCCTCTAGGTTTTAGGGTCATCCCCACTGACTTTAGACTCCAAACAACGCACAAAAACACATACAACAAGCAAGGATACACTAGCACATAAAAGACTAGTTTCTGAACGTCTTGGTCTTCCCTTGACTTTTGACTTCAAAACTCTTTAAAACTGACTTCTAAAGTTATTATTCATTATTTTAACAAATTATTAACTAGTAAAACCCATGTGAGGCTCTAGTTCACCCTATTTAATTTTGAGGGTTGTAAAAATTGTCCATGTACCAACACTGACTTCTTCCTCTCTTTTGCATAAGAATCACTCATTAGATTTAGGAACCCACTTCAGACGGAGTTCACAATAACTATCAAAAGGCTTACTAGTAAACCTTCCTGTCCAGGGTGGCAAGGTGTTCTTACTGAAATTGTAATGGGGACCAGGTACCTTGTGTCCCGTTTAACATTCTTTTCTATTCTAACAAATTTCGCATGTCTTTCCTTTACCCTTTTCAAAATTTCTTTCTTTTCTTTTAAATGACCATTACAACCACAATGAATACACAAAAGATTGTCAGCAACATACACATATTTGCTTTGGGGATTATAGGGAGGTTCTTTAGATTTGCGTCCTAAGCCATCTTTCCATTGAAGCTTTGACCGGTCAAGTTAGAGAGTATTTTGGAGGAGTCAAACCACTTTAGAGAGTGACATAACTCTTCTTTGACCCTGCTCAAATCCTTCCTCAGTTGTGAGTTTGTTTCAAGAGAGGCAACTATCTTAGACTCCGAGATTTTAAGTTTTTCTAACATCTCTTCCTCAAAAATATGATGATTTTTCTTTCCACCCTCCGAGGTACTGGAATGCCCCTCAGGTGCAACATTGGCAGTCTCTAGAATGTCTATCCTATAACCTATTTCAGACACTTGAGACACAAAATCCAAATTTTCATTTTCACACAGACTTCATTTTTCATTTATCATTAAGTTTACAGTGGTTAGTTCATCAACAGAATCAATAAGAAATGCAATAAGTTTCCTTAATTTTTCAATGGAAAGACTTTTGTCCCTATACAACCAAGGATTTTATTACCATATGATCAGTATGACCTTTCCTCCTAGAATGGTCTAGGACCAGGTCCCTCGTACGAGGTCTGATGTCCTGAGTTTCTTGCTTCTGGTTAGGATAATCCCTTATGAAGTGACAAGGCTTACCGCATTTATGCAAAAGATAGCTTGCAGCCCCCGTGCTTTTTTATGATCTTTTGAAATCTTCTGGTGACATACGCCATCTCATCCTCTTCTTCAGCCACATCCTTTTGAGATGTCTTCAATGCAAGATATTTCTCCTTTTTACCTTTCTTCACATACGTACCCTGTTTTTTGTTCAGCTCATAGATTCTGAAGGTGTTTGATCAGTTCATCGATGCGAAGGGTCATCAGATCTTTGGCCTCTGTTATGACATTCACTTTGCTTTCCCAAGACATGGGAAGCACTTTGAGGATCTTTTAAACCTGTTTTCTCACAGGAATAGGCTCACCCAAGCATCTACGATCGTTGGTTATAGAGGTGAATCTTGAGTTCATCTTAAACATAGTTTCACCTTTCTTCATACAGAAATTCTCGTATTGAGTCATAAGCATATCGACCTTAGACTCTTTAAATCGTTGTGTTCCCTCATGGGCTGTTTGAAGATAGTCACATATCTCCTTGGCAGTTTCACATGCAAAGATTCTGTTATATTAGTCTCTTCCAATCCCACACACCAGAATCTTCTTTTCTTTATAGTTCTTTCTATCTTTTTCCTATTGGCTTCATTGTACTCCTTCCTGGTCTTGGCAACTATAGTGGTGAGCTCTCCATCCTCCATCTCCTTTATAGGAATATATGGCCCATCAAAAATGATATCCCAAAGCTTAGTATCCTCCGCGTTAATGTAGTCGTGCATTCGATTCTTCCACCATCCATATTATTGGCCATTGAAACGAGGTGGCTTGGTAGAAGACTGACCTTCCTCCATATTAGATGGAGCATCAATTCCTTCTGGATCTTTTCTTTCTCAGTGTAAACCAATTTTAATAGTTAAGCTCTGATACCACTTATTGGAATGTAGGCGTCCACAGGTTTCAATGGGACCAGGTCCTCATCATAGTTATAATAATAAACAGTAAAATAAGTGCTGAAACTAAAGATTGCATAAATAACTTTACGTGGAAACCTCCTTTCTCAAGGGAGTAAAAACACAACCTGGCTACCAGGACTTTTCAAACTACTTCCACTAATCTTCTCAAAGCAAAAGCAAAAGTCAATTTACAAAATGAGATTAGGCTGTTAATCTCCACACTAAGCAATACCACCTATCACTTAGACAATCTAGAGAAGATACAACACTGCCCACTATACTAATCCTACCTGATTAATATAGACTTTACAGTAAGACCCTAAGTTACTATTAACTTAGATCTTACAATGATTCAAACAAACTTCAAACGTTTCTACCACTAGTGAAACGAATCGTACAATATAAGCACGATTACAAGCAACAAGAATAACAGTTGATACAGAAAGAAAATGATACACTATTATCAGGTCCTTGATGTTTGAAGCTTGAAAATCTCTCTTTTTGAATGAATGCCTTGTCTTGTTGTTTGTCCTAGGATATATACCATGAAGAATCATTATACAATGTACAAACAACCTCGTTGCGTCTGATTGGTGCAGTACTCTGCGCCTTCACCAACTCATACAACTTTTACAGTTGTGCAATATTTTGGCACTGGACGAGTATTCATACTCTGCGGAGGACCGGGTCCCTACACTTGTGAGGAAATCATCAAAACATCTAGGAGAATTAGCACTTATCACATACCTATGTTCCCCTATTGGATGTTGTCTTACATAGATATTATCTAGTTGATCCACATAAGCTAAATGTTCGTAGTCTTACCTTGGCAAGTAGGATACCTTTTTTCGGTGTGGGAGACACCAGATTCAATGTTATAGCTCATATGGTATCTATGTCGGTTGAGGCTACTTCCAACAATAATAAACTAAGATTACTTCAAGTAATATCTCACTTGTGTTGAAAAGATGATTATACTTGAATTGATCATGATTACGACTTATGTTTTCTAACCCTCTTATCTTATCTTTTTACTTGGCCTTTGCATATTATAAAAATGTCATTTTAGCATGATTTCATAACTTTTATGCATTGCTATCATACTTTGTACAATTTTGTACTAACGCATACTCTTGTACATTATTTCACTAATGTATAGTCCGATGCTGTTATTCTATATCTTTGTGGCTAGGGATCTTTATTTAGAAGTTTGAAGATTTGTGAATGCTCATGTTATGAGGACCAAGCCTTTTTTGTATTGTCTTTTCATTTCAATTTTGAACCTTATGTACGGGTTAATTCCCGATTACTCTTTTGTATAGATGGATTGAGATATTGTTAGACTTCCGCTCATTTTCACAAACTCTTTTATGCTACAAATTGTTTTTTAAACTCGTTACATTCTATTATCTTGTATGATGTATTCTAAGTGGCTTGTGTAGGGCCTCTCAGAGTCTTATACTTCATGTCACGTCTAGGGTATACTTTGGGTTATGACAAACTTTGTTGATTTGCTTTGTGAGAACATGAAATCATTCTTGATGAGAGGGTACTTGAATGCATTTTTTAAAACGTGTTCTTGCATTAGATAGGAGGCTAAGTGAGCTTGAGCTTGTTTTGAGACTAGCTAGTCATCATTTGATACTTTGTGATCATGATTGAGTGTAACATGTTATTGATAGTAGTCTTGCTTTGTCACTTGCATGTTAGCTCTCATTAAGTACGGTTGTAGTCATCCTTTTTGAGATTTTTGTATTCTTGATTTACTTAAGGACAAGCAATATTTTAAGTTGGGGTGTCGATGACAGGTAGATTTTCACACATTTAAGGTCCATTTAGATCAATAATTAGTGTCCTCAATACCTAATTCTGTCTTGATAGAATGTTGATAATTTGCAACTATGAAGAGAACTGGACAAGGCAAGGACTGGTGTTTGAAAGAATAGTCAAAAATACAAAAATAAGTGCAAAGTAAATATTATTGATTGCCTAACATGAATGGAGGATCACCAAATGAGAACGAGCTCGCCCAAATTGATAGTCAATAACACTTGTGTCTATCAAAAGTGGTCGACCGACTCCAATAGAGACGACGATGCGCTGAATGAGAATAGCGATCATGTTGAGCATCGCCCAAAGCGGTAAAGAAAATATTTAATGCTTAAAAGAAGAACTAAGGTTTTACTTGATGATTTTCCAAACGTGAAAGGTGGACTCAATCGAGTTCTCCAACTGAGGTTCAAACACCTAAATCCTAGAGCATAATTAGGCGAGCTGAGGAGAGAAAAACAATTTGCTGAGAAGGTTTGGTGAGCCCAACTTATCTCGCTGATTCAGTTGTGAAATGGATTTCCGGCCAAATTTTGGAAAATTATAAATATCCCAAAGGATATAGTATTTAGAGAGTTTAGAAAATAGTTCAGAAAGTTCTCTTTTGAGAGGAAAGAGAGTTTTTAGAGCACTTTACCTTTGAAGATCACTTTTCTAGACTTTGGGGTTTTACAACTTGGAGTTTGAATTGATAAATTGAAGTTGAATCCAATGTGAGTTTACTCTTAATTTCTTGACTTCAAGTTACCCATGACTGCTTTCATGGAAGATATTTTTTCTTTACTTTTTGTAATGGGTAGCTAAAACCCCAAGATCTAAGGGGTGCTAAAATGGGGTTGGGTGTTGATTTAATGTAGTGGTGCATGTCGTTATATGCCTTGTTTTATTGTTGTTCATACATGAATTTAGTCTAATTACCATGAGGTTAGCTTAAGGATTAAGGATACAAACTTAAATCCTAGTTTTGATCTTTAGTTGATTCTCAAAAGAGTCTAATTAGAGTGGGTACTTAGTTTGATACTAGGAATTTAGGTTTGATGTCTGTGACTTGCTTGAAAAGGAGGTTATGGGTTGGATCTATTTTTCCTATTCTTGAAAAAGAGAATAGAAGCTTTGAGATTGAAAGATGATTAGTGTCAATGAAGATATGACTTAGACTATTCATGACTATAGAGTAGCACTATTACCCCTATGTTTTATCGATTTCCAATCCCCACACTCCTAGGTTGCTTGTTAACTGTTGATTTCGTCTATATTGTAGGTCAATTGGGATAATTGATAACCAATTCTTTTTATTAAGTTGATGGTGTCATCCACCCAATTGTTCTTACTGTTACAAATGAACTAAATTAAAGTCCAAATTTCCTAATAAGGAATTCCTGACACAAATTAGATTTTCTATTCCAACTTTGAGCAGGAATTAGAGAAAATTATTGCTACTTTTAAATTTTAAACTTGTTTCTTAAAAGACTTTCCGAGAAGAGTTATAACATAGAATAAATGTGTCATTTTGGCATTTAAATTTGGGATAATAAATCCAATTAGATTATTATTTTACATATTCTTGACAAAAATAAGAGTTTAACTAATATCCATCGAGGGTGTAGAAATTTTTGCACAATGAAGTAACCTTTTTGGTCTTAATTCTTTTATCATTACACAAATATCAACCAATTTTATCTTGCAAATACAAGTACATAAACACATAATTTCTTTTTGAGAATCCGGACATTCCAATGAGATGTACAAATGAAAAGATACAGGCCTAATTCGTGAATCAAGAACTTATAAAATAATTTTAAAAATGACTTTGACAAATCAGGATACCAATATAGCCAATTTCATCATCAACACCCAATCTGCGATTCTTGATCAATTTCACGATGGATTAAAATAGTCATTATAACTGAACTTCCTAAAAGTAAAAATTTTAGCTTCATACTGCTTAGTGTCATTTTTCTCTATTATATCCGACAAGTGAACAAACACCCCGTTCATGTTCACCAAACATCTTGCTAGCTCCAATTTCCAGTGTGGAAGAATGTACCTAAAGTCGCAGAAAATGGAATCCACATCTTTTTGAAAGTGAGTTCTTCCTGGGTAAAATTTTCCTTGATGTGCCTCACGGTATTCATATCAAATATCAACGGAGGGCTTATCTCTATTAGCTCTGAGTCTTTACTCGTTATGTGTTGTTAACTTTGCGGACTTCTTCTTCTGCTTTGATGGCATGAAACTTAAAAGAGTATATATTTGCGGGTCATTATTTTGATAAACAACTATTTTTTGTCATTATTTTCTTATTTATTACACGGATGAAAGCAAATAGATTACCATTTAGATTTTGACCTTATTGAACTTTGTAGAGTATATAATCCTTGAGAAAATATTCTCCCGGATAATATTAGCTTTGACTGCTCATATATTTCTCATCCTTAGATACAACAAGTTAGGCTAATGTCTCATGTTAGTAATAGCTTACGTAATTTTAGATCATAGTCGGACATTTTCTCATATTATCATCTTGCTCAAAAGTTTTTTTTTATACAATTTCTAAAAGGCACATATCGACTAAACTATTGAAATAGTAAATAATGGAATAAATATTGATCATTTGAGAGGCTAGAGCTCTCCCAAAATTCCATTTTCCTTTTCCTGAACACCCTATTTTAACTGCCTTTCCCCTTCTCTACACCACCCCTTATTTTTTGGTCTCTTAGAATAAGCTTTTATAGCTTGCGGCAAATCAGTACATAAACGTTTAGGTGTTTTGTTTTTAAAAAAGGTCATTTATTAAAAGGAAAAGACTCAAATACGCTATCGAACTTCAGAAAAATACACAAGGTGTATCCTAAATGTACTGCTCTTGATTTTTTATCCCCAGTTAGAAAAGTTTTTGAAGAACACTTACCATGAATGTATCCATTCTATTTTGCGACTTAGAGCAGAAATCAATCAGCAGAGAAAATTAGTGAAACAATATTTGTAACTCTAGACTTTCTGAAAAACTCTGGTGGTGAATAACATATCTAACTGTACTGTACTATCACCTAGTATTTGGACACTTGCTAAGCCACGACATATGAGGACACACAGTTAGAGGAAGCCTTTCCCATGTACAAGGAATAGAAGTATTGTGGAGATCCCAAACAGTTTTGCTTCATTAAAGTCAATCACACAGTACGGAAGACATCAACTTAAAGATTCAGCCCTGATTATTAAGGAACATACGTTGTGATTATATCAACTTCGGCAGAATGGCCATTAATTTAAACTTTGGCATTTGTGACGACTTTATATCTAATTAGAATCTCCATAGAATCTGCTTGCTGCATTTATTGCAGTCACTAGCCCATAAAACAACATATTATGTTAGGTGAACTACAATGACTAATGCTAATGTAGACACTTGGTTACTAGGATTCAAGTACACAACAAGTTCTGATTAGCAAAATCGAGATGCGAAGATGACCGATGATAACAACAAATTCAAGTAAAAATGCAGAAAAGGTTCTATCGGAAGAAATATACAAACTGAGAAAGAATGTGCTTGTTGTAAGACCTTTCAAGAACGATAGTACAAGATGTTTTGGAAAAACTGTGATCAAATAGCTCGAGTTAACAAGACACTCAAAACTGTACAACCATCTCTAATTATCAGTTCTTTGTTTATTCTAATTCAATTCTTAGCTATTCAGGCATGACATTCATAATTTTATAACCATGCATTGAGGCACAAGATCTTTCATAGGGAGAGAACAGATGAATTGAATTGTATAACCACTCATCTCTTAGTTATAGAAAAACAGATTGTGCCAGAAATCTTTTCTTAACTCTTACTCCCAATACAAAAAAGCAGAATAAGAAGACAAAGTTTGGGTATCTGCAAAATCATCATATATTCATACTCCACATACATCAACTTATTGGTCCTAATGCTTAAATCGTATACACAATTGTTCGCCAAACGTTACTTGCTAATACAAGTACAGTAAAGCAGACACACATTTCAAAATCTAGATATTCCAATCACAAGTACGAAAGAAAAAATACAGGCCTAATTCTTGAATAATTTGAAAATAAACCTTGATAACAGACTAGGATGCCGATATAACCCAATTCCATCACCAACACCCAATCCGCGATCCTTGATCAATTTCACAATGGATAGAGAATAGTCATTCTACTCACAATATCCATACAATGAATACCATTTTCAAGAAAATCATGAATCTGCTTGCTGCATTTAGTGCAGTCACTAGCCCAGAAAATAGCAAAATGGACACTGTCTTTTTGATGTTACCGTGCATATTCTGTTAGATGAACCGTGGAGAACTACATTGACTAATGCTAATGCAGACACTTGGTTACTAGAATTCATGTTCAATTTAAATTCAGATCAGCAAAATTTAGGTGTGAAGACAATCAATGATATCGGAAAATTCAAGTAAAAATGCAGAAAAGGGATGGACTACAAAAGAATGTGCTTTCTTTAAGACCTTTCAAGCTCAAACAACTTGAGTTGTCACAGGAATTAAGTTGTTTTTACCTTATTTAAGGTATGGACTCTACTATTATGGATATTTATTTTCTCTACTTCATTTCAAGAGTTGAAGTTGCCTTTCTACTTCTATCCTTCTTTTGCTCTAGTTATTAGCTAGGATTTTTAGAAACAGTTGAGAAACGAGCAACTTCGATTATGCAGAAAATGGAAACAAAGACTTGAATGAAAGTATCATTATTATTGCGCTAATGCAAAAGATTTCAGTCAGATGATTGAAAGAGTTTAGACCCTAAATTGTTACAAAATTAGTTGTCTTAACTTAATACATCTCTGTTCAATTTAGAAATCACATTCCTTTATTCAAACATGCCCTAATACCTTGTACTCTTATTTTCTATGGATATCTTATTTACTGCACTCTATTGTACGAAATCCATCAACTTAATGATTCAGCTCTGGCGATTAAGGGGTAATCTTTACCATTGAGGGTGTGCTAAAATAGGGGTCCTTAATTAGGTCATGTTATGTCCTTATTTCAAGGCATTTTTTGTGAGTATATGAACTTATTTCTCACATTAAGCTTATTTCTAGGTTGACAAAGAACATCACAATTATCTAAACTATCATACAAACTTAAAAGAATAGTATAATAATAGGGAATTAAAACACAAGTGCAAAAAGGGAACTGCGCAGACTAAGTTAGGAACTTCTTGAATTCCAATTGAAAACCAACTTTCTTCTAAAACAAAAAAAAGTTGAACACGACATTCACAATTTTAGCAAACTATTTTCTAAAAATTTTACTTAGCTAAAAGAGACCTAGCCATCACTATTAATAAGATTTCAACCTTTCAACAAAGAAATAACTTTGTAATGTGTGAAATAGCAGACAATAGTCGGCTGCAACCAATGTTCTCGCCTTATGAATTATAAAACTAAAATAGTTCTGATTTCATTCGACGTACTTATACCATCATATTCTCTTTAAACTTGAGAACAATATCAAGTCGAAATCATATATATATATATATATATATATATATATAGTTAGGTTATTTATTTAGATGCAAGAGAGGCTCTGATACCAATTGTTGGAAAACTTATATTCACAGCGGAAGCATATTCAGGATATTTTCTACTTACATGAATAATAGACAACCAATACCGTTTATGCTATAACACATAAACAAACTAAAAGTTAATTCGATAAATACCTCTTGAAGCGTGAGCGGATACCTTCAAGCGAATCTCCAAGTTAAACGGATCTTCAAGCGAATCTACAAGATAGCTATGGTCTTCTACAGTGATCCCAAGTCACATCCGAACTCTCTCAATACTTGGGTGGGCAAGCATTGAATAGAATACTAATCATCATCTTTTCTAGGTTAGGAATCCCTATTTATAGAGATGTCTTCCTAATCCAAAAAGGACTATAAAACCTAGTTTTTCTAGAAGACTAGAAAAACCCATATTATTCTTCCTTTTTGCATAGAAATAGGATTCTGAGTTCTAGTTAAATATGGGCACTATAGGGACCACAAAATTAATTACCGAGGCTTCCTATTATGGAAATAATTTTCCAAATAATTAATTTGAATTATTCTTACCATAATAAATTACAAATTATTCCACTAGAAATTCGTAATTGCACTCCTCTATTTCGTAATTTCCCATTAAACACTTATGTAATTCCCCATGTTAAGATTTCAGATACCAATCAATAAATTAAATTACTGACGAATTTAACTTAATGATTAATTTCCTTTAGAGCACTACTTAACTTATTTCATGTGTCGGATTCATAAATCCACTTGCAAGATTTGACAAAATGAAAACTTATAAGTTTCTCAAAAAGGCATATCAATCAATCTCTATAACGAGACATGGATTCATCAACTAACTTATTATTTCACCAATATATATTATTATCATCCAACTTACCAGGCATATTGACCCATCTCAGAATCTCACCTTTTAATAAATCAAAATGACAATTAATATATACAGATCATAATAGTTATATCAGGATTAAGAATATAAGTACATTTAATAGTTTAGAGAATATGTTTTTGTCAGTCAGTCTAAAACAACTATCTCTACTCGGTCCCGTTCAATACATACAAAATGTACTAGCACAAGAAGTTGGAACTATACCGTTCCCATAATCAGGATAAATTACATATAATCTTGTGCTACAATCGTACCCGATGGCATGTCCAATTTCCATCCTCGATTGTGAACCAAAACTTTATACTTATGAGAACCGATGATTTAATCCTCTGTGTATAAGCTAAAACTCTACACACTAAATCATCTACTATATAAGTAAATAGACACCATAAACGAATATATGATCTATTGAAATTGAGCAAATATTTATTCTCTAATAAATATTATTTGTTAACACATGGTTAATAGTATATATCCCAACACTTTCCACTAAGAGCCAACCTGATAAAGCAATTTGAACACTAAACAGGAAAATCTAGGATCCCAATAAAGCGCAATTTCATCACCATTGCTCAATCCGTTCCTTGAACAATTCGATGCACCAAGAGCAAAATCATCACTATACACCTTCCTAATTCAAACACTTCCACCTTCATACTTCTTAGGGACATTCCCATTAGTTACATCCCACATGTCAACACGCACACTGCTGCCGTTCTCCAAAATTTTGGCCATGTCCAGTATCGAAGGATGTACTTAAACATCTTGAAAAGGGAATCATCAGCATTCCAACAATGATCTTGTCATGGGTAATCCTTTTCTTGATCTGCCATGGGTTTTGCAGATCAATTATTGGGACAGGGTATAAGTCCCTTATCTCCACTAGTTCTCCAGTCACTACATGTGCAGTGTTGTTATCTTTGCGAGCTTCTTCTTCATCTTTTGATGGAAATTTTTTATAAAAGAAGGTCTTCTTCATGCTAAGCAAAGGCCTTTGATCAGCCATCGAAGAAACCAAGGAAGGATACAATTTTCAAGAAAATAAAACACTGAAAAAGAGAGAGGCAGTAACACCTTATAAAGTCACAAATTAGGGTTTCTATTCCAACTATGAGCGGGAATCAGAGAAAATTACTACTTTTTTAAAATATTAAACTTATTTTAGAGAAGATTAATAAAAAAGGAAAAATTTGTCATTTTGGCATTTAAATTCAGGATAATAATTCCAAGATTGTTATTTTACGTGAAGTGTGGAAATAAATATGAATTTAACTAATAAACATCGACGGTGTAGAATATTTTACGCGGTGAATTAACTAAATGGGCAAATCCAACTTTTGGTCCTGATTTTTGAATCATTTGCACAAGTATCACTGAATCTTTTCTTTCTAATACAAGTACAAAAAAGCAGACAAAAAATTGAGAATCCACATATTCCAATCATAGGACTAATTCGTTAGTCATGAACCATTGAAAATAATTTAAAAATTAACTTTGATCAATTTCACGATGGATAGAGAATAGTCATCAGTACTCAACTTCCCAAATGGAATCCGCAACTTCCAAAAGTAAGTTCTTCCTGGGTGATCTTTTTCCTGTGTGCCTTGCGATATTTGGGTAGAATATCAGGAGAGGGCCTATCTCTATTAGTTCCTGAGTCTTTACTCGTGATGTGTTGCTAACTTTGCAGGCTTCTTCTTCAGCATTTGCTAACATGAAACTGGTGAGAGCATATACATGTGGGTCATTCTGATAAATGACTATTTATGTCCTTTTTTCTTATATATTTGAGTGATTTAGAAAATAGATTACCATTTACATTTTGTCCTTATGTGAACATTGTCCAAAATATAACCCTTTCTCCCGTATAATGTTAGATTGGCTATAATGTCTGCTCATATACTTCTCAACCTTAGATACACCATAATATTTTTTTGTCTGATGTTTGTAATAACTTACATAATTTTGGATAGTAGTTAGACATTTCACATACGATCATCAGTTTGCTCGAAAAGGATCATTAGACTATTTCCTGAAAGGTACGTAAAACATGTAAGAGAATTTTTTTAAAAAAAAGGTCATTTATTAAAGAGGAAAGGCTCAAATATGTTATCGAACTTCAGAAAATTTCACAAGTTGTCCCCCAAATTCAGTGATCTTGATTTTTCGTCCAGCATAGTAAAGTCTTTTAAGAAATGTCATTCTGTGTTAACGAGGTCCAAGGAAAGGCCTGACACCAAGGGGTGTGATGTAAATAGCCTACCCTAGTGCAAACATTAGTGACTTCTTCCATGGCTTAAGCCGATGACATATTGGTCATACATAGATAACTTTATGTTGTTTCAAGGATCTCCTCCCGATATAGCAATATATTTGTAAATCTAGTAATAGATTCACATAATATGAAATAGTAAATAAATGTAAAATACTGATGACACATAGACTCGCAATACGAAAACATTAAATAATATGACAATACACTTGACAAATACACCTGTAATTATAATATGTAAACATTAAATAATGCGATAATATACGTAACAAAATCATATTATACTAAAAGTGGAAAGTCATGAAGTTACAAGTTAAAACATCATTTTACCCGTATTCTGATTCAAAATATTATGAAACATCGAATAAGTTGAATACTAATTATTAAAAATATTTCACATTGTTTTCACCTCCTAACTTAATTTCAAGTTAAAGACTCATAAATTGATCATATTCATTTTGTAAGTTTACAGTGACCAGTTAATAACATTTGATTAATATGTAAAAAAAAATAAAAATGACTATGGTTAATTTATTGGTTAACTTTTGAATAAAATCATTTTATTTGTTAATAACATGCAAAACTTCTCACATTTATGATGAATATGGACAATTATTAAGAAAAATTATAGTTATGTAACTTAAAGAAATTCTATCAAATATTAAATAATTGCTAAATGTTGTCAAACCATTTGTTTCCCACCATTTAGTACTCACCCCGTCCAACAATAGTTGTCCACTATACTAAAGATAGTTGTCCAATTTAGAAAATCAAGCAATAATTTACCTTTTGCGTCTATTTTACCCTTTCTATTAAGTACTATTTATCATCTAACACATTTTTCAAAGCATTAAATTTAATAAAGTCAAAGGGTACAATAGTAATATTACCCCTATTATTTATTGTTTCTTAAGAGGTGTGTCAAGTCAATAGTGGACAACTTTTGTTGGACAGAGGGAGTGACAACTGACACTAATGATGAATTTATATTGAAATTTTCTCATTAAACATCTTATATAAATCATTATCAAGAATGAGTCATGCTTTCATCATTGGATGACAGAAATTCAATAGGTATGTATCCTCATCTGTTGGTTCTACTTTTATTTTCTTGGTTCATTTTTTCCTCAAACCATTAGCTAATGTGGTGAAGCTTTTTCATATTCTAGGTAAATTTTATGAAATCACATTTTATTGTTTGTTATTTTATGTATATATAGAAGATGTTGAATATTCTTAGGTAAAAAAATTATATAGATTGTTTATATATGATTCAAGCCCCTTTCATAAAAATTCTAAATCTATCATCGTTATACAAACCTTCCATTGTAGCTCAGATCCCTAGAGACTATTGTTGAGTTATTAATTAATTTATTATTCTTTTATAACAATAAATAAACCAAAAACTTAAAGTAGTTTACTGAAGAGCGAAGTTTTAATTTATTAATAATGAATAGAGTATTTATACAAGAGGGTGGATCAGGAAGGAAATCAATACAATCAATCTAAGATATAAATAAATATCTTTAATGCTATGATTAAGCTAAAACTATGGAAACTAAATATGTAAATAAGGAATATAAATAATATACAATAACTCTAAGATATATCTCTTATATGCCCCCGCAAGATGGTAGGTCGACCAGAGATGCCAATCTTGGAACGTAACAGCTCAAAAGATCCACTTGGAAGAGGTTTTGTGAGCATATCAGCTAGTTGGTCCTTTGAGGAAACATGAGAAACCCGAAGAATACCTTGCTGGAATAATTTACGGACGAAATGATAATCAAGTTCAATGTGCTTCATGCGAGAGTGGAACACAAGGTTAGCACAAACGTACGTAGCACCAAGATTATCACAGAAGATTATCGGTGTCTTAGCGGGAGTAACAGAAAACTCCTTGAGAAGATTACGCACCCAACAAAGTTCAGCAGTGTTGGAGGGGATGGCCCTGTATTCTTCCTCCGTCGAAGAAGGAGCCACAACTCGTTGTTTCTTAGAACTCCATGAAACTGGATTACAGACAAGAAATACAATATAAGCTGTAGTAGATGAGTGATCATCGCGATCCCCAGTCCAATCATAGTCAGAGTAGGCATGAAGTAGAAGAGGAGATTCTTTCCGAAGAAATAGACCACGGTCTGATGCCCCAGCTAGATAGCGCAAGACACGTTTTTCCATGGTCCAATGGGTTGTGGTGGTATCGCTTGTAAGTTGAGACAAGTTATTGACTATAAAATCAATATCTGGTAAACATCAAATACTGCAAGCTGCCAACTACATTCCTGTACTGTGTTGGATCTTCAAGAGGTGAACCATCTGTAGAACCTGGACATGAACCACAAGCGATAGGTGTCCTCACTGGCTTTGCATCTGCCATGTTGTTTCTGTCAAGTATATCACACAAATATTTCTGTTGGTTAAGAAATAGACCAAGAGGTGAACGAATGACTTCAACTCCCAAAAATAAATTCAAATTGCCAAGATCTTTTATGGAAAACCGAGTACCAAGTTGTTTGATAAATTCTTCAACATAGTTAGACTGATTGCCAGTAATTATGAGATCGTCAACATAAACAACTAGATAGATGATAACACCAGATTTTGCATATATGAAAGACAATGATCACACTGAGAGTGATGAAAACCAAGAGACAGAAGATAGGCTTTTAGTTCATCATACCAGGCGTGTGGAGCCTGATTCAAGCCATAAATAGCCTTGTGTAATTAACAAATATGATTAGAAAACTTCTCATAGACAAATCCAGGTGGCTGAGACATGTAAACTTCTTCTGATAAATGTCCATGTAGGAATGCATTATTGACATCTAATTGCCTAAGAGGCTAATCTTAGAGAGTGCGAGAGAAAGAACAACTCTCACTGTAGTATGTTTAGCAACAGGTGAGTAGGTCTCAAAATAATCCACACCAGGTCGTTGAAGATAACCTTTAGCAACCAACTGAGCTTTATAGCGTCCAATGCTACCATCTTAATTATATTTAACACGGAATACCCATTTGGAGCCCACCAGTTTGGCATGAGGGACAGATGGCACAAGAGACCAAGTGCCTTGACTTTGCAATGCTGAAATCTCTGCAGTCATAGCAGCATACCAATTTGGATCTTTTAAAGCTTGACGAACAGTGCGAGGTTCTATTGGCTTGGGTAGGGAAGAAGGTTGTTTTGGCTTGGTGGAGGTTTTGGTTGTTGGAGATAATTAGGATGGTTTGGTTAATGGTGAGACATGTGATACAATGAGATTGGCAGAATCATGAACAATAGCACTTAGACAAAACTTCTGAACGGGTTTATGAATGTTATTCTTTGATCGAGTAGTCATGGGATGAGAGGGTTGAATGGTTGAATTTTGATCTGACTCATTTATGTTATAAAGTAAGGAGGGCTCAGAAAAGGTAGAGCTCACAGAAGATGATGAATGAGAAAGAGACATACCTGAGTGTTGATTGGATGAATTCCCAGTTCCGTTTGATGAAGAAGCACTGTCAGGTGCTCCGCTGGAAGATGTGGGACCAAGAGGTGGTGTAGTAGAGACCATAGGAGAGGTGATAGATGAAGGTTGTTCATGAGTAAGAGGAATAACAAAGTGGTTGGGAATCCAAGAGTCAACAATGTCATTTTGGGGTCTTCTTTCTGTTGGTTCAAGAGACATATAAGGGAAAGAGTGTTCCACAAAATCAACATGACGAGATAAATAAAGGCGAGAATTTACAGGATCATAACACTTATAGCACTCTGATTTTGTGAATAGACTAGGAATATGCAAGGAGTAGAGCGAGGCTGTAATTTATTCTGATTATAAGTACGCAACCATGGATAACATAAATAATCAAATATACGAAGTTTGTTGTAGTTTGCTAGAGCACCGTATAATCTGAAATAAGGTGAATCTCCATCTAAAGTTCGGGTGGGCAACCTATTGATTAAGTAGGCAGCAGCATAAAGGCATAAGACCAGAACTTTAGAGAAAGATTGTCATTGTGTAATAATGTGATACCTGTCTCCACAACATGGTGATGACGACGCTCGGCAGTGGCATTATGTTCTGGTGTGTAGGGAGGGTTGAGAAAATGGGATATTACATGTTTTTCAAAGAATGAACGGAGATGAAGGAACTCCCCACCATTGTCTGAATAAAAACATATGATGGGCTTTTGAAATAATTTCTCCACAATTCGTTTGAATTTTGGAAACACAATTGAAACATCAGATTTTCTCTTTAGAGGAAATATGCAGATATATTTCGTATAATGATCCACAAATATTAAATTTGACTATAATAGGAACACACTTTAAGATGTTAAATTTGGACAAAAGGGATTGCTCTGATGGTAAGTACATCCCCCTCCAACTGTGATATCCATGAGCTTGCCATGCTACAGTTGTCGTAAATGGGACGGGATCCATTATTGATTATGCTTGTTAACCATGTTTTGACTATGTGTTATTCAATCATTCTTCTGCTACCTAAATAATTTTATTGATGAGTACTCGGTGTCTAACCTTGACTAGTATCGCTCGATACCAATTCAACTAAATAAAATAGAAAATTTGATATACTATCTTTCAAATGTCAAGATTTTCATATACAAGTGTGATTTGGGTCATGTTGTTTTAATTGGCCTTAATTTTTACTGGAGTTCTTTTCCTGATATGCATATTGTCATTAATCTAGGTAATTCAGGCAAAGTAAAAGCACCTCGTCATTTGAAGGTGAAACTTGAGCAAGGTAATCATTCTTTAACGATTGATTATCGTTTACAGCTTCAACACGAAAATATAATTTTGGTGCCAATTCTTATGATTTTCTAACATTTTTGAGCTGCAGGCACAAAATCGAATGTAAAAGTTGAAGTACCATTTTCCAAATGTTAAATTTTCATCCAAAGTGTGATTTTGGTCATGTTTTTTCGTGGTTGGTCTTAATTATTACTGGAGTTTTTCTCTTCCTGAAAAGCATATCGTCATTAATTGCTTAGGTGATTCTAGCCAAGTGAAAGCACGTCATTTTTTGAAGGTTAAACTTGAGCAAGGTATTTTTTCATTCCTGATTCTTTTTTACAACTTCAACATGAAAATATATTTTTTGTGCCAATTGTTATGATTTTCTAAATTTTCTTAGCCATAGACACAAAATCGAATGTAGAAGTTGAATCACCCTCAAATGTTATACTTTCATATAAAGTATGAATATGGTCATGTTTTTCCGTGGTTGGTCTGAATTATTACTAGAGTTTTTCTCTTCCTGATATGCATATTGTCATTAATTGCCTGGGTGATTCGAGTGAAGTAAAAGCACCTCATCCTTTGAAGGTGAAACTTGAGCAAGATATTCTTGCATTTCTGATTCTGTTTTACATTTTTGATCTTGGGCATATTTATATGCCCGATTACTGTAAATTACCCATCTTTAACGTTAGTTTAAGACATTATATGATCTAACTAGCATATTTTGGCTCAAGATTGGGATAATTGCATATTAATATACATGATTAGTGAGTTTTCAGGTTACTAATGGAAATGATCAAGTATTGGAAGGAAAAGGAGTTGAAGGAGACAAGATTCATCCAGGCACGACTCTAGCGCGGCGCCCCAGCAACCCTGGCGCAGCAAGGTCGCGATGCGCCATACCAGGTTCATTTAGGCTGATTTTGAGGCGTACTGGCAGCGCGGCGAGCTAACCTGCTAGGTCTGATTCCGGCGCAGCACCCCAGCCTGTGCGAATTTGTTGACGAAAGTTGAAGTTAAAAGGACTCCTTGTTGAAGTAGAATTTGACTCCATTTTTTCTAATTAATATTAATAGAACCTTAGGGCCTCATTTTTAGGGTTCGACTATTTAATTAAGGTGCAAGAGCAATAGTTCAAGTTTGTAATAGGTTTTAATCTTGTAACTCTTTTATTTTTTTTGGAAATCACATAAACAATTGTCTTTTGTGGTTTGTGAATAGTATGAGTAGATATTCGCCCTAGTTCTAGGGTTGTAGCTATGAATCGATTGATGAACATTTTTTGTTTATTAATGAATTTCTGGGTGTCAACACAAGTTACTTCTATATTCTGACTTTACTATTTTATGCTTGATCACCATAAGATAAACTTATTGTCTAATCTTAAAATCAGGAGAGGAGAGATTAGATAGACTAGAGGATATAGAGACTTGATTGACCCATTAAATAGAGGTGATTTGTGTTCAGGAGTGCCGCCCGGACGAACAACTCTCTTGATTACAAAATAGGATGAAATATAAATGCTCGTTAATTAGCTTATTAATCACCGCTCAATGATGTCGCTAGGTATCTAATTGGGGTAGGCAACTAGAGGTGTATAGACCGACTCATATAATTAATCCTATAAACCAGTAACTTGACGACTGAAATTAGTTCTAATTCAATAGTATGATACATGAGATTCAATGCATGCTGCAGCCTTGTAATTCTTTGAACTTGCGTCGCCAAGGTGGGCTGCCGGTGATATTGAAGCCACCAAAGCAACTACATGCGGTAAGTACTAGAATTGTGCTGCAGTTAGAGGAACTAGCTCCAAAGAAGAGAGACACTGAGGTAAGTACCAAGGAAAATAAAGTGGAAGAGGTAGTAAAAAGCTCCAATGTTGAGGCACCCATTTCTCAAAAGAAGGTACCACCTCCTTTTCCACAAAGGCAAAAAAAGCTGAATGAAGATGAATGCTTTGGTAAGTTTCTCTCTCTCCTTAAATAGGTTCACATTAAACTGCCTTTGGTTGACATTTTTCAAGGTATCCTGAAGTATGCTAAGTATGTGAAGGATATTGTGGCTAGCAAGAGGAGGCTCATAGAGTATGAAAATATAGCACTTACTTAAGAGTGCAGCTCTAGAATCTAAAATAGACTAGCCCAAGAGTTAAAAGATCCAGGTAATTTTACTGTGCTTATTACTATTGGCCAAAGTGTTCATGCCTGGGGACTGTGTGATTTGGGGGCAAGTATAAATTTGATGCCCGTATCTTTGTATCTAAAGATTGGGTTGGGTAGTCCAAAACGAACCATTGTTATCCTCCAACTCGCTGATAGACCCATTGCTAGGCCCGAGGGGGTAGTAGATGATGTGTTAGTGAATGTAGGTTCATTGATTTTTTGGTAGATTTTGTGGTCTTGGAATTTGAACCTAATCCTGAAGTCCCATTCATTCTAGGACGTCCTTTCTAGGCCATGGTAGGGCACTGATTGATGTAGCAACTGGAAAATTGACCATGAGGGTGTAATATAAGGTAGAGGTATTTGATGTTTACCGCGCTCTTAATTTACCCTCTATATATGAAGAGTTGTTTGCTATTACAGTGGTTGATCGGATAGTAGAATCATAGTTAGTTGTGCGCGATGACCCCTTAGAAAGATTGTTAGTAGGTCACAAAGAAAGATGAAGACATAGAGACCCAAGAAATAGAAACATGTTTAAATCTGGCATTTGTGGAGCCTCATAAGCGGAGAGTGGAACCATTAGAACGTGAGTTAGGGCCACCACCCAAACCCTCCATTGAGGAGGCCCCAAAGCTGGAATTAAAAACATTGTCGGCGCATCTCACATATGCATTTTTGGGTACTAATGAAACTTTGCCTGCTATACTTTCTGCAGAGTTGTCTGAAATACAGGTTGATGCGACATTAAGAATCCTGAAGCAGAGAAAGAAGGCGATCAGATGGCAGATGACTGATATTCATGGGATTAGTCCGGCGTTGTGTATGCACAAAATCTACATGGAAGATGATCACAACCCAAGTGCACAACATCAACGTCGACTAAATCATGTGATGAGAGAAGTGGTGAGAAAAGAGGTAATAAAGTGGTTAGATGCTGGAATTGTGTACCCAATCTGTGACAGTAAGTGGGTAAGTTCGGTGCAATGTGTTCCCAAAAAGGTAGGTATGACAGTGGTACAACACTAAAAGAATGAGTTGATTGCTACTAGAACAGTGACCGGGTGGAGAATTTGTATGGATTACCGGAAACTAAATGACGGAAAGATCACTACCCCATCCCCTTCATTGATCAGATGCTAGACCGACTAGCAGTAAAAGATTACTATTGTTTAGTTCGATATTCCATTTACAATTAAATATTGATTGCACCTAAGGATCAGGAAAAGACCACGTTCACTTGTCCTTACAACACAAATGCTTTCAAACGCATGTCATTCGGACTTTGCATTGCACCAGTGACTTTTCAAAGGTGTAAGATGGTCATTTTTCATGACATGGTGGAATAATTTGTAGAGGTGTTCATAGATGATTTCTCAGTCTTTGGGAAGTCTTTTGAGGTATGTCTCCGGAATCTTGATAAGGTACTTGCTAGATGTGAAGACACTAACTTAGTTCCGAACTGGGAGAAGTGTCATTTTTTGGTTAGAGAGGGTATAGTGTTGGGACACAAGGTGTCTAAATATGGGTTAGAGGTTGATAAGGCCAAGGTAGAAGGCATCAAGAAATTGCCCCCTCCCATTCCTATAAAAGAGGTGCGTAGTTTTCTTGGCCATGCCGGTTTTTAGCGGTGATTCATCAAGGATTTTCCAAGATTGCAAGACCTATGTTCAGTCTTTTGGAGAAAGAGGTGAAGTTTGACTTTGATGCAATGTGTCTGAGAGCTTTTGAGATGTTGAAAAAGAACTTAATTGACGCTTCCATTCTAATTGCTCATAATTGGTAACTACCATTTGAACTCATGTTTGATGCGAACGATGTAGCAGTGGGTGCAGTATTGGGACAGAGAAAGAACAAAGTGTTCCACTCCAATTATTATGCAAGCAAGATCCTTGACTCTACACAAGCTAATTACACAGTGACTAAGAAGGACATATTAGCGCTAGTGTTCGCCATCGACAAGTTCAGATCGTATTTGGTAGGCGCTAAAGTACTTATTTTCACTGACCATGCAACTATTAGGTACCTCTTCAATAATAAGGATGCTAAACCAAGGCTGATTCGTTGGATATTGCTTCTCCAAGAGTTTGACCTTGAGATCAAAGATAGAAATGATACTGAAAACCAGATAGCTGATCACTTATCTATATTAAAAGACTTCACATATGTGAATGAGGGTGAGCATATACGGGAAGAGTTTTCAGATGAAAGATTTATGGCGCTGGACATCTCTCAAGTGTGCAGACATTGTGAACTTGATAGTGAGTGGAGAGTATCCTCCGGGTGCAACTACTCAATAAAAGAAAAAGCTAAATCATGATGCCAAATTCTACATCTAGGATGAACCATTCTTGTTCAAGCAAGGTGTCGACCGTGTAGTGAGAAGGTGCATTCCGGAATCTGAAGTTAACAAAGTGCTAGAGAGTTGTCATGCTAGCCCATATGGAGGTCTCCACGAAGAAGAGCACACTGCTCCTAAGGTACTCTAATCTCGTTTCTTTTGACCCTCGTTATTTAAAGATTCTATTGCTTTTGTGAAGGGTTGTGATAAATGCCAAAGGTTGGGGACTATCTCAAGAAGACACGAGGTGCCACTAAACAACATTTTGGAGGTGGAAATATTTGATGTGTGGGGTACTGACTTCATGGGTCCCTTCCTATCATCTAGTGGAAACCAATACATTCTTATGGCTGTAGATCATGTGAGTAAATGGGTTGAGGCTGTCGCTCTGCCCTCCAATGACTGAAGGGTGGTGATCAAGTTCATCAAGAAGCACATCTTCACTCGCTTTGGCACTCCAAGGGCAATAAATGTGATGGAGGTAAGCATTTCATTAACCATCTTATGAAGAACCTTCTTGCTAAATATGACATTCGTCATAAGGTTGCTACAACTTAAGATCCTCAAACGAGTGGCCAAGTGGAGGTATTGAATAGAGAGGTGAAGCAATTTTGCAGAATGGTGAACGCGCAAACGAGAGATTGGTCTAAAAAATTAGATGATGCATTGTGGGCGTACAGGACTGCGTACAAGACACTTATAGGGACTTCTCCCTATCACATCTTATTTGGAAAAGCATGTCACCTTCCGGCAGAATTAGAGCATCAAGCCTATTGGGATATAAATAAGCTAAACTTGGAGCCCGAGCTAGCCGGTAAAAAGAGAGTGAATCATCTACATGAACTTGAAGAGTTTAGAAGTCACGCATATGAGAATGCCAAGCTATATAAAGAAAAGACAAAGAGGTGGCATGATAAACACATAGTAGCTCGTATCTTCGATCTGGGAGATAAGGTACTACTCTTTAATTCTAGACTAAGGTTATTCCCTGGAAAACTAATGTCAAAGTGGAGTGGTCCTTTTGAAGTGATAAGAATGACAACATGGTGTGGTTGAACTTAAGGGTAACATTGGTCTGACGTTCTTGGTCAATGGGCAAAGAGTGAAAGACTATTTTGGTGAAGATTCGAATCGTGATCGGGAGGCTCTTGAGCTAAATGACGAGTGATCCAAGTTGCATCGTGCCGTGATGTTAAATCAAGCGCTACACGGGAGACAACCCGTGAGTTATATGTAATATGTAGTAGTTTTGCTTAATTTTGAAATTTTAGCTTACTTTTAAATTCCTAGGTGTAGAGTTCTTATTTTTTCTTGTTTGTTAGTTAGATAGGACTTTAGAAATTCAAGAGAAAAAAAAAGAGTAGTCATCCCACGACCAAAACTAAGGTACTGGGTGGGAGGCAACTCACCATTATTATGTCACATTATTTGGTTGTGTGCAGGTCATGGGAGGAGTAAACAATCGAAAACTGAAGAAATACGCTGAAAAATGAAGTTTGGGTGCAGACCTGGCGTGCCACGCCATAGGCTAAGTACTGAAGCTCATCCTGCGCGTACTGGAAGAGTGTTGCGCCAGGCCTCAATCACAATACCGATGGCAGGCGCATCGCGTCACTAGGGTGGGCGCACACCAGGCGCGTCAAGACGGGGGGCCATTGACTGCGACCCATTACGGGTGTACAGGCAGCGCGTCGTGCCAAGCTTAAAGGGGGTGGCTGCCAGAAGTTCAAGTCGGGAACCCACTAATTTGCCACCCCAAAAGTTTGGCGAGTAAGCGGTTATGCACTATGGCACTGATTGGTACAACACCCAATAAGAATCCAAGTACTTAGACGATGAGTACGTCGATAAGGAGCGATTGCGTTGCGAATTTCCTAACATTCACGCCAAAATCACTATATTGGGACTTCAATATGTCTTCATGATTTTGGTTCATGAATTTTATGCAAATTGGAATACTCATCATGTTGAGATTAATAGAGGTTTCATTAGAGATCGTGGGGTGCGATTTTCTGTTGAAGCTTTAAATTATATTTTGGGTGCTCCAAATTGTGATCATGCTGAGTTTTTGGCTATGGTTGAACGATCCCCTTATCGTGATATTAGGCATACCTTATGTGGGGTGAATTCTGTTGCTAGGTGGGATCATGTTAGATACACAGGTTGCCATTTGACTCTCCACTATGGGCACCTTAACTTGGAGGCTAGAATTTGGCTAAAGATTGTGTGTAGCACTTTACTCCTGGGAAAACACATGACTGATGTTACTAGGGATTTTGTAGTGCTGATATATCGCTTAATGAAGGGCTTACCGATAAATGTGGGGGCTATTTTGTGGTAGAATAGTTTAGGACCAACAAGAGATGGCGTTTCTGTTATGGGAGCATCATTACTAGGTAGCTATGGGCTTTATTGATTAAGAAGGTTCATGATGTGTGCCCTACCTGTTCCCCCCATCAAGTGTGCCACTTAGTTGATAGCACGCTCACTAAAGCGCACGATCCTTCCCATGGGCCCATTTTGACTGCTATGGATAGGCAAGCTCGGACGATAGTTGGATGGGGCGCATGTTTGGAATGGCTGAATTGAAATTGTGGATTGGTGGTCACCCAGTGACTGAGGAGGAGATGTACGCACTAGACGATCAGTACCCTTTGACGGACAGTGATATGTACATGTGTCGGATGATCCTGGCTTTCTAGAAACCGATTGATGATGATGATGCGACGGCTGATGAAGAGGATGGCTTGACTGAGGATGAGTTAGATGTTACTAGCCCCAGAGATGATGCTTCGGACGAGGCCCAGAGGCCGACATGGAGTTCTCTTTTACCTTTGCACTTTGTTTTATTTTGAACACTGAGGATAGTGTATTGTTTAAGTGTGGGGTGGAAGTTAAACTTCATTGTACATAGTTTATTTCTTTATCTAGTCTTTTTTATTTTAAGAGGGTTCCTCGCATTTTGTTTTCAATTCTTTTCCCAAGGATAGTCCCTTTGCACCGATTAGGTTTAGTTTATTGCTTTATTGAGTCATAGAGTCGTCTAGGAATGACGTTTCCCGATGATGGTTGGATGACGACTGTCTTAAGGGAAACTTAGTCATTAGCAGTAGAAGTATGAAACCTATATCTTTAGAACTTTGAAACCTTGTCTTAATAATTGGCTAGACATCATGGGTGGCAACACTTTGTTTGCAATATCAAGATGGTAACCATAAAAACAAGCATAATCTCTTTGTTTTGAATCTCATTGGAAAATAATGAAGTTGGGCTTAATTGCGTGGACACACCGTAATGCATTTTATGTGATCATGCTACAAGTTTGGTTCCTTATGTATGTAGTGATGCCATGTGTGAGGATAATTGTTTAGTTTTGCATTGAATAACATCTAGAACTTATCCCAAGTGTGCTTAATGAGTAACTTGTGTGAATTATAGAATATGATTGAGGCATTTCTTTGAATAGCCAAGTTTGATTGTCCCTTGTATGCCTCCAAATTAAATACCTCTAGCTTAGCCCCATTGAGCCCTGTAGCTTTAATTTGTTCTAACCCACTTAATTGAGCTAAATTCCCTTTTATTGATACCATTTGTTTGATCCAAAAGTCCTTAATGCACTATGTTGAGTTGAAGAAAATGTTAAGTTTGGTTGAAATGGATAGGGTGGTAGTTCTTGGTTTTGTGGAGAAGAAAAAGAAAGAGGTACACTAAGGAGACCTTGTAAGTCATAAAAGTTGTGATTGGCCTTGGTCCTTGGGACATTGTGCACTTCAACAAGGGCTAAAAATCCTAAGTTGAAGGTAGCTAATCAGAAAAATATATACATATATACAAAAAGGGGTTGTGCAAAAAGAAGGGCTCAAGTGAAAGTGAAGGCAAGAAATTGAATTCAAATTGCAAAGCATGTAATAGGTAAAGAAAAAGTTGTGAATGTTAGCAAGGAAAACAAAACATGTGCACTAGGGAGAATGATTCACTAAAGTTTACCCAAATGTATCCTCCCTTACCTAAAGTCGACATTACAACCGAATGAAAGTCCTCTTGATTCTATGCGAACACTTTGTGAAAATTAAATTACACTAAGGGCAAGATTATGGCATGTTAGGATATGTGAAACTTCATTTGTGAGGGTGAGATTTCATGTTATGAAAAATAGACTTAGGACTATAATGAATTGTTGTTGGTGTTAAAGAAAGGCTATACTTATATGAGTGAGGGTATTCACAAAACATGTTTGGTGCTTAATCTTGTAGTTTGTCTCTATGATGTTGTATTAACCCAAAATTATTTGAGAAGATTTATGCATCGAGGTTGTGAATTGTTTGATTGATAGAATATAACGAAGAGTTGAAATTATTGCATGAAGTGTGCCGCAGTTCATGATTAAATATGTTTGGTCGATTGTAAAGCGAGATGAAGAGTCTAAAGGGTTAAGAGTGTAATTTGATAAGATAGAGTTTGTTCGAGGACTAACAAATGTTTAAGTCTTGGGTGGTGATCTTGGGAATATTTATATGCCCAATTACTATAAATTACCCATCTTTAACGTTAGTTTAGGACATTATCTAATCTAACTAGCATGTTTCGGCTCAAGATTGTGATGATTGCATACTAATATACATGATTAGTGATTTTTTAGGTTACTAAGGGAAATGATCAAGTATTGGAAGGAAAAGGAGTTGAAGGCGACTCTGGCACGGTGCCCCCAGCAACCCTGGAGCAGCAAGGTCGCTACGCGCCAGACCAAGTTCGTTTAAGCTGATTTTGAGGCGTACTGGCAGCGCGGCGAGCTAGCCTACTAGGTACGATTCCGGCGCGGCGCCCCAGCCTGTGCGGATTTGTTGACGAAAGTTGAAGTTAAAAGGACTCGTTGTTGAAGTAGAATTTGACTCCATTTTTTCTAATTACAATAAATAGACCCTTAGGGTCTCATTGTTATGTTTTAGCTTTTTAATTTGTTCTGCAAGAGCAATAATTCAAGTTTGTAATAGTTTTTGACCTTCTAAATTTTATATTTTTCAGAAATCACATGAACAATTTTTTTGTGCTTTTTGAATAGTATGAGTGGCTAATCGCCCTAGTTCTGGATACGAATCGATTGTTGAACATTGTTGATTTACGAAATAATTTTTGGGTGTCAACACAAGTTATTTCTATATTCTTGTTTTACTATTTTATGCTTGATCACCATAAGATAAACTTAGTGTCTAATCTTAAAATTGGGAGAGGAGGGATTGGATAGACCAGAGGATATAGAGAGCTTGATCGACCTATTAAATTGAGTTCATTTGTATTCAGGAGTGACGCCCGGACGAACAAATCACTTGATTACGAAATAGGATGAAATATAAATGCTCGTCTTGTCGCCTTAACTCCTTTTCCTTCCAATACTTGATCTAAAAAATCACTAATTATGTATATTAGTATGCAATCATCACAATCTTGGGCCAAAACATGCTAGTTAGATTAGATAATGTCGTATATTAACTTTAAAAATGAATAATTTGTAGTAATTGTTTATATGCCCAAGATCAATGTTCAACAAAAAAATGTAATATTGGTACCAATTGTTATGATTTTCTAACTTTTTTGAGCTATAGACACAAAATTGAATGTAAAAGTTGAAGTACCATCTTTCAAAGGTTATATTTTCATATACAAGTGTGATTTTTGTCAAGTTCTTTCTTCGTTGGCCGTAATTATTGCTGGAGTACTTTTTCTCTTCCTGATATGTATATTGTCATTAATTTCCTAGGACATTCAGGCAAAGCGAAAGCACCTGATTCTTTAGAGTGGGGACTTGAGCAAGGTTTTCTTTCACTCATTGTTCTCTTTTACATCTTCAACATGAAATAATAACTTACTTCTATGTAAAGTTTTGGTGCCAATTGTTGTGATTTTCTTCCTTTTCTATCTTTTTTTGTGCTATAGACACATTCTTTTACGCTTGCTCCTTTGGCTTCAGAATTTTTAAGCAAGATAGGAGAAATAAGAACTAATAATTTTTTAAGCCACCAGGCACTGCCAATCTTAGGGTTAAAGTTTAAATGTATTAGGTGTTAAATAGTACCTTCTATATTTTGGATGGATATATGAAAGACAGTTTTTTTTTATGGAATAGCTTAATTATAGGTCTAAACATTATTCGCACAATATCATGTGAGTTGGAATGTATGCACTATGTGAATTTAGTGTTAGTGGGCATGGATTACCGATATTGATGGCTAATTACAATATGAGTTCATTTCTATTCTAATTTTAATTCTATGAATCTCTTGATTTATGTCCAGATCTTTCGAAAAATACAACATGCATAAGTAATTGTGAAGTTATTGATATTTTGAAAGGATTCTGATAGAGAATGGTGGCATTTTCTATAGGACCACCTGCGTAATGGAGTGCATGTTTGACTTTCTGCATTTTTCTTGTCTCTGTTGCTTCCTTCTTATAATAAGAGCTAAGCTTTGACTTTTTTTATTACCAGTTCATTTGATAGGGGATTGGAATTTGCTCAAAGTAATAGGCTTTATGATAATTCCCGAGTTGTTAAACAAATAATTGAGTATCCTTGAATCATTTAATTATTAAAAGAAAAACGAGAACTTCTTTCTATAAGTGTCTCTTAAAAATTTTCTAATACTGGATTTCATTTAACTCAGATCAGACCTCTAAAACAGGATGGTTTTTCTGATGGGGAGGTATTGAAGGTTTCGACCTGTTAATACGTTGATCTTTTACATGTGATGTGAGACAATATTTTCATATTTTATTGTTGTATGGATGTAGCTCTGCATGATTGAGAACTTTCGCTTAGAATCTGTTGATGAAGTGTTTTCTCTTGTTCCCGCGTTGAAAGTATGGACTCACTGTTGTGGATATTGACATTTCAATAGATCATTAGGGTGTTGGGAATGCTATTAATTGAATTTTAAAATTGACTAGACAAGGAGCAATAAAATCTATAGTTAATTTCTTAAAGAACCTTCTATATATGTTCAAACTAAGAAAAGATGGAAGGAAACCAGATTTGTTTCTTAAATTGTTTCCTTCGACGATGAAGATGGTTTATACTCATTTCTACTCTAAAGGTCTAAGATATAAGTGGGACAACTATTGTTGTTAGTTTAACTTGAGGAATGAGAATTATTATTGCTTTTGGTTTCAGATTTGTTTCCAGTGTCGAGCATTTTTAGAACGATTTCATCATTGGTTCTTAGGTGTCCGACAACACTAACAACTAGTATTGTATGAAAACATGTTTTTCATTACACAAAATTGAATACCCGCTTAGAATAAGAATACAAATGATATTTATTGAGAAGTGCAAAAATCGTATGGCGAACTTGAGAAAATAATTTGAACATTAATTATTACTATAGTTTTCTCTTCCTGATATGCATATCGTCATTAATCGCCATTATAAAGTGTGATTTTTGTCATACATCATATCATATATTATTAAAAGTGGAAAGCACCAAAGTGCAAAGTTCGATTACCTTTTTGCTTCTAACTAAATTAAAATGTTGTAAAGTAATTTATATTAATTAATTATTAACTACTAATCTAACAAAAATGTTAATTTTTTATTCATTAGTTATGAGTTACACCTCCAATATGACTTTCAAGCATTTTCAGTTTTCTAAGCATCAAGATATTTTTTAGTTTTCTAGACGTATATTTAATTAAATTAAATTGAATGGAACAATAGATGCATGAAATATCTTTAGTTAGGAATATGAATAGCTAACTTCATTAAATCTATATATATTGTAATCTATTATCATTTCTTTAATTTTCATCCACTCTATATAGTTCTTGATATTTCTTGTATTTGTTTTTCTTTAATTTATATATATTTTTCTTGATTTGTTTTTTCTATTATTAGTTCTTATTTTTTTTAATCCTAATTCAGGTTTTTACCTTACGATTTTGAATTCTTCACTTCTCATTTACATCATCAGGTAAGTTATAAGTACGATGTTCATTTCACAAAAATATAATGTAATATATAGGAAAGTAGTGATATGCATGACATTTTATAGTAGTATAAATGACATAGACTTTATTCATACAAATTATTATTTCTTTGAGTGGATGCTTTTTTGAAAATACACCCAATATTTTTAAATAAGATATTTTAAATATTTCAATTATTTATATCAAGTTTCTTTTTCGTGCGCATAGATCGAATTTTTTGATATGATTATATTAAAATAATATGATTAATATTTTCCTATCAAATTTACGGACTCATAATCTTGAAACAAACAAAGAAAGTTGTACGCGCAATTGAGTTTTTATATATTGCTTAAATTTTCTAATGGCACTAATTATTAACTATCTCTATCACAAATAAACATTATTCTTTAAAGTGTATCCCATGAAATTGACAATGATACATTATCCACCTTAAAAGAAACATATGTTGATCAGTATTTGTACAACATGAAATACGACTTTTATTCGGAAAGAACTTCTTGATATGCACGTGTCTATAAAAAGAAGTTACAATTTCTTACACAAGATATAAACTTTGAGGTTTGTGAAACACTTGCAAACATAATCAACGTTACTTATGTCACATATAAACTATTTGTTGTTGATATATTTTTAAAAATAAGGGACATGTTGTACTAAGCATAAGATATATTAAAACTATATAAGAAAAATATCACATATAACAATTCAATTGATTGTGTATAGCTGCTACAAACAATTATACTTCTCTTTCAAAATTTATGTCACGGCGCCAAACTAGAGGAGGTGTGGCTGGCACTCAATACCTTATGTGATCGAGTTAGCCACTGAAACATACCGACTCAACTATAAACCTAGAAGGTTGGGCAACATAACATCTGGAATACTACGCTTGGACCCTTAAGGTCATCACCTGAAGAACAACTCATATAGACAAAGGTAGAAAAGCCAAAAAAATAACAAAGTACTAGCTGGCCAACGAGGCCAGAATTGAGGACATAACATACAAAAATATATTTACATGTCAAGCCTATGTGGCTAGAAAATGGAAGTTGCAGAAAGAAACCCAAAATACTATGTCCACAATAGGCTCTATGAGTTACATAAGCACTGTCCGGACAAGGCCCCGATTATATCCAAATTGTACAACAAAAGTAACATCCTCTGATAGCCCCAGGATAAGATGAAGCTTACCAACTCATAGCTGAACCTGATTTCTAACGGGTGGGTCGCTTAGAGTCCCTACATGTACCTTCTCCCATGAAACAAAAAGTAGCGTCCCCAGGCAAAGGGACGTCAGTACGAATAAAAAAGTACTGGTATGTAAAGCGGAAGAAGAGTTACAAATATTTACAGTAAAAGGGTAATAGAGATACCACCTGAAACTGAAACTCTAGTAGCCTCCCTGCCTGACATTTGTCCCCCTACTATTCATTTGACCTCTTAGTAATTAAATATGCATGATATGCTCGTTTAATCGTATGTTGTGAGTATGCAAATGCATGTCATACCCAACCAAGTGCTATCAATGGTGGTGTTTTTTTGGTAGCGAACCGGGATCATTCTCCAACTTGTGGCCATATGTGTCTCATACATATAAATATAGGCAATAGGTCCAATACCTTCCAATTATAGCTCGGTAGTAGAATGCATAACATATAATGTCATGGATTTGTAATACACTTGTTTTACATGAATCATGTTGTCAATCTTGGCTCATTTGGTACTCTTGTCCTCATAATCTCGTAATCACTTTCGTATTCATATGTAAATATCTCGTATAACTATATGGTTGTAGATTAAACTAGAACACTTAAAATCAAATTAAGAAAGGTAACTTAAAATCGATTATGTTCATAAAGATCTTAATGTTCTTCACTTAGTATCTATATATGTTCCTTAGTAGTTTGTAAAAGAAAGTATTTCAGAAAAACCCATACTTTAGTAGTTTAAACATACAATTTGTATTTAAGAGTTTTGGAGATCGACATATTATTTTAAAGTTTTTCAAAAATATAAATTAGCGAGAAAGGAAGACTGATTTCAAATTCATATTGTTCATCCCTAATCTTTTAAGTTTCTACACTTAAAGAAGAATAAGAACTTGTATACATGGACATATAGTCAAGAGAATCAACAAAATGACCTAAAGACACCGAATACCCTATCTAACCGAACGAGTGGAATAGAAACATAATGGAGTCACAAAAATATGCCATCTGCAATATTAATGCCTTTCACAAAAGGGCTTTCTATTAATAGAGTAATAAAACAATATTTGACTATTTAGAATACAAAATATTGTGGTGAAAGGAAGTACAGTGCTTTGCCATAACATACCTCAATTTTGGGTCTTGTTGTATCAATATAAATTGTACCCCTTTCTTAAAGTATGTAATCTACAGAAATCATGTCACACAACCATTACATGTAAAATATTAACATGTCAGGGTCAAAGTAGCAATTTAGAGCTTACTAGCACAATGATTAGCTCGCCAGAACATTTTTAAATGTAGGCTTCATTCCCTTTTCTTCTCCAAATTAGAACCCCAAATTAACAACATTAGATATATTTTTGCAGTAACTATTATTAAGTGGAGGCCTATGCAATAGTCAACAACAACCAAATAAAGTATGCCTGCACAAAAATAAAAACTCAGAGTTTCGCCACACCAATCTTTTCAAACCCTAAAATAACCTCAACCAAATCCCAATCACGAGCCTTCAAACCATTAAAGACAGAAAAAATATATGCAAAATAGTCCTATATTTGTTCCATATAATCATAATAACTTTAACTCACTGCTTCCAATCATCATCCTATACATTCGTCCAATAATTACATTTGGAGTCATGTATTTCTCTTCATAAGCAATAAGAGGTTAAAAGGCAAAATCTTAACTTAAAATTGATGGAGCTTGCAGTACATTAACATGTCTTGTCAATAATAAATAGTCTCCTTAAACACAAGACGTTGAACCAAAAAAAAATAATTTGAAAATTTGCAATGCAATAATAGAACCAACGTTACACTTATTTATCTTATAGTTAATCACACATTAGTACTTCTTCTTCTCTTCCGGACTCATATACATAAAAACAACCCACAAACAAATCATTTCCAAAATTCCAGAAACAACAACATAAGAAAATACTTCAAAAACAGCCCAACATCACATAACTACGAAAGTACGATTTTCCACCCGTCTATTCGTGTTCTTGCTTCTATAGCGTGGCTATAAATTGGAATCACTCAATAAAATGAAGGGTGAGAATTATTACCTCCAAACAGCATAAACCCCACGTAAAAATGAGACTCCTTCACCACGAAAAATCATTCAAATCACAACTAACGAGGAATAAAGAAGTAACGCAATCTCTATGAACGTTCTGGGGTGAAACCACGTTGAGATCTTGTAGATATTTGCTAGGATGATAGGGGAAATTTAGAAAGGGTTTAGGACTGTTTTATTCCTATTTAGGTCGAAAAAGAATGAGATAAAATGAAGAAGAAATCAGATCATATAAAGGTAAACCGACATAGGAGCTAGGGGCCCACCTTACGTGCCTGCTTGGCAGTCTCACTAAATCTGAATCTGTCTCAATTCTGAAGTCGTATGGACAAATGGTTTAGTAAGTTATAAAGTAGACTCGTAGACCTTCGATTTCATATATTGGGTTCTTCTAAAGCATTATATATTTGGATAAAAGCTCTGAGACATTTAACGCAAATTTCAGAAGGTTTATCAAAGAAACTTACTCTAACCTTTGTCCACTTTTATTTTCCAACTTGTTTGACTTCAAAACTTAACTTGAGATCATTGGGCGACTACATCACCTTATAAAACATCTTTATTAGCATATAATACACTCTTTGTCTTATCCCTAAAGGTACCGGTTAACTCAAACGTTCTGAACGGATGGGGTGTTAGAATAAACATTCTTTAATTCAGACTTGTTTAAGGACGTCCTTGACCCATAACATTAGTTTAATTCTTTCATTTTTACCACCCCTTTGGAAAATAATTCTCTTAACGTTATACACCAAGTTGTATAAACCTCATATACTCATGCAATATTATGCCTATTATGCGAAAGAATCACGAGGTCTCACAATTTAGTTACTGAATATTACTTGCAAGTTATAGTCGCATCTATATCATTTTATTTTTCTGGACTAATTAACACAGAACACACGTGCAACGCACGGTACTAGGGACTAGTTATACTAAAAATGGAAACATCAAAATAAAAAGATGAAATACCTTTTTACTCTTCAAAACACTATTTTTATTTTTTTCTACAAAATATATATTCTAATAAGTAATTAGATATATATATATATGGAATCAATTTTAAAAGTATTCAATGTGTTTTGAATTATTTAATAATGGAATTAAGTAAGATATGTGAATGAGAATGACTCGTACTTTACTCAAAATAATTTTACGTTTTTTCAAAGCATGAAGAATTCTAAGAGATGAAATTCAATGAACACCACATTCATTTACCATGAATGTAGGACACTTAAGATTAGTCTAATATTTAGACTTCTCCAATTTAACTACTATAAAATAGTATAAATACAACTCCTTTTCCTCAAAATGGATAAAGAAAGTTGAAAAAACTAAATTTCATACGATAGCCAAATTACTCAAAGGTAAATGGAAACTATCCATCCTGTAAGTTTAGGGTCGTGGGTCGCCCATGTGGACCGACCCGACCCGACCCGACCCAAGAGATGGTTGATAAAGTTCTTATCTTCTATTTGGAAAAAAAGGGGGGAACAGTCATTAAACTGATAACCTCCCAACCCCTCTTATTAAAAGGAAATATTCTTTTTCAGATAAGGAGAGGAGAAACAACATAAACAAAACAAATACAAAAAAACAACAAAAACACAAATCTAAAAGAAGGAGAACTTTTTTCTGTCAGATACATTTAGTTTGTGAATCAATCTTTGATTCCTTGTGATTTAAAGAAAGACTTTGGAGCAATCGACTTCCGCTACAAAACTATAAGGTACACAATTCGTCGATTTCTTTCTATAAATCTAACAAATGGTATCAGAGCATGGTTTAATTGTTCCTTATTTGAATAATAATTCAGAAATTCTCTGGTTGAATGAATCGAAAAAATTGAGATATGATAATTTATCAATCTGTTTTTTTGTTACTCGGCCTTCTATGCTGAGTAGGAAAATTCCATGATGAATAGGAGAATGAGAGAATATTTATTGACCTCAATATTTTTTCCTGCCTTGTGGTTCTGGAATTCTGTAGAAATTTTGTTTGTTGTTTCTCTGTTTTTTATGAAAGTAACGGGAGAGGATGAATAATATTTATAAAGAGTTAATTTTATAGGTTGAAAAGAAAAAAGATTTTGAGTTGGATTAAGACTACGGAAAAAGATTTTGAGTTGGATAAAGACTTGAAAAGGTCAACTTTTGTTTGTTAGTGAATAAATTCAAAAAATAAAAATAAAATGGAAGAGAGTTTAAGGGACAAACTATTTCCTTTTTATTGAGAATTAAAAGGAAAAATAAATGGTCCCACTCTTTTTTTTTGAGAAACGTGTGATATTTTTTTTTCTTTTAATTTTGTTTTTTTGTCTTTTTCTGTAAAGTTAAGAAAAAATAAATAAAGGGCTGATCCACTATTTAATTTTTCTTTGGTCTTTTTCTGTTAATAATTAAAAAAAAAAGAAAAAAAGAGAAAATGATCCAATTTTAAATATATATAAGAATTGGATCATAATAATAATAAAAAATTCTTATACCATTTTCTTTGGTATCATAAAAAATATTGTTTTCTTATGAAAAATAGAAATGATTTTGTAGTTTTTTTAATGTTAACAAGGTATTTATTTTATTATTTACTTTAACATAAGATAATTGGTCTTAAAAAGAAAAATATATAATTTTAGTCCTTTAAATTCCTTAAATGGTTCCTTGTCTCCTACGAGAAATTTGTGATAAACATTGTCACATTAAATGATATTAACCATATTTCCGTTCTTGTTCCCATTTCAGATATGGATGAACAGGGACATGCTCAAATTACTCTAAGTGGGATCTCTCAAAGTCGAGCAAAGGGTAAAGGTAGGAGAGCAAGTCGCCATAAGACATGTTTTCGAGGGGGTGAAGTCATACAGATTGGTGTCCCAAGGGAAACACAAAATCTGTCAAGGAATGAAAAGGCCATCCGAAGGAAAAAAGAGAGAAAATTTAAAGAGTTTGAGTCATTAAAGATGTCCCCTAATGTGTCAGCAAGTGATTTTATCCACCTTTTTGAAACAAAATTGGTTGAACTGGATGATTATAAGGAAATTTCAGATTGGAGAGCCTCATCTTATTTAACAGACGCTCTATGTAAACCTTGGGGTAGTAGATTGACTGATGTTTATCATGACAGATGGCCCAGTCAAACTTTAAGGGTTTACATTAGTTGTCTTGAAGACTTGTGGGAGGATTTCAGTCTTTGAGTTACTTGTAATCTTTAGTTGTTTATTTGTTATTTTAAGATATGAATTATGTCGTTTGTTCTTTTCTCAAATTATCTTATTAAACTTGAAAATACTTGCTATCGAAGTCTTCAATATATTAATTATGCACATTAAGATATTAGATTGGAATTTTGATTAAATATTTAGTTTGTAAATGATGATTGGACGTATACGTGTTTTTTCATTTTACATTTAAATATGAAATCATTATGAGAATTGATTTGTCGAATGTGTATATCACATGCATAATTGTTAAAATTCATACCTAATTATATGTCAATAACAGACATGGCATCAAAAAGTATCATTGCTGACTTAAACAAAGGTGAAAAACTTAACCGTGATAATTACGACATCTGAAATCGTAAAATATGGTATGTACTGGAAGAGCAAAATGCTTTGGAAGGTTTAAATCATGTTTTGAATCAACCAGAAGAGGGTATACTGCACAACACATAAGGGATCCAGAAGCTTATAAATCTTGGAAAAAGGCTAACTCCACTGCACGTGGAATAATAGTTAGTTTTGTGGTTGATGACCTCATACATGAATGTGAGGAATTCCCTACTGCTCATGTTATGTGGGCACATCTGGGAGGAACATATGGGGGTACGTCTGTTACCCGTCTCCGGCTGTTGACTATCAAATTTGACACTTACAAAAAGCGTCATGATCAAAATATCAAACAACACCTTAGGATGATGTCAAACATGATAGTTCAACTCAAGAGTGCTGGCCATGTTCTTTCAGATGAGCAACAAGTTCAGGTAGTAATTCGGTCTCTTCCCAATAATTGGGAACATTTGAAGGTTAACTTGAACCATAATAATATTATCAAAACTTTTTCCGATGTTGCACGTCATGTTGAACTTGAAGATGAGCGCCTTGTTGGTGCTAAGACTGCTTCTAATGCCTTTGTGGCAAAGTCTAGTGGTACAAATTTTCAGATTTCAAGCGTAACATAAACTGGAAAATAAATGGGAAAGACAAAGAGACTGGAGAAGGACCCTCTAAGAAAAAGAAGAAATAAAATTTCAAGAAAGGAAAACGTGTTTTCTAGAAGAGAGACAAGACCAAAATGAAGTGCTATAATTACCAAATGTTGGGGCATTTCAATCGTGAATGCACTGAGCCCAAAAAGGTAGCATTTCTGAATACTACATCTCTAAGTGCTACATATGTTTCTAGCACTTCTTTACTAACTGAATCTTATCCTATGTAAATTGTAGACTCAGGATCCATCGACCACGTGAATCGAGATAGAGAGGCATTTGTGGATTTTCTTTGAGTTTCATCTAAATCAAGGTGGATCTACGTAGGAAATAATGCTAGGCTTGAAGTCAAAGGTATAGGCACTTGCAAAGTGGATTTGTGTGGTGTCCGTTCCTTGATGTTGCATGACGTCCTATATACTCCAGAGATTTGAGGAAACTTAGTTTCTCTATGTGTTCTTTTAGACGTTGGTTTTGATTATTTTTTTAGTCGTAATGGTGTTAGAATAACTATAGATAATGTTTTATGTGGTTTTGGATGATCGTTTTATCGTATTAGATTGTAATCCTTCAACTTATGACTATTATATTGACCGTTGTGTAATAACATGTTATTCAAGTAACAATGATGTTGATGTTATTACATGGCATGCTAGATTAGGTCACATAGGGCAAGATCGAATAAATAGGTTGGCAAAAGAAGGGCATTTAAGTTCTTTCACAAAAACTGAAATGTCAACTTGTGAAAATTGTCTTGTTTGAAAGATTACACGTACACCATTTGGAAAGGCTAAGAGAGCTGAGTTCCTACTTCAATTAATTCATTATGATATTTGTGGTCTAATGAATGTAAGGGCAAGGTCTGGTGATACATATTTCATTACATTTATTGCTGATTTCACGCATTTTGGTTATGTCTATTTGATTTCTCATAAATCTGAAGCACTTGAGTGCTTTAAAAGATATCGGAATGAAGTTGAAAATCAATTAGATAAAAGCATAAAAGCTTTAAGAACCGATCGAGGATGTGAATATTAGTCAAAACAATTTGAAAAATTATGTACTCAATAAGGTATTATGAGACAGTTAACTACTCCTTATACACCTCAACAAAATGGTATAGCAGAAAGAAGGAATAGAACATTATTAGACATGACAAGATCAATGATGGCGCAAGCAAATTTGTCTATCTCTTTCTGGGGAGATGAATTATTGACTACGACTTACATATTGAACAAAGTATATTCTAAGTCCGTGTCTTCCACTCCTTATGAACTTTGGACTGGTCATAAAATAAACCTGAATAATCTACGATCGTGGGGCTGTGCGGCCCATATTAAAGATCATTTCATCGAGTTTAGTAAACTAAGTCCAAAAGGAAAGAAATGTATCTTTCTAAGGTACTCTAAATGCTCTAAAGGATATTTGTTCATCGATGAACTGGAGGATGGAAGTATTATTAAAATTGTATCACGAGATGTCAAATTTTTGGAAAATGATTTTCCCAAAAAGGGTGAAATATGTGAAGTTGAACCTCTGTACAAAATGTTGAATTCAGAAGATCAAGTAACATTGTCAAACAAACTTGATAATTCAATGGATCAAGAAATGATTCCTGGTCCGAGTGGGAGTTATGAATCTCAAAATCCTAGAGAGAAATCTGAACTTCAAATACGTAAGAGTACAAGAAAAGGTGTACCTAAATGATCTTATGATATTGAGGATTATGTTTTCCTGGTATCTCCCACAGAATTGGATGAACCTAATTCTGTAACTGAGGCCTTATCAAGACCTGAAAGGGAAGAATGGTTAAAAGCGATGAAAGAAGAATCAGAGTCCATCAAAACCAATAAAATGTGGGATCTAGTTGACCTTCCTAAGGAACATAAAGCTATTGGGAATAAATGGATTCTTAAAGTTAAACGTAAGTCGGATGGGTCAATAGAAAGACATAAAGCACGATTGGTTGAAAAACGTTTTACTCAAGAAATTGGAATAGACTATGAGAAAACTTTTTCACTAGTTGTGAAGTTTACATCTATACGATTACCTGTAGCTATTGTTGCACGTTTAGGTCTAGAATTACACCAAATTGATATGAAGATCGTTTTTCGTAATAGAGAATTAAACAAAGAAATTTACATGGAACAACTAGTTGGTTTTGTTGTTAAAGGTCAAGAAAGAAAGTTTGTAAATTGAAAAGATCAATTTATGGCCTGAAGCAATCTTCAAGGCGGTGGTATCTGAGATTTCATAAGGAGGTGATGTCATTTGATTTCACCATGATCGATGAAGACCATTGCATCTATGTGAAAAAGTCTAATGGAAAATTTGTAATTCTTTCTCTTGACGTAGATAGTATTTTATTAGCTGGAAATAATTTAGAGTACGTGAAAATTGTCAAGTCATGGTTTTGAAAATCATTTGATATGAAAGATATCGGTGAAGCAGACTATATATTGGGTGTTAAGATCCAAAGAGATCGTTCCAAGAAATTTGTAAGTTTATCTCAAGAAACTTATATAAAGAAAATATTGCAACGTTTTCGAATGAGTAATTGCAAATCCATGGATACTCCTGTAGCAAGGGGTGAAACTTTAAGCCTTGAAATGTGTCCAAATACTGAAAAAGAAAAGGAATACATGTCTCGAGTTCCTTATTCTAATGCTGTCGGGAGTTTGATTTATGCTATGATGTGTACTCGCACAGACATTTGTTATGTTGTAAGTCTAGTTAGAAGGTACCAATCATATCCTGGAAAAGATCATTGAAAAGCAGTAAAGAGAATATTCAGATACCTGAAGGGAACTGCAGATCATACACTGTGTTATAATAGATCTGATTTATTCATAAGAGGTTATACCGATGCTGATTGGGCTGGTGACCGTGATGATAGAAAATCAACATCCGATTATGTTTTCTTATTAAATGGTGGTGCAATTTCATGTAAAAGTAAGAAGCAAACTTGCACAGCTCTTTCAACAATGGAATCTAAATTTGTGGCTTGTGCATCTGCAGTACAAGAAGTTGTTTGGTTAAATAGATTCTTTGAGCATTTGAGTATTGCAAAGAATTATAAGGGTCGCATGATTCTATATTGTGATAATCAAGCGGCTATCACATACACAAAAGATCCTAAGTATCATATCAAAACTAAACACATCGACATCAAGTATAACTTTGTGAGAGACGTAGTGAAAAATAGAGAAATAACTTTGCAATACATTCCTACACGTGAAATGATAGACGATCCTTTTAAGAAGGTCATCTCTTGAGACTTGTTTGAAAAACATGTTAAGGCTCTAGGTTTACGTAAAGTATGATGATATTTCAGTATTTTAAAATGAATTGTTTGTTATAATATTCTCTTGTATATATAAAACAATTGAATTTATTTTCAAATGTTGTATGCATGTGATATTTGATTGGAAATAAAATGTGTCAAACAAGTGGCAGGATTGAATCTCTCACACGAGAAATCACCTCTTACATTGAGGAACGTGAAGAGATGAGTTTCACCACTATATTATGACTTGTTTTATGAGCCAGACAAATGTTTCTCTAAGAAAATGAGTTTAAAAATTACTGGAAAAGAGAACTAGGGTTAAACATCTTGTGGTGTTTAGACCGGGATCTGTACGATGTTGGATAATTCGGATGATGAGACACATACACCAGTATAAGGTGAAAACATCATATCACGTGTTTCATACCATGTGTGTCTAGCGATCAACGGGTCAATGAAAGAATATTTCCTGTTTCTTCATTGTGTGAGACCTAGAAAAGTTAAAAATGAGTTTTCAATGAAATACCCTTTGACCTTTTGTTATTTCTTGAAGTTTCAATCGATGTTGCTACTTTAGCATGTTATTAATAGCCATGAATGATTCGGCAATGCAGTGCATGTCTAGGAAAGCAGTTGAATAGGAGCAGATAGAATCAAGTAGAAAGGAAAGACATTAAATGAATAATAAACTTATATACACAAGCCGGCTATTGCACTAGTCATATTGATATTGAGTGTAATTGTGGTATAAAGTTAAATATGAACTCGAGTTAATTTCCTAAAGAGGATGAGGGATCAGATAAGTAACTACTAAAGTAGTGAATGAAGTCTGGGGTATTGTGAGTAATAGTATTCTTATATAAGTAGTGAATTCCTTCCACATGTGATTGAATTCATATGTGGGGTTTGGAAAACCTTAAAGTCAAACTGTTGATGCTCACAGGTAGCACTAACTATTTGTTGTATGAATTCTGTGTTTAGTTGATATTGTATTAGCTTGGGTATTATCCACCATGTGCGAAGTGGGAGATGTAAGTTTAGGTTCGTGGGTCGCCCATGTGGACTGACCCAAGAAATTGTTGATAAGAGTTCTTATCTTCTATTTGAAAAGGAGGGGGGGGGGGGCGCAGTTATTAAACTGATAACCTCCCAACCCGTCTTATTAAAAGGAAATATTCCTTTACAGATAAGGATAGGAGAAACAACGTAAACAAAACAAATACAAAAAAAAATAATCTAAAAGAAGGAGAACTTTTTATGTCAGATACATTTAGTTTGTGAATCAATCTTTGATTCCTAGTGATTCAAAGCAAGACTTTGGAGCAATCGACTTCCGCTGCAAAACTATAAGGTACACAATTCGTCGATTTATTTCTATAAATCTAACACATCCAATTATTTTACAAGGTGGTAAAGTTAATTTCATCATTTAGAACGAATATGCAGTAATAATTTGGCTAATTCTCATTCTTTATTTAAGGAAGAGATATTCTTTTTTCGTGTTACATATTGTAAATTGTAATAGGACGTTATTTGCTTTGAGTGTTTTGTCGATATCATCATCCAGACAACATTTTTAGATTTGTGTAATACAATAATTATATCGATTTTCTTTTACTATTTATTGTAGCTGACACTTTAATTATATAGTAATTTTCTTTGGGACAATATCTGAAGTTTCATGCACAATGAGGAAAAAGGTGAACTTCATTCTAAAAGTTTTATATGCGCGTCAAATTTTAATTGGAGTATGCCACGAATATTTTTTAGTCCATACAACTTTACTCTTCGGATAAATTGGTGTACACCCTATTACAATCGTGACTACATTCATCCCCTGTATTTGCCCTTATGTTTTGATTTTAAATTATAATTTTAACAAGATCTAGAGATTTGTAATAAGAATATATAAATTATATTGTCTTTGGATTAACAATTTGATGCATAAATTTTACAGGGGTTTTTAAGGTTCAACCGCAATTATTAGGATCTGGAAGGATTTATCATTTATTTTCTTGATCTTTAAATGTTATTGTTGGCATTGTATGCATATTTGATAGGTTATGTGCAGTCAAGATATATTTTAAAATGCATTGTTAACCCTTATCATATTGGTGACAATAGTTTTAATCATGATAAAAGTAATTTAAATAGTAGTATACAATATACACCTACATATAAATATTAATATACTAAAAACTTCACCTCATTATAATCACTTTGAGCAATTTTTAATATAAATATGTGTTACATCGTTTAAAATTTTATAGGTAATTTTAAAATAATTATGTGTTACATCGTTTAAAATTTTATAGGTAATTTTTAAAATATTCTATTCTTGATAAACTAATAAAAAGTTTTAAGTACTTCAAATATTTGTCTTATAAATTCATTTAAACATTTTGAATATGTACCTGATTAAATTATAGCAATTTATCTTTTTAGTATAACTTAAGTAATTTCTTATACGTGTAATATGCACGTGTCGAGAACCAGTTTGTAAAATGAAGGTTGAGGTTGATAACACAATTTTCGTCTTGGCTTTTATATTTTTGTATTATTTAAGTATCCTCATTCGTAATATCATCATAAAGTATGTTACTAACCCAATGATAGTCGTAGAATACCTAGTTCTCTCTAGCTCTTATTTTCTTCATGCTTGTTAATTAGTAGAGGTTCATAACCTTATTAGGAATGAAAAGGTAAGGCCCAGCTCCACTTGCTTGTACTTATCCCTATTGAGGAGTTTTATATTTTTAATATTAATAAAACACCACTAGACACTCTGTCTAGTGGTATATTTATAAAAAATAAAAAATAAAAAAAAATAATAAAAAGAAAAGAATGTTATGCTCTGTCTATACCATTTTATTTAGTTTGTACACTTAGCATTGTATCAAACTGTTTTGATGCTGCTGTGAAAAGTTGTACACTAAAAAGAGCAAGTTGATATGTCCCCTCAAGACTGTGCTGGCTGAACTAGCCAAACTTAGAAGGGCAGCATAAATGACTCAAGATGAGCATCTTATGGTAATGCCATCATTTTAGTGCAAATAAGAATTTCGACTTCCAGAAGATGATTTTTTTCCTATGCAGTTTACGTACTCTGAATGCAGGTATTTGTTCAGAAGGTTCTACATGTGTCACTTAAGGGAATGCCCAACAATTGAGCAGTCAGCAATTCCTGTTGCCTTTCTTCTCCTATGTTTCATTTGCTCTAGTTATTAGCTAAGATTTTCAGTCCCAGCCAAAGGCGGATTTGAAGTTTGTTGGTTCTTATTATGATCTCAAATTAGTATATACTGGTCATTGACTTCTCAGTGAATTATTTAATGAGTTTCGGGATACTTCAATTATACTTCTGCAGTTGTGCTATTGCAAAAGCTTTCAGATGATTGAAAGAGTTTAGACTTTATATTTCTACAAAATCAGTTGTCTTAGTTAATAAATCTCTGTTTAATTTTCTCAGTTATTTTATTTGACAGAAGTATCAATTTACTGGTTGATCATAATTTTTATATGACAAAAATATCAATTTCTAAGGTGTTACATATACTTCTGTAAGGAACTTGGTGTCTTCATCGGAGTTTTGCTCCACTATCATCTTAAAGAAGTGTAGTTTTTCATGTTCAACTGAATATTGATGTTTTATACCATAGGTAGCTGTCTAAGTCACTAGTGATCTTGCAATGCAACATCTATCCTGCGGAAAATTGAAGTGTGAATGAATCAATATCTATACACAATCCAAGAGGCACATCTGGGTCACTCCTCCTAGTCGTATGAAACTGAAATGCTTTTGCGATGTGTGTCACATGGAGAAGCTCAACAAGCCTTACAAGAATTCATCCTGGCTTTCGAGACTCTTTCATAAAACTCCAACAATTTCTTCCGATTCTCAAAGCCTACCGGAATGGTGTTGATGCTCCTAATACGCCCCTCAACTTATATGGAGTTGTCACATAGAATAGATAGGTCTTTTTTGATAGTCATAGAAACAATATGTTCTTGTCCAAGTATGGTATGATCATGATCGCTAGATACTATTGCTCCTAATACGCCCCTCAGCTAATCATGATTGCTAGATACTATATCTCCGAATAGTTAGTCTCTAAATAGTTAGTTCTATACTCCGAAGGAACAAACAATAATTGTTAGATACTATTGCTCTGAATAATTAGTTCTAGATTCTGAAGGAAACAAACAATTTACTAACTGTTCGGATGGAAAACATTATATGAACCATCACCAGTAAAGTTAATAGCAACAACATAAAAGGGAAGTCTGGTGTACTAAACCAAGTGATTTAATTTTCCTTACCTGAAGAAGGATTTACTCCAATACCCAAAGCTTACTTCTGATGCTAATTTTGTCATCTTTATATTGCCAGTGAACTGTTCACCTCAACCATCCACCAGTCCGAAAACCTGTGCAAATAGACTATTGGGTCTAAACCTTCTGGTAGCTCTTTTTTTACTAACCTCAATTCTCTATCGATTCTCTCTTAGGAAAGGAGGGGAACATACTCTGCTCCTTTTGCCTCAAATCTTCTACTAGTGAGTTCGTGCGTTAAATGGGATAATGTTAGGTTTGTATCTTGAACATTTGCTGTGAGTATAATCTTCTTTGTAGAAGTATTTGCTATCGCCTCATATACATAGAAGTTGATACCTATCGTCTAATTTAACTGTAGATGTATCCCACCCCTGTTTTGGAACTTTGACCTCTTGACCACCGAGCTATCTGTTTAGGGCAAAACGTACGTTTCTTTTCCCTCACATACGCAAGTACGCAACAATTGATACGGGATAGGACATTTAGTGTCAGTAATATCACATGATTTTGAATAGCATTCTAAGTTATACACATTGATGGTGCAAAGAAACTCTTTCCAAGCTATAATATAAGGCTTGACATGGAGAGTTACGACTGTTCTAGATCAACATATCCTGATACTTTTTGCTGTCAGTACTTCCAGTGAACAAAACATGACCTCGGTTGTCTTTTTCCTTACAAACCAGCGAAAGAACCGGTCTTGGATCACTATTGAATATGTCTTACCTCTGTTTCAACTTATGGCTGAGATACTTATGTTTTGACACATATTGGAGACTGTCACGACCGGAGAGCACCCCCTAGTCGTAACCGGCGTCTTCGTCCTCGAAGAGGCCTTAGACAAGCCCTTAGAATACATCATCGCATCATAGTTAGAATAAAAAACGGAAAAATTTAAAACTTTTCATTTGAAGTTCAACTTCTTTTTCACATATATCAAAATAGAATCTATAATTGTCTCACATCGCCATCTAAAACATACGAGTATGAAAAGTGGGACTTCGCCTTTACATCAACAATAAGTCTTATAATAGGAATTACAATAAAGTCATTGAATAAGGAAAATGAAACTAGAATTAATCATCTCCATCCTCGGACTTGAGGACTCACCAACTTGGGGATAGCAATCCATGTTCTTCAAGACAGGACTAGAATCTATTCAATGGCCTGGATCTACACTTTGTGTAGAAAATAGAAGAGATATGGGTTAGTACAAACCACATGTACTAAGTATGGATACATATGCAAGTAAAATATTTGAAAACATACATAAAAGGACATTTTGTAATAAAAATGCTAATTTCTCTTTAAAATCTTTTATGCATATTCCAAGAACATAGACAAGTCCATATCACAACAAGAATAAGACATACTAATATTCATGTTCAAGAATAACATCATAATATAGCCATAATCAACATTTCATATTAGACTCCATTCCATCATTACATCACAAGACCTTACTCATAACCCCAATCCAAGTCCAGTAGTGCAATGTGTATGTGAAGCCCCATAACCCCACATAAACCAAGTAAACTAGCAAAGAGACCATAAGCATTGTCTTTTACCTCATACAATATCATAACAAGTATAGTCAACATCATGCATAACAATTTAGACCAACATCATGTATATCAAGTGAAACCAACATCATATAAGACCAACATCATACATTTCATATACATAAAGAACCCACCCTAGAATTTTCCTCAAGGTCCACTTGTGCAATGTATAGGTAAAGTCTCATACCCTTACCTACACTAAGTAACATCTCTTAAGAAGTCCTAGTTAGTGTTCATCTTGTTACTTTCATTAATTCATTTTAACTTTTGGGAAACCTGGCCATAACCGACAAAAGAATATGAGCTAACATGGAATTCGGTGTCATCTCTTTACACCGAAATGAGGGTGTCCTACTTGCCAAGGTAAGGCATATACATTCACATAGCATCTAGGTTTCCTATGGGAGCACATAGTTAAGGAACTAGGAGGTTGTTACTATAAACCCACTTTATGCTAATTAGCATTGTAGTTTCCACCTCATGAGAACATCGAGTGAACCTACCCTCCTTTGTGAAGGAACACCTGTCATTGCCAAGTTCACTCGGTGCTAAGCTAAATTCCCTTTTTGAAGTGTCTTTAAATCTTCCTTAATATTAATTCATAACATAGGTCTTAGGAGTTCAATCCCTAATATAACATGTTCATAGCTCATAGGTTATAGGATGAGAAAATCCTTTCATCACAAATCCAACATCATGTGAGAACATTACATCATAGCATAATCATAAGATGCACATAGGAATTACTTTCAAACCCTCATAGTAGTACACCAATCATCATCTCACAACCATCATATTCATAGCATGATCATACATTTATAACTTCATCATTCATTCTTCAAGTAACCAACATTACCAAAGTTAAGCCAACGACACTACAACAACATGTTCATGACCTTGAAGGTCTTACCAATGGCTTTCAAGAAACCCTTTCAAGACTTCATCCCAAATCAATTATATTTACCCATCAATTCGATTATCATCATCATACAATACTCAATTAAGGAATATCATACTCAATTACATCATCTCTAATCATAATTCAACATAATTCAAGAGTTAGGGTTAGGAGAAGATGAACATTAATGGGTTCCTAAAGAATTAGATCAAAACCCAACCAATACATAATATAAGGTCGTCCATGAAGTAATAACACAATTAACACCAATATAACAATTGATATATTCATTATAGTCAACCAATTCATCAAACAAGATCCAAGATTTATAAAATTGGGGAAGAACATGGGTCCAATGGAATTTAAAGTGAAAAACAACAATTAAACATCATTATACACTTAAGAAACCCTAAGTAATCATAATTCATCATAATTGATCCATAATTTATGTTTTATAAGAAGACCCACGTTTAGAGAAAACCCCCTGATTTTGGGGGATTTTGAAAACATCTTTGAATGAACCTCTTGGGGAAACGAATCCCAAGAGTGAAAGAATACATAACTTAATGAAGATTTTAGCTACGAATTTGAGTAGAAAACTTGGACAATTGATCTTCTTCTTGAAGATTCAATGTTCTTCAATGGAGGTTTGGGTAGAGAGAGAAGTTAGAGAGAAGTGAGAGCGATTTGGTTTTCAATTTGGGGATTTGATTTGGATGGGTAAAAGTGAGGTAAAGCTGACTTAAAATCAATATACAATCAACCCCTAAAATACCCGAAACACGACTCACTTAGTTGGACCTTTTTGTGAAGTCAAACTTGACTTTAATTTTTAGAATTTTCGCCGCGGACTTGCAGTTCCTGGAAATAAATTTTGGGAAAGTAGAGTCTGTGATATGTACGCGACGTAAATCCACCATTTGTCCATTGGTGGAGCTAGTCCGAGACACGGAAATGTTCCCTCTATGAACAGTGTTTGTTGCCTTGGGTAGCTTTCTGGCCAAGTGTTTGGGTCCTCCTCAAGGACCCCTAGGGTGGTCCTTGGGGGGTTACAACTGGACGTTTTGATCCTAAAAATATTATTTTACCTATTTAAAGTATTTTTACAAGTTTTACCCTCCATACGACACTCCCAAACCTTCACAAAACCTAAGGACACCTACTAGTTCAATTTCACAAGTTTCCAGATGTCATGGTCGTTCCTTGACGTTTAGGCTCTAATACTTATAAATCAAGTTAATTAGAATAATTTAGGCCTGAAAATTCCATTTTAATCATTATTCATTAGGTGATACTCTAGCCTAGGTCATTGGATTTCCGAGGTATAACATTACCATAGAGGTATCCATTCTTGTTTGTTACTTAGACGAGAATCAATAAGTGGAGAAACAAACTTTGTGAAGCTACGACTATGTTATAAATCAGCTCTATCTTCTCTGTTTGGAAGATGCAGAGGATACTATTATTGCTTTGCAAATTTTCATATCTAAGTTAATACGGGTTTACAAAGCTTCCAGAACTATATTAGCACTATAATAATAAGGAATGAAAACACGAGCACCAAAAGGGGATTGCACGGACTAAAATTGGGAGCTTCAAGAATCATCATACTCCATAGTGCAAATATTCCAATCTTCAGCTATTAAAACTATATGAAAGAGTAATACTAACAAAAGACTACATTATGTTCTTTTTGGTCCTAAGTAGTTGGACCTTTCACTAATGGAGAACCTGAGAAATTAATTTGAACATTAAAATTGAAGATCTATGATCCCACTATAGCCCAATTTCATCACCAACGCCCAATTCACGATTATTGAATAATTCGATGCAGGAAAGAGAAAAGTCATCGTTGTACAACTTCCTTAAGCAAACACTTCCATATTCATACTTCATAGAGATATTCTCCTCATTTATATTCCACACGTCAACATGCACATCGCACCCGTTCTTAGTTGAATAATGATGGAAACTTAAAACTTCTGAAAATGAAAGAATTGTGATATGCTTCTTCATCAAACTGTAAGAACTACAAGAGAACATATATACAAGGATTTTGAGTCATTATCGTCTGTTGATTTGAAGCTAGTGACTGTTAGCCAAAATTGGAGATCCCTGATTTATAGGGAGAACTCTTATTTGGGGTTGATAAATATGGTAAATTCAACACCCTTCCTCGAACTAATGATGAGTATCACAAAGCATGAGTTTGGACAAAAGATAATTGTGTCTACTTCTTAACATGACCTTTGTAAATAAATCTGCTAGTTGATCTTTAGAGGATATATATACTTCAGGTAAATACTCTGATCTTCAACCAGTTCTCTTATGTAGTGATAGTCTACATCTATGTGCTCGGTATTATCATGATGAGCGGGGTTGGTTTCTATTCTGATTGCACTAGTAATTTCTCCATACAATGTGGTTGATGCTTACTATTTGATGTCGAGTTCTGATAACAACCTTCATAGCCAAATAATTTCAGAGAATGGAGCATACATACTTTTATAGTCTGCTTCTGTAGATAATTTCGATGTTCGAGGTTATTTCTTGCACTTCCAAGATATCATACATGAGCCGAGCATCATGCACCAACCTATAGTGGATCGTCTTGAGTTAGGGCATCCTTCCCAATCTGTAGCAGTGTATCCTTCTATGAACAGAGATGAAGATGATGGGTTTAAGAGACTTTGATTCACAGTACCTCTTATGTGTCTAATAACCCTGAGTAAAGTTGTGTAGTGTATCTTGTAAGGCTTGGTAACAAATTGACTTAAGACCTATACCGCATAACAAATATCAGGATGACTCATAGTAAGATATACAAGTGACCCAACTAGAAGTCTATACAAGGTCTGATCACCAAATATCTCTTCTTCCTCTTTTTTTTTGTATTTTGTATTCGCTACAACTGGAATATGGACTTTTTTTATAGTTAGCTGAACTAGAGCTTCTGCATACTTTTGTTGACTCAATCGTGTGACTTCTTTTCAATAACATACTTTGACAGAATGTTACAAATATTCTATTAACTTATATAGTTAGCAGTATCATAGGAAAAATCTGTAAGAATCATAGTAGAGATATGTAGAATATTTCTTACCTTTGTTATAACTTCTTGTTACTGTATATATACATGTAATGTTGATATATATGAAATAAGTAATTATGTTAGTTTACATGGTATCAGAGCCACTAGGGCTCAAGATCTTGATTCAGAAAATTTGGAACTTTTCCTAGCATCTTGGGAAAAGGTTTCGACTTCTTGGGTTTGGCAGATTACGTCTTCTCTTGCTATACCAGCACCGACTTCCAAGTTTGTATTTTTGTGTTTGCTTCTCTGACTGATTTGGTCAGTTCTAGTGTCGATCTATTGCTCTTTCATGGAAGATTTTTTATCCTTTGTTCTTATTGATCGATTTGTTGGCTAATTATTAGTTAAAATGGTGAGGATAAATCTGCCATAAGTGAAATTGTTCCAGCATTATCCAAAATTACAGATTCTAAATTAAATGGGTCTAATTATTTAGATTGTAGTAGAAAAATCAGGATCTACTTGCATAGTGTTGAAAAAGATGATCATCTTATACAAGATCCTCCAACCGATGATGCTAAACAAAGGCTTGGCTTAGAGACGATGCTAGACTAATCTTGCAAATCATAAACTCTATTGATAATGAAATTGTTGGTTTGGTTAATCACTGTAAGTTTGTGAATGAATTAATGGATTATTTGGAGTATTTTAATTCTGGCAAAGGTAATTTATCTCAAATTTATGAAGTTTCTAAGGCTTTCTATCATTCTGAGAAGGAAGCTAAGTCACTTACTACATACTTCATGGAGTTCAAGAAAACCTATGAGGAACTCAATGTACTTCTACCATTCAGCACGGATAAAAAGGTGAAGCAAGCTCAAAGGAACAAATGGCGATAATGAGTTTTTTAGCTCGACTCCCGTTTGAGTTTGAGACTGCTAAATCACAGATTTTGTCAAGGTCTGAGATCACTTCTCTCAAAGATGTTTTTAGTCGGGTGTTGCGCGCAGAGAGTACTCCAACCAATCAACAGACTAATGTGCTTGTTGCAAAAGGAGGAAAAGGGAACAATAACAAGATGGAGAAAAATGGAATCATAATAATGATGCAGGTAAATGGAACCATAACAATGATGCAAGAAGATGGAATAATAACAACAATGTTGGGGTATGGAACAATAACAACTAAGGAAAAAATGATGTTGAGAGATGGAACTGTAACACTTCGAAAATCTAAGACGTGTTCTAGAGCCTAACATGAGTTTCAAAAGGTTTAGACACTGTTTTAAGGTTTGTTTTAATGAATATAAGTCATTTAGGAAGTTTAGAAGTCAAAACGTCCAAGAACGTCCATGACGTCCGGAAACTAGTTCAATGAGGTGCTAGTGTGCCTTAGCCTATTTGACTAGCTTTTAGGAGTTGAAAAATGATGAAAATTGGTGGAAGGGTGTATAACATGTATTAGAGTTGATTCGTAGACGTCTGGGCACGAATCCCCAAGGACAAACCAAGGGCCCTTAAGGAGGACCCTTGCATTTTGGGGTCCAAGACTGCCCAAGGCAGTGTCCACAAACGGATGCAACCCACGATTGGTTGTCCAATCGACGGGACATGGACTGCTTCCGTCGATGGACACTTAGTAAATCCATGGGAAGCCTCTTTTTCATAGTCTCTTAACTCATCGACGGATGTGCAGCACGGAGGTGCACAGTGCCCGTCGATGGACACACGATCCGTCGATCGTGGTGTCGTCTGTGAAGACTATTTTTGCTGCACGTTTTGAATTAATTCATTTAATTAGTTGGCTTAGTTAGGATGTTAATTATGGTTTATGGAGGTCTAATTAATTTAGTTAACCACCTATATAAAGCCCCTAAGATAATTAGACTAACATAATCTCTCATAATTTCCCAAACCCAAAACTCTCTTCCTTCTCTCTTCTTTCTCTCTCAAGTTGAAGAACTCCATAGAAGTCAAGGCCAAGGTGGGTTCTAGGGATTCAATAACCAAAGTTTCTCCATCAATCTTCATCAAACATTAAGGTATGGGATTCCTTTCACCTTTGAGACCTCTTTCCTCAAAGGGTTCCATCAAATTGATTTCAAAAGTTGAGTTTTCATGTGGATCTTTTCCAATCTCGAAATTGATCTTGTTAATTACTTTGTTTATGATTTATTTTGGATATTATGAATATATTATAATGTATTATAACTCAATTTTGTTACTTATTAATGGATTGATCTAGTTTGTAGAAGATGACCTTTACCCCTTAACCCTAGGTTGTGATCTTGATATGAATTATGTAATATTGGTTCAATAGAATTGGTTATTGGTTTAATTAATACTAAATGATATTATTGTATCAATTTTGAATAGATTAGGATGAATTATAGTCCTATCAAGCTAGTTCTTGAGTAATTGATCGAGATTATGACTTTGACCTAAGTATCTTATTTTAAGCTATGAACTAGTGATGAATTGTAATATAGTGATTCAATTGGCTTTGTTATCATGTTGTTTATTGATGTGTGATGATATTACACCCTAAATGGATTGAGTTAAGGGTTGATAGTAAGACCTTGCAAATGGATTATGAAGGAGACTTGATAAGTCTTGAAATCCCTATTCCTTACTTCAATTGTGGTAAATTGTGATTAAGTGATGATATTGCATTGAAGTAAATCTTGTATTAAGATTGATAGGGTTGGTATGATGTTGAATTGAAATGTCTTGACTATGTTTTGTGAAGTGTTGGCTAAGATGTAAATGTTATAAGGATGATGATGATTTACCAATGTGCCTTATTATGACGTGATATGTAAATGTGCTAACCTCCCTATATATGAGTTGTGATGAAAGGACTACACTCATGCAATTCTTATTGAGTTATGATGATGATGATTATACAAGGGATAGAATCTATGACCTACGCTAAGCTATGATGATTAATAAAGACATTTCAAAAGGGACTTAGCTTAGCACCGAGTGAACTTAACAATGGGAGGTGTTGACTTTCCATAGAGGAAGATTCACCCTATAGTTCCACATGAGGTGTTGACTCCCCAATGAGGGATACTCAGCCTATATATTCCCATGAGATGAGGCTCCAATTTCCAAGTGGGATGTAGAGGGTTCATACCTATCTCTTATTTCTTGAACTATGTTGCCCCCATAGGAAGACTAGCTAGTGGATCCACCTAGAAAGCTACGTTTATGTTTGGTTTTACTTTGGCCGGTATACCACCTTCCATCGGTGTAAGGTTTTAAAACACCGGATTCCACACTTAGCTCTTGTGGTCTATGTCGGCTAAGGAAAGTGTTCCCTAAACTAAAATGAAGTAATGAAGTACAAACCAACTAAGGTGACTTAGGAGGTTTGACTTAGCTTAGGTAGGGGTATGAGACTCTACCTATGTCTTGCACTAGTTTGCCTTGAAAGAATCTTTAGGAGGTTGTTCTTATATATATATATATATATATATATATATATATATATATGCCTATAACGGTTCATTACATGTATATAATGATCTTGCGCATTGTTGATACTAGATGATGATTAGTTTCACTTATGATTATGTGTTGATCTATATTTCTAAAGTTTGATGATATGTACTCTTATATGATATGTTATGTAAAGTTGGATGTTAGTCATGGTTCTTGTTGAGTTTACTTGATTGAGTAAGGTTATGGGGGTTTTCGTGGTTATTGCACTTGTTGACTTAATGAGGGTTTATGGGTAATTGTCTTGCTTTGGTTATGTTGTAATGAATTTCCTCATCTATGCTTGTTTCTATTATAACTTGATGGTAGATTTGCTTTGACTATATGTTCTCTTATATGATATGCATGTTGACCTTACTAGACTTGGCATTGTTGGTCATGTGATGTATAGGACTTAATGAATATAGCTTATTGATTGGTATGGTCTTCTTGAATGTGCATAAGGATTTCTAAAGGTAAAATAACATGTTTTCATGAAAGGTCCCTTTTTAGCATGATTTGATAATATGTGTGCATATGGTCTCATACTTAGTACAAGTGGTTTACTAACCCCATTTTCTCCCTTTTCCCCAATATTTTAGGTTTCGATCGTTGAAGGGCTTTGAGACGACCTTGAAGAAGACTTGGAACTCTCAATCATCCAAGTTGGGTAGGACCTCACTTTCCGAGAGCAATGCCACTATCAAGCTTATGAAGTTATTCTAGTTTTAAGACTCTTATGTTCTTTCTTTTTCATTTGGATACTATACATTGTAAAGCCTATATGTGGCTCTATTTCATTGATGTATGGGCTAGGCCCAATTTGATATAATCTTGTTAGATGGTTATGAGATGAGACATCCATTTAAGACTATGTTATATTTCATATATCTACGTGCAATAAAAGTAGAAGACTATGCAAATCTTCCTATACGAAGGGTCTATGTATACTCGATGTAACTATTATGTGTATGTAGAGGTCTATGTAAACCTCAATGTAAAAGTAATGAAAACTTTTTAAATTTTCCGTATTTTTAACCTATGAATGTAATGATGTAAGCTGAGAGGCTAGTCTTAGTACTCAAATAGGACGACGACGCCGGTTACGTCTAGGGGGTGCTCCCCGGATGTGACAGGAACAATGACAATAATTGTCGCTATTGTAAGGAACCAAAGCACAAAAGGTGAAACTGTAAGAAATTACAGATTCGCAACAAACAGACACAGACTGCCGTTATTGCTGCCACTTAGGGTTCACCCTCAATTGTCACACTCTCTGTTGATGAGTATGATAGACTTACAAAGTATCAAGAATCAATACCAGCCCCTGCCCCTACTGATTCAGGTAACAAATGTCTCGTTTCCTCCTAAAGCAATAAGATCATTGATTCGGGTGCCACATATCACATGACAGGTAATCCCAATATTTTTTTCTAAATTTTGGGCAAATAAAGTACCATCCTATGTTACCATAGCTAATGGGTCTAGTTATACCATTGAGGGATTGGGACCGTTAACCCGACTCCATCTATTAATTTGTCCTCTGTACTAGGCTTACCTAGTCTTGCCTTTAATCTATTTTCTGTGAGTAAACTTACCAAAGAACTAAAATGTTTTGTCTCATTATATCCCATTTATTGTCTTTTTCAGGATTTTATGAAGTAGCAGATTATTGGCAAGGACATGTATCAGACGGTCTATACATTCTTGATGAATGGGATCCTCCATCAGTTGTTTGCTCCAGTATCTTCTCGTCATTTAAAGAACATTGTCGTTTGGGACATCCTTCTCTTCAAGTTTTGAAGAAGTTATGTCCTCAATTTCATAATGTACCTTCAATATACTGCTAGTGTTGTCATTTTGCAAAACACCATAGAAGCTCGTTAAAAGATATCTGGGGACCATGCCCTATTGTGTCTTAAGTTGGGTTTAGATATTTTGTTACTTTTGCGGATGATTTTTCTCGAATGACATGGATTTACTCTATGAAAAATTCTTCTGATATGTTCTTACATTTCTCAAATTTTTGTGCTGAGATTAAGACACAGTTTAATGCTTCTATACATATATTGAGGAGTGACAACTCTAAAGGATTTCATGTCAGCATCATTTTAGAAATACATGAATCAATATTCTATCCTTCATCAATCTTTGTGTGTTGATACACCCTCTCAAAATGGAGTGGCTAAGAGAAAAAAATAGACATTTGCTTGAGACAGCTCGTGCTTTGCTATTTCAAATGAAGGTAGCTAAGCAATTTATGGCGGATACGATATCAACATCTAGCTTTTTAATTAATCACATGTCATCCAAAGTGCTTAACGGTGATATACTTTATGGTGTTCTCTTTCCTGATAAGCCATTATTTTCATTAGAACCAAATGTATTTTGGAGTACTTGTTATGTTTGTGATGTGCAATCCCGTGTTACTAAACTATATCCAAAGGCCTTGAAGTGTGTATTTTAGGGATATTCTCGCTTACAGAAGTGTTATCGGGGCTACTCTCCAATCATTAACATATATATGGTGTCGATAGATGTGGTTTTCTCTGAAAGCATATCATTTTTTTCCTCCCAGACACTTTTCCCACTCAGTGGCATCAAGAAGAAGAAGAATGCCTCATTTATAGGACCACTCCATCGAGATCAGAGCTCCATAAGGAAGTTCTTGGTAGCGTTTAAAAATCAATAGAAAATGTTTCTTCTGATGTTCCTCTTGCAAAAACAAAGCCTCCGATAGTTCAAGTTTATTCAAGGCGACAAGTGACCAATGATACATGTTCTGCCCGAACTCTCTCGTCATCACATCCTTCTCCATTCAATCCCTCTCCAACAAAAAATGTTGACATTCCCATTTCTCTTCATAAAGGTAAGTGTCAATGCCAATCAATATATTCCATTGCTAATTTTATCTCATATGACCACTTGTCTCCCACATCTTGCTCTTTAATTGCTTCTCAAGATTCTATCTTTGTACCCAAAATAGTTTAAGAAGCTTTGACTCACCCTGGGTGGTATGATGCAATGCTCGATGAGATACATGTGTTAGATGAACATCACACTTGGAATTTGGTGGACTTACCAAAGGGAAGAAGGCAGTAGGATGTAAATGGGGTTTTACCGTCAAAGTAAATCCTGATGGTTCTATGGCTAGGCCTAAAGCCAGATTGGTGGCTAAGGGATATGTTCAGACTTATAGGGTAGATTATTCTGATACTTTTTCTTCGATGGCGAAACTCACTTTCGTCTGCTTTATTTCTCTAGTTGCTTCTTAAAATTGGTCGCTACATCAGTTGGATATCAATAATGCATTTCTTCATGGTGATCTTTATAAAGAAGTGTCTATGGAGCAACCACCCAGTTTTGTTGCTCAGGGGGAGAATGGGAAAATATGTCACTTGAACAAATCCTTGTATGGTCTGAAACAGAGTCCACTTGCTTGGTTCGGTAAATTCAGTGAGGTATTTCAGAAGTTTGGGCTAACAAAAAGCAATTGTGATCATTCGGTCTTTTATTCTTCTTGTTTTATATGTGGATGACATTGTCATCACTAGGAGTGATTATGCAGGAACATCTTCTCTCAAATTATTCTTGCATTATATGTTTCACACGAAAGATATGGGACAGTTAAACTAATTCTTGGGAATAGAAGTAATTAGGAGCAAGAAGGGAATATTTTTATCTCAAAGGATGTATATCCTAGACCTTCTTGAGGAAGCTGGAAAGTTGGTAGCCAAGCCTTGTAGTACTCCAATGTTCCCCAATACGGAACTAACAAAATATGAGTGATCCATTCGATGATCTAGAGAGATATAGGAGATTAGTTGGGAAATTAAACTATGTCACTGTAACTCATCCGTATATTTCTTTCGCATTAAGTGTTGTTAGTCAGTTCATATCCACGCCTACAATCAAATATTGGGAAGCTTTGGAACAAATATTGTGTTACTTGAAAGGCGCCCCTGGACTTGGCATAGTATATAGAAACAATGGACATACTCACATTGAGTGTTTTGCATACGCTGATTGGGCTAGATCCAAGATTGATAGAAGGTCTACTACTGACTACTATGTCTTTGTGGGTGGAAATTTGGTATGATGGAAAAGTAAGAAACCAAATGTTGTAGCTCGATCTGCTGCAGAATCTGACTATAGAGCTATAGCACAATACACAAGTGAGATTATGTGGATACATCATATCTTAAGTGAAGTTGGGTTGAAGTATCCCACACCATCGAAACTTTGGTGTGATAATCAAGATGCCCTTCATATCGCCTCAAATCCAGTGTATCATGAAAGAACTAAGCACATCAAGGTGGACTGTCATTTTATTCGTGAAAAGATTGAAGAGAAATTGATTTCCACGAGTTATGTAAAGACAGGAGAGCAACTAGTTGATTTGTTCACAAAGGCATTGACTAGAGCCCGAGTTAACTATTTGTGTAACAAGCTAGGCATGATCTATATATATGCTCCAGCTTGAGGGGGAGTGTGACTGAATATTATAAATATTTGATTACCTTATATAGTTAGCAGTATCAGTGGAGAAATCTGTAAGAATCATAGGAGATATATGTAAGATATTTCTTACCTTTGTTATAGATTCTTGTTAGTGTATATATACATGTAATTTTGATATATATGAAATAAGTAGTTCTATTAGTTTATACATACCTTGAAACCCAAAAAAGAATTGTTTGCTTTCTTAGGTTCTTCATCTTGAATGGGGAGTGTACCAGATTTTTCAACTGGGAGATTCAAACTTCATCGTTTCATCTGATAATCATATTGTCCACATAAAGGAGAAGAATGGTAATACACTAGGTAGATTGACGTAAAACTAATGAGTTATATGAGTTGCTCTAGGTAAAATCAGCACCTAGGATTGTAGTACGGAACTTTTTGAACCAAGATCGAGGAGCCTGTTTTAATTTGTAGAGATATTTCTTAAGACGACAGACCTGATTTAGATTAAATAATTTGTAACCTGGTGGTAGATTCATGTTGACAACTTCTTGCAAGTCTCCATGCAAGAAAACATTCTTGACGACCATTTGATGTAACTTCGAACCTTCTAAAGCTACCAATATACATATTGTCGTCATCTTAGCTACTGGAGAAAATGTTTCATCGTAGTCTATTCCATATTCCTACTTTATCCTTGAGATACCAATCTTGCCTTGTATCGATCTAGGGATCCATCAGCTTTTATCTTGATTGAGTACACCCATCTACTTCCAATAATTATTGCATTTGTTGGTGTTGGAATTATTGCATTTACACCTTGATATTTTGTCTTTAAATATTGTTTTTTACTTTTTCGAGAAGTCTTTTAAGAGTTTGTAATACATGTATCTAATAAAGTGTGAAACATGTATCCAGTTATTTGTGCAAGACCTTTGATTTTTACATTTTATTAGTATAAATAGCGATGCAATAGATGATTATAATCATATAAAGCAACCTTAAGTAGCCTATGTAAAACTTGAGCATTATCTAAAGAAAGCATTCCCCTTCTATATTTCCTACAAATTAGTATCAAGAGTAGGGTTTTATTCTTAATCTGGGGTTAGGTGAAGAAAACATATGGCATCCAAAACAAATGAAGGTGTTTATTCTTCAGTTGTTCTTACTCCATTTTTTGATGGAATTTTTTTTAATATTGGAAGATAAGAATGAGAACACATTTGAAAGCTGACGATTTGTGGACTATTGTTGTGAATGGCTATGAAGTGCCAAAAAATGATGGTGAACTTTCAATACTAGAGATGAAAAATATTGAGGTAAATATCGTCAAGATTGAAAAGCTTTGAGCAAAATTCAAACGGGAGTCTCAAGAGCATATTTTGCAAAAATTGCTACTTATGAGATTGCAAAGGAAGCTTGAGAGTCTCTAGAAACAGAGATGTATGGTGACGAAAAGGTACACACTATAAATCTTTAAACTCTTATAAGAGAGTTTCAAAACATAAAGATGATAGAATATGAAAAAATAGATGAAAATTGTCAATGAAATGATAAATCACACTGATACAATTTCTGATCAACAAGTTGTGGAAATGATTCTAGTTAGTGTCACTGAGAAATATGAGTATATTGTTGTTACCACCGAGGATATGAAAAATATTTCTAAGCTTTCCATCAAAGATCTTGTTGGATCATTTCATTCACGTGAGAAGTGAAGATATATTGGCGAAGATCGACCCATAGATACAACTTTCCAGTCCAGAACCAATGAGAATTCTCAAAAGTTTCTCAAAATATCGACAAAAGAAGAATTACAATCCAAAAAAAAGCAGGATCATGATGATTCTTCTAAGAAGGTTGAATAAAAATGTGAGAAAAGTACTAGTCTTTTTTGTAAAATTTGCAAAAGGACTAATCACAATGCAAAAAATTATTGGCACAAAGGCAATCCCCAATGTAACTTTTGCAAAAAGTTTGGTCATATTGAGAAGGATTGTTGGCACAAGTAACAGGAGCAAGTATTTATTTTTGCGAAAAACAGGAGGAGGAAAGGGAAGATTACCTTTTCTTTGCTTCTCAATATGATGTTTAAGGAAAAACCAATGAATATATGTTTATTGCAGTGGTAGAAATCACATAATTGGAGATGAAAAAGCTTTTCTCTCAATTAATAGTAGCATCGCTACTAAACGGTGAATGGGGAATGGAGCCTTAGTTAATGCAAAAGGTAAAGGTACCATTTCGATCAACATAAAAGGAAAAGGTAAGAAAATTCATGATGTGGTTTATGTTCATAACTTTGGAAGAAAATTTGCTTACTGTTGTTCAATTCATAGAAAATGGTTATTCCCTTGTATTTAGAGATAATCAGTGCACGATTTATTGTGCCAAATCAAGTCATTGTTGAAGTAGAGATGATAATATGAAAAATTCATTTATAATTTCATTACAATGCATTCAAAAATGAAGTTGCAGATGATTCATGGATTTGGCACAAAAGATTTTGTCACTTGAATTTTCATGATTTGAAGTTTCTCTAGCAAAAATACATGGTGCAAGGCCTTCCTGAAATTCAGACTACGAATGTAGAGACTATTTTTATCCTATATTTAGATGTGTCGAACAAGAAAAGGATGAGGAAGAGGAAGAGGAAGAGGAAGATGTCCCTCAAAAGGGAGAAATCTCAAATTATGATGAAGAAGAACCACCTCCAGGAGGAACAAAAATGTTAAGTGAAATTTATCGAAGATGCAACTTTGCCGGTGTTGAGCCAGGAAATTGCGAGGAGGTAATAAAGCATGATGTTTGGAAGAAATCCTTTGTAGAAAAAATTTGGATGATTAAAAAAATAATACTTGGGAGTGTGTGACTATACCTAAAGAAAGATATGTTGTAAGTCTAAGATGGATTTACAAAACCAAACTCAATCAAAAGGAGATATTCAAAACTACAAGAGAAAGGCGAAATTCAATTGCAATTATTATTTGAAAGGAGAACAACTTGCTGACATCTTCACCAAAGCATTTCCAAGAGAAAGGTTTTGGTATCTTCCAGAAGGCATTGGAGTTGTCAAGAAAATGCATTAAGGGGGACTGTTGGAATTAATGCATTCACACCTTGAGTTTAGTCTTCCAATATTGACTTTTAGGTTTTTAGAAAATCTTTTAGGAGTTTGTAATACATGTATCTAATAAATTGTGATACATGTATCTAGTTATTTGTGCAGGACGTTTGATTTTATATTTATTAGTATAAATAGAGATGTAATAGATGATTATAACCATCTCAAGTGTCCTTAAGTAGCCTATATATGCATTATCCTTCTATATTTCCTACAGTTGGTCTATCCACCATAACCCATGTATCATTTTCCTCATGGGCAACAAATTCTTCATGCACTGCATCTTCCCAACATTTTTTACCACTAGCCTTCATGTAGGAATTTGGCACAACTATAGAATTTAAGGTTATTAGTGAGACATAAGATCGACCATATTCACCTGTTTAGTTTCCATATTGATCTGGAGGAGGATCATGACCAGAAGATCGTATAATGGGGTGAGTCATATTTTGATATGTAGGAGAAGGTTGGTGATTAAGGTTCAATGAATCATTTTATATGGTAGTTTGATTAGGTAAAGGATTTGTATTTACTGAAGTAGTATCATTATTAAAAAAAAAAAAAGATCAAAGTCATAAGTAGTACCTATTGTGGCGGAGGACATGTTCGAAAATGGACCAGAGGCTAGGTGGGTATGGGAAGAAGAATCACGAGTAGAAATTTTTTTCAAGAAAGATATAGTAGAAAATTGTGAGTCTTTGTTATCATAAATAAAAAAATTCTCAAAGAAGATAACATATCGAGAAATTCCCAATAAACGACGAGTTGAATCATAATACAAATAAGATTTTTGAATATCATTGTATCCCCCTCCCCCTCCCCCTAAAAAAAACAAGTTAACAACTTTTGAAGATGATTTTTGACGTTCATGATCTAGAAGAAGAACAAAGCAAATAATAAACAAATACTTTAAGAAGTGAATAGTCGGGCAACTTTTTCGAAAAGAAGAAAATATGGACAATTTTATTTCATAACCGAGGATGATTGTCTATTTATAAGATAAATAGATGCTTTGTTTGCTTCAACCCAAAATATTTTTGAAACATGTGAAGTATTAATGAGAGCTAAGGCAGTTTCAACAATATGTCTATTCTTACGTTCAACCACACCGTTTTGTTATGGTGTATAAGCACAAGAACGCTGATGAATAATTCCTTTTTTAAAAAAATTTAGTGAGGACTGTATTGACATACTCTCCTCACGAATCTGAACGAAAAATCTTGATCTTTTTCTCAAATTGGGTTTCTATAAGGTTATAAATTATTAGACAACTAGTAAAATTACCCGTGCTTCGCGCGGGAATTTTATATCACAAAATTTATAAAACAATAATGTAAACCTATTAGTCATTAAAACTAAAACACTATATTATCTTATATACAAGATTACGCGATAACAAACATTAATAATGTAAAGGGAAATGAAACCTATTACATCTTATCATTTTTTTTAGATAAAGGTAACTTATCTTATCATTTATCCTTAATAACATAAGTATAAATTAATAACTCTAAAAATACATACCAATATCTGTAACATAAGTAATGATTTCAGTGAGCCACTCAACATGAACCAAATACACAAATATTTAGTTGATAAAGGTAACTTATCTTATCATTTATCCTTGATAACATAAGTATAAATTAATGACTATAAAAATACATACCAAGATCTGTAACATAAGCAATGGTGTCAGTGAGCCACTCAACATGAACCAAGTACACAAATATTTAGTTGTGAAGAAGAAGAAGAAGAAGAAGAAGAAGAAGAAGAAGAAGAAGAAGAAGAAGAAGAAGAAGAAGAAGAAGAAGAAGAAGAAGAAAGGTTTAGAATTTTCGTTGTTTTAAAATGAGAGTAAATCCCTCTATTTATAGACAACAAAGGGTAACTTGCACAAATGTTTATTGTACCTTATTGGAAAGGTTACAACTATTTGGAAAAGTTGCAACCCTTCATAAAGGTCACAAACTTTCATAAAAGTCACAAACTTTCATAAAAGTCACAATTTTTCATTAAAGTTTCAACTCTTCATTAAAGTCGCAATTTTTCATGAAAGTCGCAACTCTTCATAAAAGTCACAACTCTTCATAAAAGTCGCAACTCTTCATAAAAGTCACAACTTTTCATGAAAGGGGAAGACTAGTTTTGGAAATAAATAAATTTAAAAGGGAATTCTTGTTTGTGGGAACGCCGAAACTTTTTCATAAAAGTCGCAACTCTTCATAAAAGTCAAAACTTTTCATTAAAGGGGAATGCTAGTTTTAGAAATAAATAAATTTAAAAGTGAATTCTTGTTTGTGGGAGCGCCACGTAGGTGGACCATAGGTTTTTATATATATATATATATATATATATATATATATATATATATATATATATATGATATATGATATATGACATGATGTTTAATGTCACAAATTTGTTTTTTAAAAAGAAAACCCATGTATAGTGAGATGTATGATCAATGAATAAGATGAAATACTTGTATACCACAAGAGATAATTGGAGAAGGTCCCCAAACATCGATATGAATTAAATCAAAAGGAGTAGAATAAGTAGTATTGATTGATTTAAAAGGAAGTTTATGACTCTTTGGTTTTGCACAACTTTCACAAGGTAATTTAGAGGGAATTGTCAATGAGTGTTTACTCAACAAATAACAATATTACAACATAAAATTTAAATGAGAAGTGTGTGGATGGCCTAAACGGAGATGCCACAAGCTCCATATTTTGAAAATTGAATATATTTATTTGAAGCTGAAAGAAAACATCGATGAAGTTTGGTGTCCCGAGATCGAAGAAGAAATTGTTGGAATTAATGCATTCACACCCTGATGTTTAGTATTTCAATATTGTATCTTAGTTTTTCAATAAGTCTTTTAGAATTTCGTAATACATGTATCTAGACAAAAGAACTTTCTAAGCTTTCTATCAAAGAGCTAGTTGGATAATTTTGTGCACACGAGAATGGAATGTTTTTTCGTGAAGATCAACCCAAAGCGACGGCTTTCCAGTCCAAACAAATTAGAATTTTCAAAATTTCTCAAAAAATCAATAAAAGAAGAACTACAATCCAAAATGAAAGAAGCAGGATCATGATGGTTCTTCTAATAAGGTTTGAAGAAAAAAGTGAGAAAAATTCTAGTTTTTTTTGTAGAATTTGCAAAAGGACTAATCACAATGCAGAAAAAATGGTGGATCAAAGGCAAGCCTCAATGCAAATTTTTGTAAAAAATGTGGTCATATTGAGAAGGATTGCTAGCACAAGCAACGGGAGCAAGCAAATTTTTGTGAAGATAAGGAGGAAGAAAAGGAAGAAACCTTTTTTTTTCTTCTCAATCTGATACTTCAACAAAAAGCAATGAATGGTATGTTGATAGTGGTTGTAGAAATCACATGACTAGAGATGAAAAATGCTTACCTCTCAATTAATAATAGCATCACTTCTAAAGTGAGAATGGAAAATGGAGCCTTAGTTTATGCCGAAGGTAAAAGTACCATTTTGATCAACATAAAAGAGAGTAGTAAGCAAATTAATGATTTGCTTTATGTTCTTGACTTGGAAGAAAATTGCCAAGTGTTGGTCAGGTCATGAAAAATGGTTATTCTCTTGTGTTTAGAGATAATTATTGCAATATTTATGATAATATTGAGTCAAATGAAGTCATCGTTGAAGTAAAAATGATAAAAATAAAAGTTCCTTTATAGTTTCATTACAACGCATTCAAAAGTGAAGTTGTAGATGATTCATGGCTTTGGCACAAAAGATTTTGTCACTTGAATTTTCATGGTTTGAAGCTTCTTAAGCAAAAACACATGGTGCAATGCCTTCCAGATATATATACTAAGAATAAGGTAGAGAATACTTCTATCATATCTTTAGATGTGTCAAATCAAAAAGACGATGAGATAAAGGATGATGTCCCTCAAAGAGGAGAAATCTTATATTCAGATGATGAAGAACCACCTCCAAGAGGAACAAAAATGTTGAGTGACATTTATCAAAGATGCAACTTTACTGGTGTTGAGAAAGAAAATTATGAGGAGGAAATAAAACTTGATGTTTGGAAGAAAGTATTGGCAGAAAAAATTCGAAAAGATTGAGAAAAATAATACTTGGGAGTGTGTGAGTATACCCAAAGAAAGAGAAGTTGTAAGTCTGGAGTGGATTTACAAAACCAAACTCAATCAACAAGGAGATATTGAAAAGCACAAGACAAAGGCGAAATTTAGTTGCAATTATTGTCAGAAGTCTCTTAAAATTTCGTAATACATGTATCTAGTAAAGTGTGATACATGTATCTAGTTATTTGTGCATGATCTTTGATTTTATATTTTTATTAGTATAAATAGAGATGTAATAGATTATTCTAATCATCTCAAGTGACCTTAAGCAACCTATATAAAACTTGAGCATTCTCTAAAGATAGTATTCTCCTTCTATATTTCATAGAGAAATAGCCTACCAACCTTACGTCCCCTGGCCATCGTTTCCCTGTCAATATGTTCCGAATAACACAACCACTAGGAGAAAAGATGACCGAAAAATTTATTCTACAAATTGCCCAACAGATAAGAGATTCGCAGTAAGTTTTGGTACGAAAATAACTTTTGAAAATGGTTTAATGGAGCCAATACCTAATGCAGATAAAACGTAACCATTTGTTGTAACAATTTTATGTCTAGAGCATGGTTTAGATAGATCAGAGAAAACTTTTTGGTTTCCTGGCCGATGGCTAGGTGAAGCAGAACCAATATGTCATACCATTGAATCTAAAACCTTAGTCTTACTTGGGTATGTAGCAGTCATAGCTGAAGAGATTGCATTAGGAAGAGCAGCCACCAACGATTCTGGTATCATCTTGTAAGTATCATTGCGATCAAGCAATATTGGTGTTTGGTGTGACTTTAAGCTTGGTGTTTCCTGTGTACCAACATCCATTGCTATAGTTTGGAAGGTTTTATAAGGATTTGAGCGTTTGTTAGGACCAAATCTCTTGCGACATTCCAAAATAATATGACCATCCTTCTTACAATATTGCAATAATTACGCCTTTTGCAATAAGAAATAACCTGCCCTGTTTCTTGATATGATAGCAATGAATAGGCTTGTGGAGTTGCCCGAGAATGATGAATCTCTGTATGAAGCCATGGCAATGTCCATGGTAAGGGAGTTCTCCAAAGAAGCTTGAGAACTTAATTAAGTTTCTTCTCGAAGAACTTCACAAACTACCACGTCCAAAGCTGGTAGTTTTTTCCTGTTAAGAATATTAGCACGTGAATACTTGAACTCAGGCCTGAGATTCATTTGAAATTGTATTGTCCTTTTCCTCTTTGTTGTATCCATGAAGTCGTTCAAAGTTCAATCCATACGCAAGGATAGAGGCAACAAAAACCTGATCTTGCTCTGCCCTTAATATGAGTAATACAGAATAAAAACAACGAACATTTTTCTCACCTTGTGTAGATTCTGCAAATACTCTTTCTAATTCAAATTCTCTGGCCAGATTTTGTTGGTTACCGAGTGTATGTGGATGAATCCACATTTCTGATGCTTACTCAAACAAAGTCCGTTCCATAGTATATCAACAGAGACGGAATTGACTAGCCATGCGATAATTTTTTCATTGTCAGCCCCCCAAGGCTTCTTTTTCTTTATCTTCTGCCGGTACATCCTTTGATCCATCCATAATTCCAAGGAGGCTGTTGCCACTAATGAAAGCTTTGAAATGGAACTACACAATCGGAAATTATTCCCATAAAATTCTATTGACAAGGTATCTCGTGAATCTATCGGAAAAAGAAAACAAGGCTCTTGATACTAAGTTGAATAATGATGGAAACTTATAACTTTCTTGAAATGAGAAAACTATAGTATGTTTCCTTGATCAAACTGTAGGATTAACAAGAGATATATACCAGGATTAAGGTCATAATTGTCTGCTGATTTTAAGCAAGTGACTGTTAGCCATAATGGGAGATCTCTGATTTGGGGTTGATGTGAGGCTGATAAATAAGGTAAAGTCACATTCTCCAAACTTTTGGCCATGTCCACCGTCAAATATAGAAAAGTTTACTCAAACATCTCGAAAAATGGAATAATCAGTACACCTACAACAATCTTGTCAGGGGTAATCTTTTTCTTGATCTTCCATGGGTTATCCAAATCGATTTTTTGGGGGTAGGGTATAAGTCCCTTATCACCACTAGTTCTCGACTCACTACATGGGAAGTTGGGAGTTGTTAAAGAAAAGAATCTTCGTAGAAGAATGTTACCCTGATAAACTGTTGGATGTCAGAGAAGGAATAGCACAAGTAGGAATGTCATTTGAGGTCCTTAAACATCGGGACGGATGCAAAATCTCTTCTTTCGTCATTTTCATACCTCTTGAATCTAGAAAGTCCGGTGGTTGATGTGCCCAAGGATGTTATTCATCATGAATTCCTTCTTTTGGCACATATCGTAGCACTTACCAGGGAGTTATCCATTCTTGTTTGCAACATAGAGGAGAAATCAGTTAGTGGAGAAAACAAGCGAAACAAACTTTGTAACACTTGATTTGCTGAAAATTCAGGTGGTAAATAACATATCGAACAATTTACTATAACCTAGTATTTGGTGACTGGAAAAGCTACAACATATGAAAACTGATGATTATTTTGTCTTTGAATTAAATGTGTTATAAGTGGACACAAAGTAAGAGAAATTGAGAATACTATATCAGCTCAAACTTTTCTGTTTGGAAGACGCAGAGAAATCTTTTCCCATGCCCGAGAAATTAGAAATATTATGGAGGTCCCAAAAAGTTTTGTTTCATTAAAGTGAATCACACTTTACGGAATCCATCACCTTAAAGATTTAGCCCTGACGATTAAGGAATATGTTGTAGATAAGATGGGAGAAGACAAGCTTGGGATAATCTTCTAAAAGTGAGTTTGTGCATGAAATGTGGTCCTTATTTAGGTCATGTTAGGTCCTTATTTCCAAGCATTTGTTGTGTGTATATCAACTTCGGAAGAAGAACCATTAAAACTTTGCCTTTTGTGACATTATCACATTTACTGACAATCTCCATAGAATCTTCTTGCTACATTATTGCAGTCACTAGCCTATAAAACAGTAAACCAAACACCGTCTTTTTTTATATTACTATGCATATTCTGTTAGGTGAACCATGGAGAACTACAATAACTAGTACTAATGCAAACACATCGTTACTAGAATTTAAGTACAAAACAAATTCAGTTTGGCAAAATCGAGGTGTGAAGATGATCGATGATATCAACAAATTCATGTAAAATGCAGAAAAGGTTGTATCAAAAGAAATATACAAACTGAGAAAGAATGTGCTTGTTGTAAGACCTTTCTAGAACAATTGTACAAGATGTTTTGGAACCTTCTATATTTATTACTACTAACAAAAGATGGGAGGAAACCAAATTTGTTTCTTAAATTGTTTGCTTCAACGATGAAGATGGTTTATGTTCATTTCTACACAAAGATCTAAGATATGAGTCATATGACTACTGTTGTTAGTTTAACTTATGCTGCGAAAAACTGCAGACTAAAAATAGCTAGCTGAGAGTTCTCCTCGATTGCGCAGAAAAATAAAAACAAAGACTTGAATGAATGTAGTCTTATTCTTGTGCTAATGCAAAAGCTTTAAGTCATATGATTGAAAGAATTTAGACCCTACATTATATTTTAAAAATTCAGTTTTGTCTTAAGTTAATACATCTCTGTTCAATTTTGAAATCATATTCCTCTACTCAAACATGCCCTGATAATTTGTACTCTTATTTTCTATAGATATCTTATACACTGCACTATATTCTACGGAACCCATCAACTTAAAAACTCCCATACACGAGGCATTAGAAATATTATGGACATCCCAAACAATATTGCTTCATTAAAGTCAATCTATACGGAAAGCGACTCTCACCACATATGGCTCGCACAAAGACTCCAAAATCCATGCCGGGCCTTTTCTTCCTCCTCTCCTCTCCATCAACTTAAAGATTCAACCTTGATTAAGGAATATGTTGCAGATATGATAGAAGAAGACAAGCTCGGGGTAATCTTGCACAAGTGAGTTTGTACGTGAAATGGGATCCATAGTTAGGTCATGTTAGGTCCTTATTTCCAGGAATTTGTTGTGAGTATATGAACTTCGTGTTGGGAAAGGCAAGCACAAAATAGATGTGCACGACAAAGACGATAGCGGAAGAAACCCAAGTCAAAACTTTTCCTTCTATTTGAACCAAGAGAAGACAAACTAATGCAAGAATAAAATACTTTGGGCAGCAAACTAACCAACCAAGCAAGAAAAATAAATCAACACAAGAGACGCCAAATTAACGTGGAAAACCTCTTCGGTGTGAAGAGTAAAAACCACAAAACTAAAGCTCCACTATAATCAACAATAGTTACAAAAATTTCCTCCAAAATGGTCACCAAAAAATTGGCAGACAGTGAGCAACACAACTACAAGATAGCACCAAAAACTTGAAAAACAAAAGGAGCTAAATACTCAAATCGCAGCTACTGTTCACGATCTAAAATATGGAGCTAAAGAACTCCAAAACACCCTATCTCAGTTCGCAATCAAATATTAAGTTGAAAGGAACACGTTGTCTAATAATCAGCTCAATCGGACAAGAAACGAAGCGGGAATCGCGATTTGAAAATGGCTGCTAAGGCTTGTGCAAATATCTGCACTTTCTCACTTTTCTCTCTATATTGATCGCTCTCAAACTCTTGTGATTATCTCCAAATAAGACCTAAAAGAAAGTCTTACATATGCACCATAATATTGGGATTATTGGCAAACGTGGGCTTGTCAAATTTGGGCTAATTTTATCTACAAAGGAAAGGATGGAAGACCCAAAACCTTGGACTTTTATTCATCCACATAGGAAGGGAAAAAGGCTCAAAACCCAACAATTCTCCCCCTACCGACTATGTGGAGGAAACCACCATCCCGGCGATCATGCAACATTCTTCAAACTTCCCTCTTCGCAAAGCTTTAGTCATCATGTCAAAACCATTATCATTACTATCGATTTTCTCAAGTTCAAGCAACTTAGAATCCAACACATCTCGAATTCAATGATACCTCACATCAATGTGTTTAGACAGACCATGAAATGTAGAATTCTTGCCAAGATGAATAGCACTTTGACTATCGTAATAAAGCACATACCTCTCTTGAGCACAACTAAGTTCCCCCAAGAATCTCTTCATCCAGATCAATTCTTTGCAAGCTTTGACAACTGCAATAAGCTCAGCCTCTGTAGTATATAAAGCAACACAATTTTGCAATTTAGATTGCCAAGACATAACTCCCCCTGAAAAAGTAATCAAGTAGCATGAAGTAGACTTATGAGTATGAACATCACCAGCCATCTCTGAATCAGTATAACCACAAAGAATAGGTTTCCCTATCCCAAAACACAAATTCAGACTAGAAGTACCACAAAGATATCTCATAATCCACTTTACAGCATTCCCATGCTCTCTTCCCGGATTGGAAAGAAAACGGCTAACATTACCAACAACATGAACATTATCTGGTCTTGTACACACCATTGCATACATCAATCTACCAACAGCTGAAGCATAAGGAACTTGCTTCATATCTTCCTTCTCTTTATCACTGGAAGGACAATGTCTAGTACTTAATTTGAAGTGCATAGCTAAAGGTGTACTGACAACCTTAGCTTTGTCCATGTTAGATCTACGAAGTACTTCGTGAATGTACTTCTCTTTTGACAACCAAACTTTCTTGGTATCTCTATCATGGACAATCAGCATGCCAAGAATCTACCTTGATGGTCCCTAGTCTTTCATAGCAAAAGAGTTATTCAATTCTTTCTTCAACTCTTTAATCCTACAAGCATTCTGACTAACAACAAGCATGTCATCAAAATAAAGCAAAACGATAATAAAGTCATGATCATAGAATTTTTGCACAAAAACACAATGGTTTGAAGAAGTCTTCTTAAAGCCTGCTGGCTTATAAAAGAACATTGCCAGGGAGCTTGTTTTAGACCATACAAGCTCTTCTTCAATTTGCAAACATAATTCTCTGTTCCCTTGACTTCAAAACCTTCCGGCTGCTCCATATGAATTTCTTCATCCAATTCACCATGGAAAAAATTAGTTTTAACATCCATATGTTCAACCTCCAAGTCCAGACTTGCAGCCAAGCCTAGAACAACACGGATGGATGCCATCTTCACAACTGGACAGAATATCTCATCAAAATCAATTCCCTTTTTCTGGTTAAATCCCTTCACAACTAATCTAACTTTGTACCGTGGAACCGGGTTACCATATTAATGTTTCACCCTAAAAACCCACCTATTCTTCAAAGATTTTCAATCTTTAGGTAACACAACCAAATCAAAGGTATGATTATCATGTAGAGAATTCATTTCATCCTCCATAGCATCAAACCACATTTCTTTTTCTTCACATTCCATGGCCTCATTAAGACTCTCTTATTCTCCCCCGTCAGTCAAGAGTACATACTCATTGGGAGAATAACGAGATGAATGTATTTTCTCTCTAGTTGATCTTCTGAGAGAACCCTCGGGAGCATCAATAATAGTTGGTTCCTCACCAACAACATCGTCTTGCACTGGAGCATCAATGACATCCTGTTCATTCTGAATATGATCACCATCTTCAATATTAACTTGAAGATTTTCACCTAGTGGAATAGTCAAAGGAAATAGATCAACATTAATTAGGATCTCGTTAGTCTGACAATAAAATTTCTTAGTTTTTTCAAGATCTTCAAGTGTTTTGTCTTCAAAGAACACAACATCACGGCTTCTAACAAGTTTCTTCTCATCTGAATCAAAGAAACGATAGCCAAATTCATCTTGACCATAACCAACAAAAATACATTGACTAGTTTTAACATCCAACTTCGACCTCTCATCCTTAAGAACATGCACAAAGGATTTAAACCCAAAAACTTTAAGATAATCATAAGAAACATTCTTACCAGACCAAATTCTTTCAGGGACATCACCATTCAAAGCAGCAGCAGGAGATAAATTGATAACATAGGCAACAATGTTAAGTGCTTCTGCCCAAAAGAAATATGGAAGCTTAGCATCTGAAAGCATACATCTAACACTCTTAACAAGAGTTCTGTTCATCCTCTCCGTTAAACCATTTAGCTGAGGAGTCTTCGGAGGAGTTTTCTAATGCCGAATACCCTGCTCTCTGCAATACCTATCAAAAGGACCAATATACTCACCAACATTATCAGAACGAATGCATTTTAATTTCTTCCCTGTCTGCTCTCAACCAAAGCCTGAAAATTCTTGAACACATCAAGAACCTGATTGTAAGGATCCTAAAAATGAATTATGGTGCTTAGAGCCTCACATACGTCTAAAATGTTTTAAAATGTGTTAAATATTTTACAGTATGTATGATTGATTTGAATTCATTTGGAAGTAAAACATCAAAGAACGTCCAAGATGTTCGAAAGTTAGCCCTTGAGACGTGCATGTGTGTCTTGGTGTGTCTTGACATGTTTTACGTGTTTATTTTGGTTGAAACTTATGTGGAAGGTCACTAACATGTTAATTAATGTATTTATATTGGAAACCTCTGGGTACGACTCCCCAAGGGCCCCACAAAAGGCCTCCAAGGAGGACCTAAAGTCTGCCTAGACACTGCCAATGCAGTGTCTACCTACGACCCTTAATTGACGGCCAGTAGGTATGGTGACGCCCCGTCGATGGGTGGGCTTCGTCCCACAATTAGTGTGGAGGAGGTTTATCCCAAAGAGATACCTCAGACCCAAACGACGGTGCCACATACGGACCGTCGTTGGGACTAAGGGGCATCGATGGAACCATCGATGCAACCTGTAATTCACTACTAGGCGAGCTGTCTCACTAAGGGGTGAATGGGAAATTCACCCCGCATCCTAAACTGACCCTAGGTTGTTATTTTAACTATTTTGGGGTATACTAAGTTAGTTAAAAGGATCAAAACTCCAAACCCAAATCATATTTCAAAAATTAGACTTCTCTCTCCAAAATATCTTCTCTAGAAACCTCCATTGGAGATGAAGCTCAAGAACAACCATGGTGATGGATTCTCAAGGTTTATTCTTCAATTTTTCGTGGTTTTATTAATCTAATAAGGCATGGTGATCCTTCATATCTGTATAACCTTTCATCTAGAGAGTTCCTCCTAAGGTTTTCAAAGAGAATTCATGATCAATCTTCGTATCTTTCAATCTAGCCATGGGTTCTTTCTCAAATTGATTTCAAAAGCATTCTTATGATGAATTGATTATTATATGTTGATTTTAAAGTGAATTTCAATCCAATTACATGTTGAACCCATGATACCTCTCAATCTCGAATGCCTATGTTGTAGTATGATTGTGATCTTGATGCTAGAATGATTGTTATGATATTCAATTATGATAAATTGATTTAGCTACTGCCTATGATGCAATTTTATGATGAATTCTTTATAATGGATCCAATGTGGATCAATTCTTGAAGATTTAGTAAGATTGACCTATGTTCTTCCACTTTCTATACATTGCTAATATAGTGTAATCAATGTGATCTCAATCCTACAGTATATGAAGCATGAATTCGTCTATGTTATGATACTTTTAGCTAATGACCTATACTTTAATTGTTCATGAAATATGAATATTTATTAATGATGATCAAAGGTTGATGAATTGGCAAGGTCTACTCTATTCCTCTACTTTTCTATGTAATGGCTAGTTGAATTGGTCTTGTATTATATTGTGTGGTATGGTCCACTTATGGTGGCGGTGTTTAATTCATGTCAATCTATATATGTGTGGATCATGGACTTTAAGTCAAATTGATGACATATGAGTGTGTGGTTATGATGATTACACTATGTGAAGCTTATTCCTCGTTCTCAATCTAGTAGCATGTTCTAGGTATTGATGATGTCTTCTATAATTGAATGAACTTGTTAGGGTGAGGTTTAGGTTCTGCCATTGAAGTTACAAATGGTTAATGACCCCTTACCTATATACCCCTATATGAATGTGTGATTAGCTATGGTTAGGAGTCTTAAATGCAAGTGTTGAAGTCATCTTGTCTCCTATGCTATTGTGATGTGTGGTCTATGTTTGGATGTGTATTTGTGGTCCTAAGAGGGTGGCTGCCTCAATGTGTTGTTGATACCCATTATGTGATCATGTTGACCAATGTACAGACACCTCATGAATGTTTATAAGTAGTATAGGTTCATGGTGTCTAATGAAAGGATATTCTAATATGCACTAAATGTTTGCTACTATGCATGTAAAGTATATGTCCATGAAGTATGGTTTGTATCCCTTAACTAGAATGACTTGATAGGTGTACTAGTATGGACAAGGGTATGGGACCTTGTCTATGCATTGCACATGTGTGTCTTGATAGGATAGTTCCTAGGTTGGTGATTTATGTACATGAATATGAATGCATGAGCATGTTATGAATATGTCTTATATGCTATGATGTAAAGTGTATGATATTATGAAGTATGAATGTTCATAGTGTCTAAATATGTTTATATGAAAGGATTGCTCATATAGTTACACGTATACTCTTATGCATGAATAAAATACAATTATGAACATGTTTGGTCAAATGGTGTTTATGCCAAAGGTTTGCTCACATATATGTATACACACACATTAAAGTATGTCTATGATGCTTGAATGATGATATAGTCAATAAAGGGGCTCTTGGAAGGTGTTCCCAAGATTACCCTAAACTAGATGGTGCTTTAAATATGCTATGTCCATGTGAAAGGACTTCTCACATGATTTAGGTTGATTTCCTCTCATCTATGACATATGAGCTAAGCATATGAGGGGTTAACTCTCCTAAGCCTATATTTTATAAAGTCATGATAATGATGACTTTTCAATAAAGGGAACTTAGTTTAGCACCGAGTGAACTTAGATGAGGGGTGCCCCTTCCCAATGTAGAAAGGCTTGTTTACATTAGTCCTCACGAGGTGGATAACTACAATGCCTCAATAGGCATAAAGAGGGTTTCCATAAGTGGATAAATACAATGCCTTAATAGACATAAAGAGGGTTTCCATATATATACCTCCAAGTTCCATAAACTATGCTTGCCCCATAGGATCTAGCAAGTGATATCACTTAATATGCTAGCATGATGTTAATGTTCTACCTTGGCAAGGTAGAGCACCTTCCTTGGTGTAAGGATCTACAACAAAAAATTCCATGTTTAGCAACCATGGTCTTAGTGTCGGTTAAGGCTATAGTTTCCCTAAAGTAAAATGGACAATGGAAGTAAAGTAAGGACCCTAACTAGGATAACCTAAGGGAAGTTTCTTAGTGTAGGTGAGGGTATGAGACTTTACCTATGCATTGCACAAGTAGCTCTTAAAAGGGAGTTCTAGGAAGGTGTTCTATATGTATATGTATATGTTTATGTCCTTATGCATGGCATGATAGTGTTGTCTACTTTTTATGATGATATGCATGGTATCAAATCTAATGGGTCTATATGATGAGGTATCTCCTTATGCGCATAATGTTGGTCATGGTGACTATATGATGAAGGAATTACTTGGTGTGAATAAAGTGTTGGTACTTGCCATTTTGATGTATGAAGCAAATCATTTGTTTGTGGTCTTATGATAGGTTTACCAAGTATGTGTGAGGTTATGGGGATTCACATGTACATTGCACTACTAGACTTAGATTGAGATTGTGAGTAAGATCTTATAATAGTCTTTGTGAAGTGAAGTCTTGTAACACCCCGTAGCCAAAACACACCAAAAATCAGTTTTTTAGAAAAATGTACAAGTGCAACCAACGGTGGCATCGATGGACCATAGACTGACCCATGGTCCGTCCTGCACAACCGTCGATGGGATCAGAAACTCCCAAAAATTTCAGCCCAGAAAAATTGGTTAAGTCTTGGACGACGGACGCACTTATGGTTCGTAGGTCAGACGACGGTCCGTAGGTCAGACGACGGTCCGTAGTCCATGACCATCGATCAAGACTCCCTTCACCTACTCTCTTACAGGAGCTACGGATGACCAGCACGGTCCGTAGGTGGAAAATTTGCAGACAGTTAAGGGGAAATGCAGTTGGGTCAACTTCAAATGGTCATACCTCTTAGGACAAAATGAATTAGGTGTCCCATGACATACCAAAAGATAGATAATTGAATTATCTTTCTATATCCACAGACCTTGCTAAAATCACACCTCCGCATAAAATGTTATGCCCATTTTAGTAAAGGCCTGTCGAACAGGCCCAAACGACGGATCCAACAACGGGGTGTCAGTCAGACGACGGACCGTCAGTCCTAGCCGCCGTTTGGTCTGACAACAACTTTCCCAGGGGTCGTTTTGACCTTTCCCACTCCATTTAAACCCTAAGTTACGTCGTTTTGACCCTAAATCATCAGATTTTAGTTAGTTTAAGCCTAGAAACATAATTAAAACATATCTAAGTCAAATCATTAAATCAAAACTTAGAAAATTAGAAGCAAGAGAGGAGAAAAAGCTCAAGAACCCTAGTTCAAGAACTCCACAAGCTCCAGCAGTTCCAGTCCCGAAACGTAAGTATTTTTCCGTGGATTTCATCACCAGGTATGCGGAATTTCACTAGTGGTTCCTTTCACCCATTGGGTCCCTAGTTTTCAGTCAGTTCTTGATTTTCTTATCATGATCAAACCTAGGGTTTCTAGAACTTTGATAGAACTTCATGAATTTATTAAATATATGTTCCAAATTAGATTATTATGTTATTACTCAGATTATCTCATGAATTTCAGAACCCTAACTTTGTATTTCTTTAGTTCTTGAATTAAACATGCTAGGTAAGATATTTCAGACACTTCAGATATACATGCCTCAGTTATAAATGCATAATTATCATTTTAATTGTTGCATTATCAGTTTGCATGTTTAGTTTCGAGCTATCCAGTATTTACAGAAACTCAGACATAATCAGTTAATTTACAGAATTCATTCGGAGTAGCATAATACCGAGTCGGACTAGGTTTTAGCGTACCCAATAGTCCCAGAACTACTAGCCAAGTAGGTTGTAAGTCCCCTCTATGGGCAATCAGTTTAGTGATCACGCCAGCATGCCTTTATACCTTTGACAGGGTATATTGGGTCCTCTCGATAGGGCGTATACATCGGACTCCACATTTAGCTCATGTGGTTTTATTATCGGTTATTAGTATCTCCCACAGTTCAGTCAGACTCTCTGCATTGACCATTTATCAGTATATTCAGTATTCAGTTTCAACATGTTATAAATTGGTCATTTTATTCAGTTAGCTCAGAAACTCAGTATATTATGTTCAGTTTATTATACTTGCTTTTGTGCTGGTTCAGTTATGTTTTCTTTTAGTTTTATGCTATCCTACATACTCAGTACCTTTCAAGTACTGACGCATATATGCGCTACATCTTCTCGTGATGTAGGTTCAGGTTCTCAGGATCCAGATCACGCATAGATCGATTTCTCGATCTCCAGATCAGAAGATTCAGTGGTGAGTCCTCATTCTCCGAGGACAACAGTCATGAGTTCCATTTCAGTCTTTAGTCATTTAGTTTCAGTTTTTGCTAGATTTAGCTGGGGCTTGTCCCAGTATTTCTAGTCCAGCTTAGAGGCTATTTTCAGACATAGTTAGATTCAGCTTAGTATTAAGTTAATATTTCTTTTGTATTAAACTCATTGTTTTCAAATATCTCAGTTATAGAATATGGGTATTCTCCATCTTTTCATTTTAAGTATCATTTACCTTCCGCAACAATTTATTATCCATAGTATGCTCATGATCATGCCAGTAGGGTTAGCTTGGGATCACTTGTAGTCCTAGGTTTCGTGTCCACGTCTCGGGGGTAGCTCGGGGCGTGACAAGTCTAAATATGTTAATGTAGGATAATGTCTTATTGTTATGATGATTAGAAATCTTGACTTGTATGTGGTCTTGTAATGAGTTCTTCTGTGTGGTTCATCAAAGTATGTTGGGTCAAATGCAAAGTGTATATCTTGTTATATGAAATAGTTCTATGAATGCATATGTCACATCCGGGAATAGACCCTAGACGTAATTGGCATCGTCGTCCTCTTTGAGGACTAAGACTAGCCTCATAGCTTACATCATTACATTCATAGGTCAAATTAAGCGGAAAACTTAAAACTTTTCATTACATCTACTCGGAGGTTTACATAGACCTCTACATACACATAGTATATATATATCGAGTATACATAGACCCTTTGTATAGGAAGATTACTTAGTCTTCTAATTTTATTGCACATAATTATATATAGAACTTAACATAGTCGTAATAGTCGTCTCATCTCATAACCATCTAATAAGAGTGTAATAACTTGGGCATAACCCGTACATCAAAGTAAGAAGGCCTCACATGGGCTATACAATGTTTCATACTAAATGGAAAATAAAGAAAAATAGAAGTCTTAAACTCAAAACAACTCGATTACCTAGATAATGGCATTACCCCCGGAAAGTGAGGACCTACCCTACTTGGATGATCAAGAGATCCAAGCCTTCTTCAAGTCGTCTTCAAAGGCACTTCAATGACAAGAACCTAAAATTTTGGGGAAAAGGAAGAAATGGGGTTAGTACACCACTTGTACTAAGTATGAGACCATATGCACACATACTTTGAAATCATGCTAAGAAAAGGGACATTTCATAAATATACACTTTTCATTTTAAAAAAAAACCTTTATGCACATTCAACAAGACCATCTTAACCAATAAAGCATGTTCATTAAGTCATAGGCATGTATATCTCAATACCAACAACATCAAGTCTAGTCAAGTCAACATGCATAGCATATAGTTAATTACATAACGCAGTAACTCTATCATTAAGTCATAGTAATAACAAGCATGAATAAGAGTACATTTCAACATAACCAAAAGAAGACAACTAACCATGAATCCCTATTAAGTCAACAAGTGCAATGACCAAGCAAAACCCCAAAACCTTACTCAATTAAGTAACCCAACATGAATCATGACTAACATCCTACTTCACATATCATAACATTTAAGAGTACATAGCATCATACTTTAACAATATAGACCACCACATATTCATAAGTGACACCAATAAACATATCGTATCAACAATGTGCAAGTTCATCATATACATATCATATACCATCATAAACATATTCATACATAAGAACATCCTCCTAAGACTCCCTTCAAGGCTAACTAGTGCAATGTTTAGGTAGAGTGTTATACCCGTACATAGACTAAGCTAAACCCCTTAGGTCATCCTAGTTAGAGTCCATTCCTTTAATTCATTTTACCTTTTGGAAACATCTTGCCCTAACCGACATAGACCACATGAGCTAATGAGGAATCAAGTGTCATGGAACACTACACCAAAAGAAGGCGGACTACTTGCCAAGGTAGTACCAAAACATGAACATAGCAACTACGTGGATCCACTAGCTAGTATTCCTATGGGGAAACATAGTTCAAGAACTAGGAGATATAGTTGGGACCCTCTTTATGCTATATGCATTATAGTCTCCAATCTCAAGAGTACATTAGTGATCCTACCTTCCCTATGTGGGAAGGGACACTTCTCACTCTAGTTTACTCGGTGCTAAGCTAGAGTCCCTTTTTAAATGTCTTTAATATCTTTATTAATCATCATAACTTATTATAGGTCATAGGGTCTAACCCTTGCATATTCATCATCATAGCTCAATAAGAATTGCATGAGTATTGTCCTTTCATTACAATTCATGTAGGTGAGGTTAACACATTAACATCTCCATATCATGATAAGGCACATTGGTAAATCATTCACCATCCTTATAACATTCACATCTTAAGCTAACACCTCACAATCATAATCAAGACATTTAAATTCAACATCATACCACCTATCAATCCTAATACAAGGCATACTCCAATAAACATCATGACTTAATCATAATTAACCACAATTTGAAGTAAAGGATAGGGACATTAAGACTTACCAAGCCTCCTTTATTGTTCACCATCAAGGTCTTACCAAAAATCCTTAATTCAACCCTAGTTGGGTATACATCATCATAAATCAATAACCAATATGATCACAAGTCTAGAAGAATCAGTACATCACAATTCAATACTAGATCGTAGCTTAAAACAAGATACTAAGGTCAATTCACAACATACTTAATAACCTAGATCATCTTATCATGAACTAGCATGAATAGACTACAATTAACCCTAATTAATTCATGATTAGTATAACAACATCATCTAGTAGTAATTCAACCAATAACCAAGTCAATTGTACCAATAAAACCTAATTCATATCAAGATCATAACCTAGGGTTAAGGGGTAAATGTCATCTTCTACAAACTAGACCAAACCATCAAGATATATAATAATTAGGTTAGAATACATGTTAATCTATTCATAATATAAAAAATAAATCATAAACAAATCAATTCATTACATCAATTTCGTATTGGATGAAGACCCACTTGAAAACTGAACTTTAGAAATCAATTTGATGGAACCCTTTAAGGAAAGAGGTCTCAAAGGTGAATTAGACCCCATACCTTGTTAATTGATAAAAATTGATGGAGGAAATCGACCATTTGCATCCCTTAAACCCTCCCCTAGCTTGGTCTTCAATGGTGTTCTACACTAGAGAGAGAAAGAAGAGAAAAGGAAGAGAGTTTTGTTTTGTGAGTTGTGATTAGTCTAATGGGGTTGGCGTCTTTATATGGGGTGGTAATTAACTTAATTAGGCTTAGATAACCCTAAAAATGACTTAAAACCTTAAATAATTAATTGTAACCAACCAAAAACGTGCAGCAAAGTCAGGCCCTCACAGACGAGACCTCGACCAACGGTCCGACTGTGAGTCAACGAGCCCTGCCTCCTTCCGTGCTGCACTTCGTCGATGAGTTCAGAGACTGGTCCAAATTGAACATTAGCCAATATGTCTAAGTGTTGGTCGACGGATGGCATCGACTCCCTGTCGATCCACACACGCCTCGTCGAATGCCTTCGTGGGTGCACACTGCCCAGGCAGTCTTTGATCCCAAAAATGAAAGGGTCCTCCTCAAGGGCCCTTGGTTGGTCCTTGGGGAGTCGTACCTGGACGTTTCGACCATGAATCAACTTAAATACATGTTAGACACCTTTCCACCAATTTGTATCATTTTCCAACATCAAAAAGCTAGTCAAATAGGCTAAGGCACGCTAGTACCTCCTTAAACTAGTTTCCGGACGTCATGGACGTTCTTGGACGTTTTGGTTTCTAGACTTCCTAAATGACATATATTCATTAAAATGGACCTTAAACAGTGTATAGACCATATGACACTTATGTTAGGCTCTAGAACACATCTTGGATTTTTGAAGTGTTACATTATCCCCCCTTAGGAACATTCGTCCCCGAATGACACTAAAATCTTTTGAAGGAAGGAATAGACTCAAGACTAGAAGCCCAACCAACAACAATGGATAACAACGTCAACCATATCATTTACACAAGGAAATTAAAAAAGCTCCGATTACCACACATAAGGCTCAACATTACATTATGAGGAATATCCTTCTCACAACAACAAGAGCTCAACATAGCATGTATGAGTCAATTATGTCAAAGTTCAACTTACCAACATGCCACATATTATTTCATAACGACTCACCAATCAAAATGCACAACATAACTCAAAATAAGCAAAATTGCAAAAAAAAAAAATCAAGTCAAAATGCACATTTATTTTAATGCACTGTAACTTCATCAAAAATGCACCTTTTGTCAAACTTCACCAAAAATCAAAGCAACTTCAATTGTAATCATTATTTTCATTATTATTAAGAACTACTAACCTTAGTGATCAAATAGATGAGGGTAACAGGACTTCATGTTGGCCTCGGCCTCCCATGTTGCACCCTCAACTAGGTGATTCTTCCATAACACCTTTACGAAAGCCACCTCCTTATTCCTCAATTTCTTTACTTGCCTATCAAGGATCTGAACCAGAAATTCCTCATAAGACATGTTATCTTTCACACCAAGACCCTAAATAGGAAGAATAGACTCGGGATCACAGATACACTTCTTAAGCATGGAAACATGGAAAACCGGATGAATCGAAGCCAATTCACTAAGAAGTTTTAATTCATACGCAACCTTACCAACTCTTTGCAAGATTTCATAGGGACCCACATAAGGAGGACTCAACTTCCCTTTTTTGCCAAATCTAACCACCCCTTTCATTGGCGAAATTTTCAAATACACTTTATCACCTTCTTCAAACTCCAAATCCTTTCTCCTATGATCAGCATAAGACTTTTGCCGACTATAGGCCGTTTGCAAGAGATTTCTTATCATATAAACTTTCTCCAAAGTCTTATAAATCAAATCGTGACCAAGAAGCAAAGGCTCACCCACTTCAAACTATCCAGTAGGAGACCTACACCTCCTCTTCATAAGGAGCCATGGATATGGAAGAATGCAAATTATTAATGTAAGACAACTCCATCAAAGGCAAATCCTTATCCCAATTTCCTTTGAAATCAATAATACAAGCCCTAAGCATATCCTCAAGGGTTTGAATAGTACGCTCCGCTTGACCATCCGTTTGGGGATGAAAAATGGTACTTAACTTTACCTTAGTATCCAACCCTTCTTGGAATGACCTCCAAAACCTAGATGTAAATTGTGCACCCCTATCCGATATGATGGATAACGGAATACCATGGTGACACACAATCTCATCTACGAATATCCTTGCATAAACTTCTGCCGAATAAGTAGACTTGACGGGAATAAAATGAGCGGACTTGGTCAACCTATCCACAACCAGCCATATAGAGTCATATTGCCCTTGAGTGCGAGGAAAACCTACTACAAAATCCATATTGATGTCTTCCACTTCCAAGTAGCAACTTGTATTTCTTGTAGCAAGCCAACCGACTTTTGATGGTCGGCTTTCACTTGTTGGCAATTTGGACACTTAGCAACAAACTCGCTATGTCCTTTTTCAAACCTTCCCACCAGAACACTTCCCTAAGGTTATGGTACATTTTTATCGAACCTGGATGAATGGAGTAACGGGACCCATGGGCTTCCTCAAGGATCCGGTTCCTCAACCCATCTACATTGGGAACACACAATCTTCCTTGATACCTCAAGACACCATCCCCCCTAAGGAGAATGCCTCATTAAGCTTACCAAGAACCGATTCCTTCAACTCCATCAATGATTGATCAAGGGGTTGTTTGGACTTCACCTTAACCACCAGTGATGACTCAGAGTTATGATGGACCGTAAAACCACCATTCGAAGAATCTTCCAACCTCACACCCAATCTAGCCAACCTATGAACAACTCTAACTAGGTCTTTTTTGGCTTCCTCAATGTGAGACATACTACCCATGGTCATACGACTTAGAGCCATCCGCAACCACATTGGCTTTGCCAGGGTGATAGAGAACAGTCATGTCGTAATCTTTCAACAACTCTAACTACCTTCTTTGTCGGAGATTTAACTCCATTTGGGAAAACACATATTGGAGACTTTTATCGTCGGTATATACATCAACATGGACACCATACAAGTAATGCCTCCATATTTTCAAGGCAAATACCACGGCTTCTAATTCAAGATCATGAGTTGGATAGTTTCTCTCATGCACCTTAAGTTGCCTAGAATCATAGGCTATTACCTTCCCATGTTGCATAAGCACACACCCCAAACCCACTCGGGATGCATCACAATGAACAATGAAACCCTTCGTGCCCTCTGATAGAGTTAACACCGGAGCGGAAGTAAGCCTATTTTTCAAAATTTGGAAGCTTCTCTCACATGTCTTCCACCACTCAAATTTCTTACTCTTTTGGGTTAAAGTAGTCAAGGGAGATGCAATGGACGCAAAACCATCCATAAACCTCCGATAATAACCTGCTAGACCCAAGAAACTCCTAATTTCGGTTGGAGTTAATGGTGTAGGACAATTGTTTTGCTGCCTTGGTTTTCCTTGGATCAACCTCAACTCCCTCACTAGAGATGATATGACCAAGAAATGCCACGATCTCAACCAAAACTCACACTTGCTATACTTAGCAAATAATTGATTCTCCTTAAGCACTTGCAACACCACCCTTAAATGGTTCATGTGATCACCCTCATTTTTTGAATTCACCAAGATGTCGTCAAAGAAGACAATGATAGATGATTCTAGGTAACTTCGAAACACCCTATTCATGAGATCCATAAACTCCGCCGTGGAATTTGTGAAACCAAAGGACATTACTAAGAACTCATAGTGACCATATCTAGTCCGAATGTCGTCTTTGATATATCCTTACCTCTCACCGTATGTTGGTGATACCCCGATCTCAAGTCAATCTTAGAAAAGTAGCTTGCCCCTTGGAGTTGATCAAACAAGTCGTCAATCCGAGGGAGAGGATACTTGTTCTTGATTGTGACTGTATTGAGTTGGCGGTAATCAATTCACATCCTAAGGGACCCATCCTTCTTCTTCACAAATAAAACTGGAGCACCCCATGGAGAAATACTAGGTCTAATGAATCCCTTGTCTAGTAAATCCTTGAGTTGAGCCTTCAACTCTTTCAATTTGGCCAGAGTCATCCGATAAGGAGGAATCAAAATGGAATTTGTATCCGGTAGCAAGTCGATACCAAAATCAATTTCCCATTCGGGAGGAATACTGGGAGGGTCATTAGGAAATACCTCCGTAAATTCACTCACTATGGGGACCGATTTAATGGGAGGAATTTCGGAGTCTAAATCTTGGACTCTTGCTATATGGTATAAACAACCTTTAGAGATCATTTTGCATGCTTTCAAAAAAGATATGATACGACCTCTATGAATAGAATTTCCCCCCTTCCACTCTAAAACGGGCTCATTTGAAAAGTTAAACTTCACCACCCTCGTTCTACAATCAATATAGGCAAAGCAAGCATGCAACCAATACATACACAAAATGACATCAAAATCAAGCATATCAAGTTCTACTAGTTCAACATACGAAACTCTATTGGGCAACATTATTGGACAATTTGTATACACCCTTTTTGCAACAACCGACTCATCCACCGAGGTAGACACTATAAAAGGTTTATGCAATATATCGGGCAAAATGTCAAACTTTTTAGCTATTAGAGGGTTAACAAATATTAAAGTATCACCGAGATAAAGTAAGGCATATACATCAATAGTTAAGACTTTCAACATACCGGTCACCACGTCGGAAGAAGTCTCTTGCTCACCCCTAGAGCGGAGAACATATAAGTGGTTCTTCTTGGAGCATCATTTGAACAACTTGCTTGAGCTTGACAGCTACCCTTGTCTTGACCCCTCACATTAGGGAAATCCTAACCTTGTGCCCACTTTTGCCACAACCAAAACAATTGTCCGTCCCCTTAAGACAATCACCATAGTACTTCTTGCCACACTTTCCACAAGTTGGCTTCTCGGTTGGTTAACTAGTACCCTTTCCCTTTTTAGGCTTAGGGTTAGACACCCTATCATCCCTAGCCTTAGGAAACTTAGAAGAAACTTGATTAGAAACCCGCTTCTTAAACCTAGGCTTGTCTTGTATTTCAAGACTATTCTTTGAAGAACCTCCATCAAAAGATCTTTCCCTCTTAGCATCTCCACTCTTCCTCTTAGACCTTGCCTCTTATACATGTTGGGAATGAACCATAAGACAAGAAATGTTCATGTTGTCATGTAGCATAGCAGAATGACACTCCTTTTGCAAATCATCCGACATCCCCGTCACAAAATGGCTCATTTCATCCCTATGATCGGAAACCAAAGAAGGAACATATTTTGACAATTTAGTGAATTTCAAGGAGTATTCATGAACACTTATACCTCCTTGGATAAGGTTGATAAACTTCACCACTTTAGCTTCCCTCTTCTCCCTAGGAAAGAACCAATCAAGAAAAGCTTTCTTGAACACTTCCCAAGTCACGGGTCCACCTCTTAAAGGCCTGTTGTCCCTCCATTGGATGTACCATACTTGAGCCACATCCTCGAGTTTATAGGTGGCAAACTCGTTCTTCTCACTCGTAGACAACCCCATAGCATAGAGGATCTTGTAGATTTCATTGATGAACTCCTGGGGTATTCTTCAACCTTGGACCCATAGAAAGTAGAAGGGTTCATCCTAGTGAAATCCCTTAGACGGGAGGCCATGTTAGCAACTTGTTGATGAGCTCGAGGTATAACCTCCCGATTAGCTTGGGCCGTCATCGCTTGGGCTTGAGTAGTGGCGGCTTGTGCTTGGGTAGTAATGGCTTTGGGACATTTGAAAGAGAGCGACCCTTATATTCTCATCCGTCAAAGGAGAAGGATTCACCGGGGCTTGGTCATCATTAACATCTTCTTCAAGAAAAGGAACTTGATCGCCATGGGGAGGAACTCCCGCATTGGCAATCTCTTCTTCAAGTCTTCGTTCCACATTCCTTCGAGTATTCATTGCTAATAATCACAATAAGAGTACTAGATGCAAAAGCACATAGAGTTAACATTCTAAAGGCACGATATTGTACTTCCAAGAAAGTGAGAGTTTCCTAAATAACTCATAGGTTCCTATTCGGAAGTGTGGCGCGCTTCAAAATTATGAATTCGAACCTACATAGACGTGGTTGAGAGAGACATCGACTCAAACATATTTAACCTCATGCTATGATACCAAGTTTATCACATCCGAGAATAGACCCTTGACGTAATCGGCGTCGTCGTCCTCTTTGAGGACTAAGACTAGCCTCTTAGCTTACATCATTACATTCATAGGTCAAATTTAGCGGAAAATTTAAAACTTTTCATTACATATACTCGGAGGTTCACATAGACCTCTACATACACAGAGTATATATATATCGAGTATACATAGACCCTTCATATATGAAGATTACTTATTCTTCTAAGTTTATTGCAAATATTTATAGGTAGAACATAACATAGTCATAATAGTCGTCTCATCTCATAACCATCTAATAAGAGTGTAATAACTTGTCCATAACCCATACATCAAAGTAAGAATTCCTCACATGGGCTATACAATGTCTCATATTAAATGGAAAAGAAAGAGACATAAAAGTCTTAAACTCAAAACAACTCAATAAGCTATATAGTGGCATCGCCGAAAAGTGAGGACCTACCCTACTTGGATGATCAAGAGATCCAAGCCTTCTTCAAGTCGTCTTCAAAAGAACTTCAACGACAAGAACCTAAAATTTTGGGGAAAAGGAAGAAATGGGGTTAGTACACCACTTGTACTAAGTATGAGACCATATGCACACATACTTTGAAATCATGCTAAGAAAAGGGATATTTCATAAAGTATACACTTTTCATTTTAAAGAAAAACATTTATGCACATTCAACAAGACCATCTTAACCACTAAAGAATGTTCATTAAGTCATAAGCATGTACATCACAAGACCAACAACATCAAGTCTAGTCAAGTCAACATGCATAGCATATAGTTGAATACATAACCAAGTAACTCTATCATCAAGTCATAGTAATAACAAGCATGAATAAAAGTACATTTCAACATAACCAAAGCAAGACAACTAACCATGAACCCCTATCAAGTCAACAAGTGCAATGACCAAGCAAAGCCCCATAACCTTACTCAATCAAGTTACCCAACAAGAATTATGACTAACATCCTACTTCACATATCATAACATTTAAGAGTACATAGAATCATACTTTAACAATATAGACCAACACATATTCATAAGTGACACCAATCAACATATCGTATCAACAATGTGCAAGTTCATCATATACATATCATATACCATGATAAACATATTCATATATAAGAACATCCTCCTAAGACTCCCTTTAAGGATAACTAGTGCAATGGTTAGGTAGAGTCCCATACCCCTATCTAGACTAAGCTAACCCCCTTAGGTCATCCTAGTTAGAGTCCATTCCTTTAATTCATTTTACCTTTTAGGAACATCTTGCCCTAATCGACATAGACCACATGAGCTAATGTGGAATGTGGTGTCATGGAACCCTACACCAAAAGAAGGTGAACAACTTTCCAAGGTAGTACCAAAACATGAACATAACAACTACGTGGTTCCACTAGCTAGTATTCCTATGGGGAAACATAGTTCAAGAACTAGAAGATATAGTTGGGAACCTCTTTTTGCTATATGCATTATGGTCTCCAATCTCAAGAGTACATTAGTTATCCTACCTTCCCAATGTGGGAAAGGACACTCCTCACTCTAGTTTACTCGGTGCTAAGCTAGAGTCCCTATTAAATGTCTTTAATATCTTTATTAATCATCATAACTTATATTTGGTCATAGGGTCTAACCCTTGTATATTCATCATCATCATAGATCAATAAGAATTGCATGAGTATTTTCCTTTCATTATAATTCATATAGGTGACGTTTGCACATTAACATCTCCATATCATGATAAGGCACACTGGTAAATCATTCACCATCCTTATAACATTTACATCTTAAGTTAAAACCTCACAATCATAATCAAGACATTTCAATTCAACATCATACCACCTATCAATCCTAATACGAGGCATACTCCAATACAACATCAGGACTTAATCACAATTAACAACAATTTGAAGTAAAGGATAGGGATCATAAGACTTACCAAGCCTCCTTCAAAGTTCACCACCAAGGTCTTAACACAAACCCTCAATTCAACCCAATTTCGGTATAAATCGTCATAAATTAATAACCAATATGATCACAAGGCTAGAAGAATCACTACATCACATTTCAATACTAGATCATAGCTTAAAACAAGATACTTATGTCAATTCACAGCATACTTCATAACCTAGATCATCTTATCAAGAACTAGCATGAAAAGACTACAATTAACCCTAATTAATTCATTATTAGTATAAAAACATCATATAGTAGTAATTCAACCAATAACCAAGTCAATTGAACCAATACAACCTAATTCACATCAAGATCATAACCTAGGGTTAAGGGGTAAATGTCATCTTCTACAAACTAGACCAAACCATAAAGATATATCATAATTAGGTCAAAATACATGTTAATATATTTATAATATAAAAAATAAATCATAAACAAATCAATTCAAAACATCGATTTCGTATTATATTCAAACCCACTTGAAAACTCAACTTCGTTAATCAATTCGATGGAACCCTTTGAGGAAAGAGGTCTCAAAGGTGAATTAGATCACATAACTTGTTAATCGATGAAGTTTGATTTAGGAAATTGACCCTTTGCATCCGTTAAACCCTCCTCTACCTTGGTATTCAATGGTGTTCTACACTAGAGAGAGAAAGAAGAGAGAAGGAAGAGAGTTTTGTTTAGTGAGTTGTGATTAGTCTAATGGGGTTGGGGTCTTTATATGTTGTGTTAATTAACTTAATTAGGCTTCCATAATTACCTAAATAATGACTTAAGCCCTTAATTAATTAATTGTAACCAACCAAAATCGTGCAGCAAAGTCAGGCCATCACAGACGAGACCTCAACTAACGTTTCATCTATGAGTCGACGAGCCCTGCCTCTTTCCGTGCTGAACTTCGTCGATGAGTTCAGAGACAGGTCCAAATGGACCATTACCCAAAATTTCTAAGTGTTGGTCGACGGATGGCATCGACGCCCAGTCGATCCACACACGACTTGTCGACTGCCTTCGTGGGTGCACACTGCCTAGGCAGTCTTTGACCCCAAAAATGAAAGGGTCCTCCGCAAGGGCCCTTGGTTGGTCCTTAGGGAGTCGTACCCAAAATTTTCGACCATGAATCAACTTAAATACATTTTACACACCTTTCCACCAATTTTCATCATTTTCCGACTTCAAAAATCTAGTCAAATAGGCTAAGGCACGCTAGTACCTCCTTGAACTATTTTTCGGACGTCATGGACTTTCTTGGACGTTTTGCTTTAAATTTAAAGACTTCCTAAATGACTTATATTCATTAAAATGGATCTTAAAATAGTGTCTAGACCTTATGACACTTATGTTAGGCTTTAGAACACGTCTTGGATTTTCGAAGTGTTACAACATATGTTGGGTTATTGAAGGTTGTATACATGATTTCGTTGTGCCTTAAAATGATGCTTGAGTATGGATAGTGTAATGGAAAATTTTCTATACATTGCACCAAGTATCATTAGAGGGTTACTTGGAAGGTTAAGAGATTTAGAAGGAAAAGAAGTTATTGTAAAGGGAAAGGTAGTTACTATAAAGGGGAGGGTACTTACTGTAAAGTGGCTCCAAATGTGTCTTAAATGCAATGTATGGTTTTATATGATGTATTACCATTGAATATGACTATATGAAGTATGTGAATTATATGATGCTTATTATATCAAAGTCTTATGAAGTTTTCACAAAAAGGCATGATGCATGGTTTCAAGTAAAATATCCCTTTTTAAATGCATGTTTTTGCATGGTTGCCATACTTAGTGCATTCTTATACTAACTCCATTCTTCTTCACCTTTTTTCACAAAGTATATGTTATGGATGCTTAAAGGATGTCTCTATGGTGAAGAGCTTCATATGTGATTCCCAAGCTCAAGGAAAGGAATCCTTAAGTCGAAGGATTTCCTAAGTCATGTCTTACCGGAAAGTATTCTAATAGTAGACTTATTATTTATGTTATAAGGGCCGTGTCCTAATGCACTCTAATGATGTTGAGTCTAAGATGGCAAAAAGACTTAGAGTCTAAATATATAAATATGATATTTTATATATAATGGAAGTGATGTTTCTAGAATATGATGTGCTATGAAAAGTTCTAAATTTTCCGCTAAATTTACTATGAAAATGTGATGAATGATAACTATGGGCTTGTATAAGACCTCCAAGAGGTCAAGTACGTTATGTTACTTCTAGGGGGTGCTCATTGGTCGTGACAAATTTGGTATCAGAGTACGACATTTATGAAAGTGGTTTTAAGTTTCAAAGTCTCATATTATCACGTCTAGTAGAGTCTCGTTCATTGGTGGTGAGTCGCGACACATCTATGGGCGAGAGGCTATAGGACAATAGAGTTTCCTTTCTTCACTGTTCTCATGTCGTGCCATAGAACCTAAATCTATAAGATATCTCTCATATGTTGTCTTGTCTGCTGGTCTTTTAGATGCCATTTCTTGGATAAGATGGTATCTCTATACTTGAAGGAGAAAAGGTGAATTTTGATGCTTATATTGGTTTTATGGTTTGATGAGTATATGTGAAGCTGTATTTGGCATGCTTTGATGATGTGATGTCATTTATGGCTATATATGTGATTTAGGTGAAATGACATGTTATATGAAGATTTATGCTATGATATGGTTATAGCTTGCTAAAAGTTGTTATAGTTGAATTGTGTTCCTTTTTGGGAATAATGAGTTGCTTTATGAGCATGCATGAAGATAGTATAATGTTATGGTTTGAGTTGAAATGCTTTGAAAAAGTTTGATAAATAGCTAAATATGCATGTTTCCCTTTATATATGTTTAATGGTTTAATTTTGCCTTGTTATGTGTGTAAAGCCTCATAGTTACCTTGCATGAATTGGAGTCTTTTGTATAGGCTTGGTCCTAGAAGTGAAAGTAGTGTGCTTACCTTGTAGGGTGATGATGTGGGTTGGATGACCTAGAAGTTACCTTACCTTAGTATTGGAAGAAAAAGAAAGAGGCCTTATGACTTAGTCTCCTCTATTGTTTCCCCTAATGTTTTATGACCCTTGGTATTTATGGTATAGTTGAGAACTTATGTGATTGGGTAGTATGACCTAAATTGATTGATATGTATTTCCTTTGGGTGTTAGGCCTAGAAGAATTATGATGATGTTTGAGGTATTATCCCTTTATGATGGTGGTTGAGTTAGTAGACTTCTTAAGAAGAGATTTAGAGTGAAAACCCTCATTGAATATTAAACCTTCTTGTGTGAGGAGAATATAGGTTGGTTTTGACTTGCCTTGACCTTGGTGTTTAAGGGCATGATGTGATTAGGATTACCCAAAATGGGGGATAATGTGCCTAGATGGTAAGATTTTGTGAAACCTTAATGTCCTTATATGGAGTTTTATTGAATTTATCTTAAAGATGGGGTTAATTTGCTCGTAAATGGGTTTACCCTAAGTGGGGGATGCTGATGTGATTAGTAAGGTTGTTGATATTCCTATCTTGTCCTTCTATTCTTACTTGATCTTGAAACTACAGAGTTCTTAGAAGTTTGTTAATGATAAGAGTCTTGCATAAAGTATGAGTTGCATTTTATCCATATGTTATGTATGCCTTAATTGACACTATGTTAAGCATGTTTTTGAAGATTCTAAGTTGCATGAAAAAGGATTTTTTGACAAAATTCATGTTCTCTCATGTTAGTTGTGCATCTTGTTGTGTAGATTGTGCATTGGACTTCATGAGACAAGGTAAGGAGCATGTTAGATATCACTTTTATGTGTGGTGTTTTAGGCCATCAATGACAAATTGAGTCTCCTTAAAATGAAAAATAACGAAAAATAATGAGTCTCTTGAACAATATGTGACTTTTATGGTTTGGGAAGTATGAATGTTGGCTCGCTTTTCAAAAATGAAGGCATGTCTAGCTAGTATCTTTGTGTGTGCCTTTAAATTGTGAGATTTTCAAAAATGATGCATGTTTATGAAAGCTAGTGTTATGCTAGAAATTGAAACTATGTGAAATGACTTCCTATTGTTGTAATGTCTGTGGTGTGATTTATCATTTTGAGTTCACTAGGAAGAAAGTTTGAGCATGCTTTGGTTAAAAGTTGAGAATTTCTCATTTAAAATAATTTGACCTTTGTGCATTGCTTGTGTATGAACTCAAGAGACATGTAAGTGTGTTGAGGAGAAGGACATTCCTCCTTAAACATAACTAAGCATGGTATGGTTGAGTATGGCCTTTATGGAATTATTTCTAAATGATAAATATCCTAGTTGATCTACTTGACTCAAGTCTATGTGCATTGAAGTATAACTGCTTATTTTCTTCTTCAGTGATGTTGAACTTACCTTTGTGTAACTAAAAGGTTGTTGCATAATGATATCTTAATGTATTAAAATGGAAAGACAGTGTTATGATTAGGAGAAGGATATTTCTCCTATGAACATTATAAGAGCCTATGTGTTTGATGCATATAAAAGTGAGTGAATAGAGGTTTTGCTTGCTTGTGTTGCATTGAGTGCTAAGTGGTATGAAAGTTGGTGTTCCTTGTAAGTTTGTTGCATTGACTTCTATGTGATGATTTTATGAATTTTGTGAGCTGCTCTATGGGTCATTGAAGTCCTCGTTATGTTTAAAGTGTTCCAAGTGTCATTCGAGGATGAATGTTCCCAAGTGGGGGATATTGTAAGGACCCTCAAATGAATTAAGGTTCTTAGAGACTCACATATGACTAAAAAAGTTTAAAATGTGTTAAATAAGTGTTTTACAGTATGTATGATTGATTTGAAGTCATTTGGAAGTAAAACGTCCAAGACGTTCGAAAGTTAGCCCTTGAGACGTGCATGTGTGTCTTGGTGTGTATTGACATGTTTTACGTGTTCGTTTTGGTTGAAACTTATGTGGAAGTTCCCTAACATGTTAATGAATGTGGTTACTTTAGATACGTCTGAGTAAGACTCCCAAGGGCCCCGCAAAAGGCCCTCAAGGAGGACCTAAAGTCTGCCTAGACACTGAGTTGCAGTCTCTACCTACAACCCTCAATCGATGGGCAGTAGGTGTGGTGATGCCCCATCGATGGTTGGGACCGTCGATGCAGTCTGCAAGTCACTGCCAGGTGAGCTGTCTCATTAAAGGGTGAACGGGAAATTCACGCCACGTCCTAACCTGACCCTAAGTGGTTATTTTACCTGTTTTGGTGTATACTAAGTTAGTTAAAAGGATAAAAAACCCAAAACCAAATCATATTTAAAAAATTAGACTCCCTCTCAAAAATATCTTCTCTAGAAACCTCCATTGAAGATGAAGCTCAAGAACAGCCATGGTGATGGATTCTCAAGGTTTATTCATGAATATTTTCTGGTTTCTTCATCTAATAAGGTATGGTGATCCTTCATCTCTATATAACCTTTCTTCTAGAGAGTTCCTCCTAATGTTTTCCAAGAGTATTCATGATCAATCTTCCTATCTTTAAAACTAGCCATGGGTTCTTTCTCAAATTGATTTCAAAAGCATGCTTATGATGAATTTATGATTATATGTTGATTTTAAAGTGAATTTCTATTCCAAATCCATGTTGTACCCATGATCCCTCTCAATCTCGAATTAACCTATGTTGTAGTATGATTGTGATCTTGATGGTATAATGATTGTTATGAGATTCAATTATGATAAATTGATTTAGCTACTGCCTATGATGCAATTTTATGATGAATTATGTATAATGGATCCAATGTGGATCAATGCTTGAATATTTGGTATGATTGACCTATGTTCTTCCACTTTCTATACATTGCTAATATAGTGTAAATCAATGTGATCTCAATCCTATAGTATATGAAGCATGAATTCGTGTATGTTATGATACTTTTAGTTAATTCCCTATACTTGAATTACTGATTAAAGATGAATATTGATCAATGATGATCAAAGGTTGATGAATTGGTAAGGTCTACTCTATTCCTCTACTTTTCTTTATAATGGCTAGTTGAATCGGTCCTGTATGGCATTGTTTGGTATAATCCACTTATGGTGGTTGTGTTTACTTCATGTCAATATATATATGTGTGGATCATGGCTTTGAAGGCAAATTGATGATATATGAGTGTGTGTTTATGATTATTACACTATGTGAAGCTTATGCCTAGTTCTCAATCTAGTAGCATGTTCTAGTTATTGTTGATGTCTTATATAATTGAATGAACTTGTTAAGGTGAGGTTTAGGTGCTTCCATTGAAGATAAAAATGGTTAATGACCCCTTACCTATATACCCCTAAATGAATGTGTGATTAGTTATGGTTAGGAGTCTTGAATGTAAGTGTTGAAGTCATATTGTCTCCTATACTAACTTGTGGTGTGTGGTCTATGCTTGGAAGTGTATTGTAGTCCTAAGAGGGTGTCTGCCTTAATATGTTGTTGATAGCCATTATGTGATGATGTTGACTAGTGTACACACACATCTCATGCATGCTAGTAAATAGTATAGGTTCATGGTGTCTAATGAAAGGATATGCTCATATGCACTAATGTTACTATGGATGTAAAGTATGTGTCAATGAAGTATGTAATGTATCCTTAACTAGGATGACTTGATAGGTGTACTAGTACGGACAAGGGTATGGGACCTTGTTTATGCATTGCACATGTGTTCCTTCATAGGATAGTTCCTAGGTTGGTGATTTATATACATGAATATGAATGCATGAGCATGTTATTAATACGTCTTATATGTTATGATGTCAAGTGTATGATATGATGAAGTATGAATGTGCATAGTGTCTAAATGTGTTTATATGAAAGGATTGCTCATATAGTTACACCTATACTCTTATGCATGAATATAATACAAGTATGAACATGTGAGGTCAAATGGTGTTTATGTGAAATGTTTGCTCACATATATGTATACACACACCTGAAAGTATGTCAATGATGCTTGTATGATGATCTAGTCAATAGAGGGGCTCTTGGAAGGTGTTCCCAAGAGTACCCTAAACTAGATGGTGCTTTACATATGCTAAGTCATGTCTTACTATAAAGTTTTGTAATAGTATACTTATTATTTATGTTATAAGGGTCGTGTCCCTAATGTACTCTAATGATGTTGACTCTAAGATGGCAAAGAGACTTATAGTCTAACTATGTAAATATGATATTTTATATATAATGGAAGTGATATTTCTAGCATATGATGTGCTATGAAAAAATTTAAATTTTCCACTAAATTTACCTATGAAAATGCGATGAATGATAACTATGGTCTTGTATAAGACCTCCAAGAAGTCAATTACGCCATGTTATTTCTAGGGGGTGCTTGCCGGTCGTGACACTGATCCTTGGACTTCAAAAAGAATACCCAGAGTTTGCGCGAATGATCATCAATAAAAGTCATAAAATAAAGTGCACCAAATGACCACAAAAATCAGAATGTTCCAAATCCACCAAATCAAGCTTTCTTGAAGATGGATGACTCTGAAAAGAAACTCTTTTCTGTTTACCGGCTAAACAGTGAACACACTTGTTCAACTTAGCTTGCTTCACTCCGGAACACAAATTTTTCTTAGCCAAATTGTCGATCCCCATCTCGCTCATATCACTCAGTCTTCTATGTCATTATAATGACGAAGTATCATTCTCCACTACATTTATTTACTGAGCTTTGAGAATGGAGCCCTGAAAAATATACAAGCTAGACAACTTGTCACCGTGGGCTACCACCATCAAACCTCTTGTAAGCTTCTACTGGACAGCACCAAGGGTATTAACATAACCCTTATCATCAAGGTATCCAATAGAAATCAAATTCAAGCGAACATCTAGAGCATGCTTGAAATTATTGAGAACTAGTTTAGAACCATTATTACTTTCCAAAAAAACAGTCCCAATACCAAGAACCGCAACCTCATGATATTTCCCATTTTCAACATCTCAAAATTACCTGGAGTATAAGAAGAAAATAATTTCTTCGTGGGCGTGACATGAGAAGTAGTAACAGAATCCAAAAACCAGCTAGACTCATCACAAACAAGATTAACGACATTTTCATCACAAGAAACAAGGACATTGGTAGTAACAACAACATCACAATTTTCATTATCAACTTCCTTCTTTTGTTGTTTCATATCTCTCTTGTACTTGAATTAAAATTTCTTGATATGTCCATTCTTGTCGCAATAGTCACATGTAACATTCTTGAATCTAGACTTTGACTTTCCTCTACTTTTATCATTGTCATTCTGACCTCTAAACTTGCTTCTCCCCCTATCTTCAGTAACCAAAACGTGTGAAGTAGAAGATAATGAGCCTTGAGATCTTCTTCTCATCTCTTCATTCAAAACACCACTCTTAGCATATTCCATGGTCACAACACCACTAAGAGCAGAATTAGTCAAGGAAACTCGAAGAGTTTCAAAAGAGTTTGCCAGAGTATTAAGAAGCCATAGTCCTTGAATTTCTTCATCAAATTTTACACCCATTCCGGAAAGCTGGTCAAGAACACCCTGAAAGTCATTCATATGATCAGAAATAGAAGTGTCCTCTTTATACCTAATGTTCATCAATTGTTTCAAAAGAAATAATTTATTGTTACCATTCTTTGAAGCATATAGTGTCTCTAGCTTGTCCCACAAAGTTCTGGCATGTGTCTCATTCACAATGTGTTTAATAACATTATCTTCAACCCATTGTCTGATATAGCCACAAACTTGTAAATACTCAAATTCCCAATCCTTATCATTCATAGATTCGGGTTTATTAGAAGCAAACACAGGTTGATGCATTTTTTTGACAAATAGAAGATCTTTCATCTTGCCTTTCCAAGTATGATAATTACTACCATTCAAACAAACCATCTTGCTCATATTTGACTCCATCATTCAAATAGATATCAACAACAACCCAATGCTCTGATACCATTTTGTTGGGAAAGGCAAACACAAAATAGATGTGCACGACAAAGGCGATAGCGGAAGAAACCCAAGTCAAAACTTTCCCAAAAAGACAAACTAATGCAAGAATAAAATAGTTTGGGCAGCAAACTAACCAACCAAGCAAGAAAAATAAATCAACACAAGAGACGCCAAATTTAACGTCGAAAACTTCTTCGGTGTGAAGAGTAAAAACCACGAGACCAAAGCTTCACTATAATCAAAAAGAGTTACAAAAGTGTCCTCGAGAATGGTCACCAACAAAGTGCCAAATAATGACCAACACAACTACAAGATAGCACCAAAAACTAGAGAAACAAAAGGAGCTAAAATACCCAAATCGCAGCTACTATTCACAAGCTAAAATCTGGAGCTAAAGGACTCCAAAACACCCTATCTCAGTTCCCAATCAAATATTAAATTGAAAGGAACACGCTGTCCAAAAATCAGCTCAATCGGACAAGAAGCGAAGTGGGAATCGCAATTTGAAAATGGCTGCTAAGGCTTGTGCGAAAATCTGCACTTTCTCACTTTTCTCTCTATATTGGATGCTCTCAAACTCTTGTGAATCTCTCCAAAAAATACGTAAAATAAAGTCTTACATATGCACCATAATATTGGGCTTATGAGCAATGGTGGGCTTGTCAAATTTGGGCTAATTTTATCCACAAAGGAAAGGATGGAAGACCCTAAACCTTGGACTTTTATTCATCCACATAGGAAAGGGAAAAGGCCCAAAACCCAACACTTTGGCAGAATGACCATAAAAACTTTGCATGTTGTAACATCTTTTACATTTACTCACAATCTCCATAGAATATGTTTGTTGCATTTATTGTAGTCACTAGCCTATAAAACAGCAAAATGGACACATCTTTTTGATGTTACTGTATATAGTATGTTAGATGAGTCGTGGAGAACTGCATTGACTAATGCTAATGCAAACACATGGTTACTAAAATTCAAGTACAAAATAAATTGAGATCAGCAAAATAAATATGTGAAGATGATCGATGATATCAACAAATTGAAGTAAAAATGCAAAAAAGGTTCTATCAAAAGAAATATCCAAACTAAGAAAGAATGTGCTTGCTTTAAGACCTTTCAAGAACGGTACTACAAGATATTTTAGAAAACTATGACCGAACAACTTGAGTTATCACAAAAACCATCTATATTTCTTAATACTAACAAAAGATGGGAGGAAACCAGATTTTTTTCTTGAATGGTTTCCTTCAATGATTAAGATGATTTATGTTCATTTCTACACAATTATCTAAGATATGAGTGATATGACTACTGTTGTTAGTTTAACTTATGTTGCGAAAAACTGCAGACTAAAAAGAGCAAGCTGAGAGTTCCCCTCAACCAAACTTAGAAGGGCAGCATAAATGGCTCTAGAACAACTTTCTATGCTAAATGCAGGTAGTTGTTCAGAGGGTTATGCATCTCTATCTAAAGGTCATTCCCAACTGTTAAGCAACCAACAACTCATGTTTTGATTATACAGAAAAATGGAAACAAACACTTAAAAGAAATAATTATTAAATCATTAGTTGTCTTAGGTTAATACATCTTTGTTAAATTTAGAATTCACACTCCTCTATTCTAACATGCCCTGATACTTCTTAATCTTATATTCTATAGATATCCTATATAATGCACTCTATTGTAAGGAATCCTTAAAAATTCAGCCCTGATGATTAAGGGGGTCCTTAATTAGGTCATGTTAGGTCCTTATTCGCGGGTATTCTCTGTAAGTATATCAATTTATTTCTCACATTGAGCCCCTTTCTAATGAGGAGCATATATAAGAGAGGTTGACAAAGAACATCAAAACTACTAAACTATTACATGACCTTAAAAGAACACTATATTAATAGGGAATGAAAACACAAGTACAAAAAGGGAAATACACAGACTAAATTGGGAACTTCAAGAATTCTAATTTCCTATTAAAGTCTTCAGCTATTACAATTATATGAAAGAGTAATACTAAACCAAAGACTATGATAGCATATATGTTATTTCTGGTCCAAAATTATTGGACCTTTCCACTAAGAGCCAACCTCAGAAAGCAATTTGAACACTAGATTTGAAGATCTAGGATCCCAATAAATTCCAATTTCATCACCATCGCCAATCTGCGACCCTTGAACAATTCGATGGACCAAAGAGAAAAATCATCACTGAACAACTTCCTGTACCAAACACTTCCCCCTTCATACTTTTTAGGGATATTCTCCTCAGTTACATCCCACATGTCAACACATACCTTGCAGACATTCTCCAAAGTTTTGGCTACGTCCAAAATCCAATAACGAAGGATGTACTCAAACATCTCAAAAAATGGAATCATCAGCATTCCTACAACGATCTCGCCATGGTTAATCTTTTTCTTGATCTGCATGGGTTTTGCAGATCGATTCTTGGGGAAGGGTATAAGTACCTTATCTCCATCAGTTCTCGAGTCACTTCATACGCAGTATTGTTAATTTTACAAGATTCTTCTTCAGCTTTTGAAGAAAAAAAATTATAAAAAAATGTTTTCTTCATACTAAGCAAAGGCCTCTCATCAGACATTGAAGAAGGTGAGGATGAAAAGAGAGAGGCAGAACACCTTATAAAGACATAATTAGGTTTTCTATTCCATTTTGAGCGGGAATCATAAAAACGTATTACTATTTTAAGATTTTAAACTTGTTTCTTAAGGTACTTCCAGAGAAGAGTTATAAAATAGGATACATATGTCATTTCGAATTTAAATTTGGGATAATAATTATGAGATTGTTATCTTACCTAAAGTGTGGACAAAAATAAGAGTTCAACTAGGATTCATTGACGGTGTAGAAATTTTTACACGGTCAAGTAACTAAATGGGAAAATATCCAACTTCTTGATCCGAATTCTTGAATAATTTGCACAATTGTCAACCAATCCTTTCTTGTAAATAGAAGTCCATAAAAGCAAACAAAAATTTGAGAATATATTTTGACCTCTTGACCAAAATATAGGCCTAATTTGTGAATCATGAACCTTAGAAAATAATTTGAAAACTAACTTTGATAAATAAGGACACCAATATAGCCCAATTTCATTACTAACACCCAATCCGCAATCCTTGATCAATTTTTCGATGGATAGAGAATAGTCATCATTACTCAACTTCTTAAAAGTACAATTATTATCTTCATACTTCTTAATTTCATTCTTCTTTGTTATATCACTCAAGTCAATAGACACCCCATTCCCATTCACCAAACTTCTTTCTAGCTTCAAATTCTAGTATGGAAGAATGTACACAAACGTTACGGAAAATGGAATCGGCAAATTTTCAACAGTACTGAGTTCTTAGTGGGTAATCTTTTTCATGATGTGCCTCACAGTATTCAGATTGAATATTAGGGGAGGACCTATCTCTATTAGCTCTTGAGTCTTTACTCGCAATGTGTTGTTAACTTTGCAGGCTTCTTCTCCAGCGTTTGATCGCATGAAATGGAAGAGAGTATATATTTGTGGGTAATTATTCTGATAAACATCTATTTATGTCAGTTTTTCTTATTTATTTTGCTAATTTAAGCAAATAGATTGTCATTTCGATTTTTTCCTTATGTGAAATTTGTCAAAAATATAACGCTTGAGAAATTATCCTCTCTGATATAATCTTTGCTCATATATTTCTCAACCTTAGATACAACATAATAGGCTATTGTCTAATGTTTGTAATAACATACATAATTTTAGATCGTAGTTGGACATTTCTCATACGATTATTAGCTTTCTCGAAAGGGATCTTTAGACTGTTGGTTGAAAGGTACATACACCTGTAAAAGATTATTTCTTTTTAAAGAAGGTCACTTATTAGAGAATAGGCTCAAATATGTCATTGAACTTCAAAATATTATACACGGTGTCCGTCCCCCAAATATAGTGATATTTATTTTTTGTTCCCCATAAGAAAAGAATTAAAAGAAGTGCATTTTATGTTAGCGGGGTTTTGGGAAAGGCCAGAAGCCAAAAGGTGTGATGTAAATAGTTTACCCTAGTGCAAGCATTAGCAACTTCTTTCATGATCAAATCAATGATATATAGGTCACACATAGATAATTTTATATTTTTTCAAGGCTCTCCTCCCAATATATATATTAAAGAGAACCTTAGGTTCGTCTACATGGTCTCACCACAAACAAGATTTGCTTTTAATTTATTTATTTCCAAAAACTAGTCTTCCCCTTTAATGAAATATTGTGAATTTTAGAAACCTTGCGACTTTTATGAAAAGTTGTGACTTTATGAAGAGTTTCGACTGTTATGAAAAATTGTGACTTTTATGAAAGGGTATGATTTTTATGAAAAGTTGTGACCTTTCTGAAGGGTCATAACTTTTCCAAAAAGTTTTGACATTTTCTATAAGGCACAATAAACATTTTTTCACACTAACCTTTGTTGTCTATAAATAGAGAGATTTCCTCTCATTTTAAAACAACGAAGATTGTGAAGTACTTCTTCTTCTTCTTCTTCACAATTAAATATTCGTGTACTTTGCTCCTGTTGAGTGGATCAATGCACCATAGTTTTTGTATCAATACATTGGTGAATAAAATAGTTCTATCTCGAGAGAATATATTCCTTCAAACCTCTGGTATTAGAGGGAAATAATTTCCATAAGGGGACGTTGTGCATTCACTGAGCTCCTTTTTTTTCTTTTTGTTTCATTCTATTGTTAGAGATCATGCTAATTTTTTTACAGCCATTATTTTATGCTTATATTATTAATTGATGTTTTTGAATACATATTTTAAACTTCTTTTGTCTATGTTTCTACAATGTTATTGTTATAACTATTTGTTAGTACACATTAAATAACTCACATTAATTGAGCATTCACACAAGTTTTATATACGGAAATTATTGGAGGTATACTAAAAATATTCGTGAAAGATCTATTCTACCATCTTTTGAAGACACAATTGAAATTTGGAATGTAAATGTAAGAACAAAAACACCTTAAAATATTTATCGCACCTTGAAGTGCAAAGTGAAGCATGAAAAGAAGACAAGAATTAATAAACTTTTGACATGGGCTCAACGATGTGCCAGATGACCTATAGAGGAATATGACTAGACTGGAGCCTCTATCAATCTCAAATACTTAGAAAACTACACAATGCATCAATTGCTAATATTCAATATGAATTATGGACATATTCTTAAGTTTACTGGAAGTTTTAAATACTTTCTAGAAGTAATAGATGTGTTTCTCTACACTGCGATTGGAGTAGAAATGTAGTTTCAAATTGAACTTCATCACTCTGGTGTGTTGATTTTAAAAAACATCCAAACAAATTGAATAGTTTTGTGTAATATTTTTCCTTTAAAGTATATATAATAAGTTGAATTTTTGACCAATATGATACATTCTCCCTTTAGTTTTTCATTTTAGTAATTACTTATGACACATTTAAATGTGGAACTTTAAAATGGTAGATGTAAAGTAAAAGGTAGAGATGGACTTTCTACACGTTAGAATTATAATATTTGTTCGCTTTTTCAGCCTTTTAAAAGTTATTTATCACTTCACCAATGATTATTTAATTATTAGAAAATCTAATATCTCCTGTTGATATTTATTTAATTTCTCAAAAATATCAAATAGTAACACTTTCTAGAAGCAATACGATAAATTATAATATCAAACTAAAGATGACTGATTGAAAATTCCCATGTGAGGTGGGGGTGATTTTACTAGTAAGAATCTATACATACATACATACATACATATATATATATATATATATATATATATATATATATATATACCATTTTGGTATTCGACCTAGTCTCTTCGTTGGTTTTTTACTGAATACGATCGCTCACTATTTTAATTGGTTTTAAAGAGTAATTTGAGAGTTATCAGAAACCTATAAAGTCATGGCTTTCAAAATCATTTGATATGAAATATACGGGTTGGGTTTTTACTTAATACGATCGCTCACTATTTTAATTGGTTTTAAAGAGTACTTTGAGCGTTATCAGAAACCTATAAAGTCATGGCTTTCAAAATCATTTGATATGAAATATACGGTTTAAGCAGAGTATATATTAGGTGCTAAGATCCAAAGAGACCGTTCCAAGAATATTTTAAGTTTATCTCAAGATACTTATATAAAGAAAATATTGGAACACTTTCAAATGAATAGTAACAAATTCGTGGATACTTCTGTAGGCAAGGGGTGAAACTTTAAGCGTATAAAGTGTGTCAAGAGACTGATAAAGAAACGGAAGACGTGTCCCAAGTTTGATACTCTAGTGTTATCTGGAGTTTGATGTATAGTATGATGTCTACTCACCCAGACATTAGCTATGTCGTAAGTCTGTTAATCAAGTATCAATACAAGCTTGAGAGAGATCATTGGAAAGCAACGAAGCGAACACTATTATATCTAAAGGAAACTACATATCATTCACTATGCTATAGTTGATCTAATTTATTCATAAGAGGTTATACAAAAGTTGAATTCACTAGTGACCGGTGTGATAGAAAATCAACCTCTGGTTATGATTTCTTACTTAATGGTGGTGTTATTTCATGAAAATATAAGAAAAAACTTGCAGGGCTCTTTAAACAATGGAATCTGAATTTGTGGCGTGTGCGTCTCTCGTACAATAAGTTGTTTTGTTATAAGTTGAGATACTTTTGGGTACTTATATTTATGAGTATGTCTTCTGCTGAGTATTGAGTGAGGCTAAGGGTTCCCTTGGGAACCAACAATGATTCTCGAGTGTCAGTCGTGTCTAGGGTGTAGGCTTGGGGCATGACAAACTTAGTATCATAGCACAAAGTTCAGGAGTCGTTGGTGTCGATGAAGTCGTCTCTGTAGAGTTTTAGTTATCAATGTGAAGCGCTCCACATCTATAATTACAAGGTTGCGACATTTAGGAACTATCTCACTTCTTTCATACTCTTTTTCATACGATAAGTTCAACTCTATAAAAATATCTTTCTAATCCATACTTGCATGTATCTTTTCAGATCATGCATGTATCTTTTCAGATCATGTCCCCAAGAAGAACTATCTGAGGTCATCCTGCTAGGAGGAATGTTGATCCTCAGGATCAAAGGGTCCGAATGCACCAGAAGTGCAACCTCATGGAGAGGTCACTAATTCTTAGTTACGTTATGCTATCCGGATGTTGACTCAAATCTTAACCAACCAAGCTGGGCAAAAATGAGAAAATCAAAAGTATGTGGCTAATACCTCTAGGATCCATGAGTTCTTAAGGAAGAACCCTCCATATTTCACCCGTTCAAGTGTCATTAAGGATCCGGAAAACCATGTTAAAGAGTTGCAGAAAGAGTTTGAGGGGATGCATGTTGCAGATGTTGAACGTGTGGAACTAGCTACATACCAGCTAAAGGGTGTTTCTAGAGTCTGGTACGAACAATGGAAGAAGACTAGAGTTGAGGGTGCACCAATTATGAGTTGGGTTGTGTTTGAAGTGGCCTTCTTGGGATGTTTCTTTCCTCATGATTTGAGGGAGGCAAAGGTAAGAGAATTCCTTCACTTGAAGTAGGAACCCATGAGCATAGTCTCAAGTTCACTCAACTTTCCTATTATGCTCCAGAGATGGTTGCTGATATGAGCAGCAGGATGAGCTTGTTTGTGTTTGGGTTGTCTCATTTGTTGAGAAAATGGGTAAAGATGCAATAATAATAGGAGATATGGACATGGAAAGGGTGATGATCCATGTGCAACATGTTGAGGAAGATAAGGTGAGAGATAGAGAAGAGTTCCGAAACCATAAGGCAAAGACAACATGAAATGAGTTCGGGCAGCAGAAGAACAATGTGAACCAGTCATATTTCCAAAAAAAACAACTGGACCTGCTCCATCATCTGTTAATGCACCTACACTACGGAACAAAGTTGAGTTTAACAATTAGAATTATCCGAATTTTAGATCTACAACAACACAATCTCAATGTAGTGAGGAACATGGAGGTAATTAGAATTTTACTTATGTTAAGTTTGGTAGGAACCACCCAAGAGAATGTCGTGAACGTTCCAGTGGTTGCTTCAAGTGTAGTCAGAATAGTCATTTCATGAGAGATTACCCTAAGAACATGCAATGTAGTGGGAAGGGGGGAATAAAACCCAATATTCTTCAGCGGATCCGCCAGATAGAGCTGAACCTATAGAAGCTACTTTAGGTACAAGCGAAAGAACAAATTGGTTGTATGTTATTACCAGTCTCCAAGAGCAAGAGAATTCACCTGATGTTGTAACTCATATGTTCAAAGTCATTACTTTTGATGTTTATGCATATTTTGATCAAGGTGAGAGTCTATATTTTGTGACTCCATAAATTGCTATGAATTTTGATATTTTTCCTGAGAAAATTCTTGAGCAATTCAATGTTTCCACACCTATTGGTTAGTCTATGCTAGTTGAGACAGTTTATTATAATTGTACTATTTATGTCTATCACATGAACACCATGGATGACTTAGTTGAGTTAGATATGGTAGACTTTGATGTTATTCTAGGTATGGACTGGCTTCATGCTTTTTATGCATCAGTTGAATGTAGAACTTGAGTAGTTAAGTTCATGTTTCCTAATTAGCCAGTTATTAAGTAGAGGAATAGTTCAGCAGTGCCTAAGGTCGTTTTATTTCGTACCTTAAGGCCAAATGTTACATTATAAAGGGTGTGCCTATCGCTTAGTCTAAGTTGATGACTCAAGTGTTGAGACACCGCTTATTCAGTCAGCTCTTGTTGTGAGTGAGTTTTCAGAGGTCTTTCCAAATGATCATTCTGAAGTCCCTCTCTAGAGAGAAATATACCTCGGTAAAGATATTTTTCGTGATACTTTGTAACGACATGAAAGTACCCCCTATAAGAAGGGATCACCCATAGGTCGGACCAATTGTGTACTTGACCTTTCGGAGGTCTTGTACAAGCCTTAGCTATCATTCATTACATAAGACATGAAAAGTAGTGCGGATTTAAAACTTTTGATGAATAAATTAATAAAAAGAAAACATCTTTCATAAAAGCTAAGGAGTGATCTCGTCTTTACAAGCCAACTTAAAGACACGAAATAAATATCTTAGGGACACGACCCTTTACATTAAATGGAAAAAAAAAGTCTTAATGCTAGAATCTAAGAAATAGAACTATACCCTCGAATATAAGAGGACATACTTAGTCTTGAGAGGATAGATTACCAAGCTTTGCCTTCTAAACATCTTCCTTGCCTCCAACATATACTTATAGAGTATAGAAAAGTATGGGGTTAGTACAAAACAATGTACTAAGTATGGCATATGCAAAAACATGCGAAAATGGACATTTTAGCAAAAATAAGCTTTCATGCCAAATAAGTAAAACCTTCATGATTTTAGAGTTAAATAGTATAAGAATCATCATTTATTACATAAAATAGAACTCTCATAATTTTAGAACCAAAATATAACTTTACAGTAAACATCAAGCACATTACACTGAAACAGTGAAACATTACAGTGAACCATTCATCCCAAGCATAGTTAACTCATTTTCATTTGAGGTTTCCCTAACAAAGTTATCCTAAGACTCACTAAGTTTTGACATGAAGGAACCTCCCATACACCCCCTTGAATACACACCAAAGTGATCCTTAAGACTACTAACCATAGGCTTACCTCACACGGGATAACAAGTTCACACTCTTGGCTAGACATTTGAAAGACATTCATACATTAAGGACTTCATGTAAGTACACTTCTCCAATAGGAGTTATAAGTTACACTAAGTGCAATGTGAGAGTAGCATCCCATACTACTACTCTCACTTAGTGCTCCTTGAGGATTCCCTTGGATTAAGCACTCTACAATAGTCATCCATAACTTCATTACATAAAACTTAACTTTAACTTGCTTCCTTAACTTAGACCTTAAGTCATCTAACTTCATTTACAACACATGATAACTCATTCATTTATTTCATATAGAACACACCAAGACTCCCCTTTCGGAAGGTCTACTTAGTGCAATGGATAGATAGCATCCCATACCACCACCTACCCTAAGTAGTACATTCTTTTAGGAGACTTAGTTCATACACTTCATGTAAAACACACCAAGACTCCCCTTTCGGAAGGTCTACTTAGTGCAATGTATAGATAGTGTCCCATACCACCACCTACCCTAAGTAGTACGTTCTTTTAGGAGACTTAGTTCATTCATTCTTTTGTGGGGGAATAGCTTTAACAATCATAGACCATGAGAGATAGACATGGAATCTCGATACTACCCTTATCGGATGAGGGTTCCCCACTTACCTAGTGTAGGGTCTTTCTCTTAGCTTTTACATGGCTTTTTCAAATAGCTACAGCTATGCGGGCGCATAGTTAAGGGATAAGGAGATTGCTACTAAGTAACTCACGAGGAGTACTCATCTCAAGAGGTACATTGGGTACAACATCTTTACTCACAATTTGCACCCACCCCTTCTTCAAATCCTCCCGGTGCTAAGCATAACTCCCCCACGAAGTCTTAAACATTTATTACTAAAGGTCAAGGATAAATTTTGGACACCCCATCTCAACTCCCAATGCGTATCCATCCTCCAACCTACATTAGAAAGCTCTTGGGAGGTAGTGAGGTTGCTACTAAACACTTCATCTCAACTAACAATGAGTGTTCACCCCAAAACTCCCCTTATTCACATTCATTAACTTCATTTATTCATTCAAGTGTGAGTGTGTGTACATGTGAGCACACCTTGCACATAATCACCATTTTTATTAACATTGAATTCTAGACATGCTTACACCTTCGTTCATCATTTCTCACACACTAGCATGCTCAACATATACACATACTTCATTTAGGCACAATCTAAGCAAGACATACAATTCAAGCTTCATAATACATATCAACATGAACCTCATCATTATCACTTCATTTCAAACCTTAGGCCTTCAAAGCCATACTCACAACACATACAAATATATATCCAAATATATCAAGTAAACACCGCCACCAAGAAGGTGGACCATACCACTCAAGAGCATTTCATAATAAGAGTTATACAACATAACCAACTCACCATTTAACCAAGCTTTCCCCATCTATAACCAATCCTTCAATTTTTCATCATAATATGGCCCTTAGGGCGGTAGCTAAACCATAATACAACATAAGGAAACCAAAGGTCATACCCTACACAAACATGTACATTTAACCCATTTCTTAGCTAAAAGTTGGAAATATGCATAAGCATGAGTTCATTAGGGTTTTGATATTAAAATCATCCACCAATACTAGAAACAACATATTTGAATCATTAAAACACATTTATATGAAGACCCATGCTTAGAGTCAAAGATAGAAGAAGATAGACTTTGAAAACCCTTTGTGAAATCTTTTAGAAATGACTCCTTGAATGGAACAGAGTTCAAGGATAACTAACATACCTCAAAGAGAAGGAAATCCACTGATTGTTTTATGAAGAAACGTTCCCAACCAGCCCTCCTAGCTTTTCCTTGAGTCTTAGCTCCAATGGTGACTTGAGAGAGTTTTTCTTTAGAGAGAGAGTTTGAATATTTGAAGTGAGGGTTCTTGTCTAGGTCTAGGACTTAAAACTAATTTAAAATACCTTAAAAACACTAAAAATATCATCATAGGTTCATAAAAGACTTGGGGTTAATTTACAAAACACCCCAAGCCAAGGCAGCAGCGTCCAACAGCTTTTGCAGGACCACCATCGACGGACCCAAGCAATGGGGCATCGACCGAACGATGGCCTGTGTTATTTGGTGTCGTTTGGGTCTGAAGCTCGGAACATGGAGGTTTTGACTCCTATACTAAGTCCCAACCTACGCCCCTAGACGACGGGGCGTAGATTGACCCAAGGGGCTTTGACTGCCTCTGTCGTTTGAGGCTGGTTTTGGGCAGTCTTGGCAGGTTCCGCCTAGGTGTTGGGGTCCCCTTCTAGGCCTATAGTGGGTCCTAAGTGTGGTTGTACCCGGACGTTAAACCCCTATACTGATTCATCTAGGTCTTAGGAACATCCCACAGCAATTTCAATTAAAACAAACATGTAAAACTCACTAAAACACATGAAGACACACAAGCACTTTCTAAGGCACACCTTTCGAACGTCATGGACGTTCTTGAACGTTTGACCTACAAATTTCACACGCTGCCTAAGAACATAATTTAAAATCATATTAAGACTAAATTAACTCATAAAACATTTATGAAGCTCTAGTTCACCTTAGTTTGTTTTAGGATATTACATACTTGACCTATTTCTGTTTCACCATATAGAATGGCTTCCGCTGAGTTAAAAGAGTTAAATGAGTAGTTGAAAGACCTTCTTGATAAAGGTCTCATTTGACCAAGTATCTCACCTTGGTGCGCTTCAGTCTTATTTGTGAGGTAGAAAATGGTTATCTTAGGATGTGTATTAACTACTTCCAGTTGAACAAGGTTACTATAAATAATAAGTATCCCCTTTCGATAATTGATGATCTTTTCGATCAACTTTAGGGTGACACTTGATTATCTAAGATAGACCTCATATTGGGCTATCATCAGTTGAGATTAAGAGAAAGTGACATTTCAAAGACAGCATTCACGACCTGCTATGGTCATTATGAGTTTCTAGTCATATCTTTCGATTTGACTAATGCTCCTGTACCGTTCATGGATCTTATGAACAATGTGTTTAAGCCTTATCTAGATACGTTTGTTATCATGTTTATTGATGACATTCTATTTAGTCGAGGAATAACAAGGATCATTTTAGTCATCTTTGAGTAGTTCTGCAAACTCTCTGAGATAGAGAGTTATATGCCAAATTTTCCAAGTCTGATTTTGGCACGAGTATGTGGAATTCTTAGACATATTGTTTCACGTGATGGGGTTCGAGTTGACACTCAGAAAATTGAGGTAGTGTAGGACTTGCCTAGACCCACATCTCCATCTGATATTAGGAGTTTCTTTGGGTTAGCTGGTTACAATAGAAGGATTATCGAGGATTTCTAGTCGATTTTGTCCTTTTTGACAAAGTTGACTCAGAAGATAGCAAAGTTTCAATGGTCTAAAGCTTGTGAGAAAAACTTTGAATAATTGAAAACATGGTTGACTACTGCCCCTATGTTGACTTTATCGGAGGGTACACAAGGCTTTGTTGTGTATTGTGATGCGTCTAGAGTCGCATTGAGTTGTGTATTAGTGTAGAATGGCAAGGTTATAGCTTATGCCTCCAAACAGCTTAAGATTCACAAGAGGAATTACCTAACCCATGATCTAAAGTTGGCTGATGTAGTGCTTACTTTGAAATATTTCATCACTATCTCTATCGTGTTCATGTTGATGTGTTCACCATTTTCAAGAGTATCCCATATGTATTTAGTTAGAAAGAACTTATCTCACACAAAGGTGGTGGTTGGAGTTACTCAAGGATAATGACATCAGTATTCTCTATCACCCTTGTAAGGATAATGTTGTTTTTGATGCCTTGAGTAGGTTATCTATGGGCAGTACTTCCAATGTTGAGGAAGACAAGAAAGAGTTAGAAAAATATGTGCACTGACTTGCACGATTAACAGTCCATTTAATAGATTCCAATGAAGGAGGAGCAATGGTGATGAATGGAGCTGAATCATCACTAGTGCCCGAAGTGAAAGAGAAACAAGTCAAAGACCTATTTTTATTAAATTGAAGTCAAATGTTCATAAAAATAAATTGATGTCTTTTGAACAAGGGGGAGATGGTGTATTGAGGTATCAAGGTCGGTTGTGAATACCAATTGTGGATGAACTTCAAGAGATGATCATGGAGGAATCTCATAGTTCTAGATAATCAATCCATCTGGGTTCATCAAAGATGTATCGTGACTTGAGAGAAGTGTATTGGTGGAGTAGTATGAAGAGGTGTATTGCAGAGTTTGTTGTTAAGTGCCCGAATTTCCGAAAAGTAAAGGTAGAGATCTAGAGGCCCAATGGTATGGCTCAGAACATAGATCTTCTTAAATTGAATCGGGAGATGATCAATATGGATTTCATTACCATTTTGTCGCGATCTCGCATGCAACATGATATTTTTTGGGTGACTATATATCGGATGACTAAATAAGCCCTTTTCTTACTCTAAAGACAATCTATTCAGTAGAAGATTATGAAAGATTATATATTCAAGAGGTAGCAGGCTTCATGGAATTTTGGTGTCCATCATTTCAGATAGAGGTGCGCAATTCACCGTGAAATTATCAAAGTATTTCCAAAAAAGTTTGGGTTCGAAGATGAATTTGAATACTGCTTCCCGTCCTCAGATTAATGGTCATGCAGAGCATACGATTCAGACTTTTGAGGATATGTTGAGGGCTTGTGTAGAAGATTTTAAAGGTAATTGGGATAATCACTTTCCTCTCATTGAGTTTGCCTACAACAACAATTATAACTCTAGCATCTAGATGGCTCCTTGTGTGGCTCTTATGGGAGAATATGTAGATCTCCTATTTGATGGTTTTAAGTGGGTGAAGCTGGGTTGATAGGTCCAAACTTGGTTCATCAAGATATGGAGAAAGTGAAGGTCATTCAAGAAAGGGTGAGAACAACGCAAAGTCATTAGAAATCATGTACTGATGTTAGGAAAAGAGACTTAGAAATTTAGGTGGATGATTGTTTCTACTTAAAGGTTTCACCGATGAAGGGTGTTATGAGGTTTGGAAAGAAGGGGAAACTTATTCCACGGTATATTGGTCCTTACATGATATCCAAGAGGATTGGCAATATAGCCTACGAGTTGGATCTACCGTCATAGTTAGCAGCGGTCCATCCGATATTCCACGTTTCCATGTTAAGGAAATGTATGTCGCGATCCTTCACTTATTAGACCTATTAAAAATATTGGTATTAAGGACAACCTATCTTATGAGGAATCCCCATTGAGATACTTGATCGTCAGATCACAAGTTGAGAACCAAAGAGGTTGCATTAGTAAAGGTCTTATGGAGAAAATAGTTGGTTGAGGAAGCTACTTTGGAGGCTGAGGAGGATATGAAGAATATATACCCACATCTCTTTCCTTCCGGAGAAATTCCAGACCATGGTAATGATTTCTGTAAAACACTTTTTTAGTTGATATACTATGTTTTGTTAAATTGCATATTGGGTGTTTGACCTGGGTATTAGATATCGTCATCCTTAGTCTACTTAGAGTGATCTCATTCAAGCATGAATGTTACCATGGGGGAGACATTGTAGCACCTTGGCCTTATGAAGATCTAAATTTATAAAGAACTAATTTGGCATGAGCTGATTTGAGATTTGTTCAAGTTAAACTTAAGTTGTGAGTTTTGGGTCAACTTTAATCAACCATAACTTTCAGTACAAGATTAGTTAGGTGGCCCACAAAATACCAAATGAAAGGTCTTTGAATCCTCTTCCCAATGCCACCGAGTTTGCTAAATATGAGTTCGGGCGAAGGAGATATGCCCATTTGAAGTCAGCCTATCCAGTTAGGAAAATTTACCCATATTAATGAGAGGTATTTTTGTTTTTTTCTTACCCCATTACCTTTAAACGTTTTGGAAACATTTTAGGGGTCTAAACTTACTTAGATCACTTTTCATAATTCAGAGTCACGCTTAGGGTTTTGATAGGAGTTCAAGAGGAGGAAACAAGCACGACTTTAAGAATTCACCAAGATTTCTTGCGAATTGAAGATTTGTTTCACCAAATTAAGGTATGTAAGCTTCCTTATCGATGGGTTTCTTCGCCCTTACACCAATCACGTAATATTTTACCCATGAATTCATTCTTGATGTTGAATGTTGACTTCTTGAAGGGTTCTTGAATTTAATTAGTAATGGAGTGTTTTTTTGAGTTCTTGAGGCTAGGGTTTGCAAATGAGTTGAGTAAATTGATAGTTCTTGTGTGGATTTCATTGAGATGATTATGGGTTATAAGAATTCGAGATGACCTTAGAATTGTAGTGGGTATGAGTTGAATCAAGTTTGGGATGAAGAAAGACCAAGCAAAAATAAGCGCTCAGGTCGGCATTGCAAACATGCTTCAAATTTTAGTCCCAAAAAAAATTTCCGCCCTTTCTTTGTCAAGAAGAGAACGTGGACTCCACTTTTTCAAAAATAATTTAGCGACCACATAATTTAATTCTTCTCTTTGACACGCCTTTGCTCCCTAGTCAGTGTCTTCGCTCTTTTCTTATTATCAACTATCTAAACTACATTTAATTTTCACGAGATCCCTCATATCATAAATCACAAGTCTTGAATTCATAATTCAAATTCAAGATAGAGTTAAGCGTGAAGTTTGAGAAAATCTTTCGAGTCATTTTCAGAAGTCTTTTGCAAACTTTTAAAACTTGTTGTAAGACTTGAGTACTTAAGTATGAGGATGAGGAGATTTGAGTTTCATTTTACAAAATGAATATAAGGGAACTAACTATTTCCAATAGTAAATATTTTTACATTCAAATGAGAAGAAATGTCACGCTTGAGGCTACCCCCTGGATGCAGACACGGGAACTAGGATCACGAGTGACCCTAATCTAACCCTGCTGGCATAATAATGAGCATACTAAAGATAAATAGAAACAATTAAAACAGTGCGGAATCTAAATCATATGAAAGTCTAGAATGATGGGGAATAACTATATATACGGTATAAATGTAAGAAAACTATGAGTCTGCATACACTAGAGAAAACAAACTCTATGACTAAAGCTGAAACTAACTATGTCTTAAATTAAACCCTGAGTGACTAGAAATGTAGGGACATGCCCTAACTAGATCTAGCAAAAATGAAACTAAGCGAAAAGCAAGAAAAGATAAACGTGTCACTAGTCCTAGAATAATGAGGACTCACCAGTGATGCTCCTGAACTAAAGATGGGGAACCGATATATGTGTGAGGTATCTGCTGAGTACCTGAACCTACATCAGAAGAAGATGTAGTAGAGAGTATGCTTCACTACTTGAAAGGTACTAAGCATGTAGGATAGAGTAAAATGCACATTAACATAACTAAATCAAAGAATATATCTGAACAATGACATGAGATAAACATGATACAACTCAGAATACCAAAAATGAAATACTGAATGCATTGACCGAGTTTATATATAAAATGCTATGATTGAATATGAATTATACTGATAACATGGTCAAATGCAATGTAGTCTACTGAACTGTAGAGGAGCTAATATTAACCGACATAAAACCACATGAGCTACATGTGGAGTCTGATGTAGATGCCCCATCGACAGAACTCAATATACCCAGCCAAAGGTATAGAGGCATACTAGCGTGATCATCAAAATGTTGTCCACAGAGGGGAATTACAACCAACGGGGCACGTAGTTCAAGGACTTTAGGGTGTTTGAACCTAGTCCACTCGATATTAAGCTTCCCATATGATTAAGTAATTTAACACATTATAAGTGAATTACTATAGTACTGGATAGCTCAAAATACTAACATGAAAAATTTAAGAATGCAACATTAATATACTGATAATTACACATTCGAAACTCAGTCATTTATGTATGAAAATATCTGAATATCTGAAATAACTAACCTAGCAAGTGTAATTTATGAACTAAACAGCTACATAGCTAGGGTTATGAATTTGTGAAGCAATCTATACTAAAACATGGTACAAGTCGTGATTAACTGATTTGGGACATTAAGAAACTAATTCACAGTAATTTGCTATAGTTCTAGAAACCATAGGTCTAGTTGATAATAAGGGAATCAAGAATCTGACAGAAATCTAGGGACCTACTGGGTGAAAGGAACCCACTAGTGAAATCCCATATACCTAGTAATCAAATTCACGTAGAAATATTTCGATTTTTGGGATAGAACTAATGGATCTTTGTTGTATTCTTTAACTTGGGTTGCTCGCCTCTTTTTCCTCTTTTATGCTCTAATATTTCTAAGTTTTGATGAATGATTTGACCTAGGTAAGTTATAATTATGTTTCTAGGCTAAAACTCATCAAAACCACATAGTTTACGGGTTAAACGACGTATTTATGTGTCCAACAAATAGGGGAAAAGACCAAAATAACCCCACTAAAAAATCTGATGGGGCCGACCACAACCACTTTCACAGACCATGGGACCCATCGTGGTTCTTGTCCAGGAGCTACGGGTTCTGAGGTCTGGTCCACGAGCCCCTACCACACCCTGTGTGGAGGACTACAAACTGTGAAGGTCACTGTGGTCCTCACTTGGGCTGATATCTAGAGGCTCAGGTCTAGGGGCCCACTGGTTAGGCTTCACGGAAGCCCTCACGACCCGTTTTTAGGACCACGGATCGTGTAGGTCCCTATGGTTCTTACTTTGGCAAGAGGTGTTTGAGGGCTAGGATTTAGGGGCCTATTTGTTCACCCCTATGGACGCCACCACTGTCCAGCGTCAATACCACAACCCGTGAAGGGTCCCGTGGTCTGACGCTTGGGGCTGGTTGAGTTTTAAGTGCAGACCACGGGCAGGACAACAGACCTTGGACTCTATCATGGTCTGTGAACCCTGTCGTGGTTCACTAGTTCATGTAATTTTTCTGTAATCTTTTTCAAGGTCTGGTTTTTGAGGTGTTACAATATATCCCCCTTGGGAAAATTCATCCTCGAATGAGGCTAAACTAGATGAAATGAAGGGAGAGAGATGCAAACCCTACCACTAAACACTAGGAGCTGATTTTTGACTGAGCTATGTACCAATAAATATGCTGGAAATGCAAGTACGAACTAAAGGAACATGATACTAAGAGTGAATTTAAGCATGAATGACCGAAAAATAAAGAGGAACTATTAACTCAAGCTGGAATGAAATCGGAAGAAAAGAGGTGAGGATACTAGGCCTTCATAAGCTGCTTCTGCTTCTTAAGTAGCTCCCTCTACGGACTGACTTCTCCACAAAACCTTGACTGAAGCGACTTCTTTTATTTGTCAACTTTAGAACATGAAGATCAACAATCTCAACTAAGAGCCAACCTCAGAAAGCAATTTGAACACTAGATTTGAAGATCTAGGATCCCAATAAATTCCAATTTCATCACCATCGCCAATCTGCGACCCTTGAACAATTCGATGGACCAAAGAGAAAAATCATCACTGAACAACTTCCTGTACCAAACACTTCCCCCTTCATACTTTTTAGGGATATTCTCCTCAGTTACATCCCACATGTCAACACATACCTTGCAGACATTCTCCAAAGTTTTGGCTACGTCCAAAATCCAATAACGAAGGATGTACTCAAACATCTCAAAAAATGGAATCATCAGCATTCCTACAACGATCTCGCCATGGTTAATCTTTTTCTTGATCTGCATGGGTTTTGCAGATCAATTCTTGGGGAAGGGTATAAGTACCTTATCTCCATCAGTTCTCGAGTCACTTCATACGCAGTATTGTTAATTTTACAAGATTCTTCTTCAGCTTTTGAAGAAAAAAATTATAAAAAAATGTTTTCTTCATACTAAGCAAAGGCCTCTGATCAGACATTGAAGAAGGTGAGGATGAAAAGAGAGAGGCAGAACACCTTATAAAGACATAATTAGGTTTTCTATTCCATTTTGAGCGGGAATCATAAAAACGTATTACTATTTTAAGATTTTAAACTTGTTTCTTAAGGTACTTCCAGAGAAGAGTTATAAAATAGGATACATATGTCATTTCGAATTTAAATTTGGGATAATAATTATGAGATTGTTATCTTACCTAAAGTGTGGACAAAAATAAGAGTTCAACTAGGATTCATTGACGGTGTAGAAATTTTTACACGGTCAAGTAACTAAATGGGAAAATATCCAACTTCTTGATCCGAATTCTTGAATAATTTGCACAATTGTCAACCAATCCTTTCTTGTAAATAGAAGTACATAAAAGCAAACAAAAATTTGAGAATATATTTTGACCTCTTGACCAAAATATAGGCCTAATTTGTGAATCATGAACCTTAGAAAATAATTTGAAAACTAACTTTGATAAATAAGGACACCAATATAGCCCAATTTCATTACTAACACCCAATCCGCAATCCTTGATCAATTTTTCGATGGATAGAGAATAGTCATCATTACTCAACTTCCTAAAAGTACAATTATTATCTTCATACTTCTTAATTTCATTCTTCTTTGTTATATCACTCAAGTCAATAGACACCCCATTCCGATTCACCAAACTTCTTTCTAGCTTCAAATTCTAGTATGGAAGAATGTACACAAACGTTGCGGAAAATGGAATCGGCAAATTTTCAACAGTACTGAGTTCTTAGTGGGTAATCTTTTTCATGATGTGCCTCACAGTATTCAGATTGAATATTAGGGGAGGACCTATCTCTATTAGCTCTTGAGTCTTTACTCGCAATGTGTTGTTAACTTTGCAGGCTTCTTCTCCAGCGTTTGATGGCATGAAATGGAAGAGAGTATATATTTGTGGGTAATTATTCTGATAAACATCTATTTATGTCAGTTTTTCTTATTTATTTTGCTAATTTAAGCAAATAGATTGTCATTTCGATTTTTTCCTTATGTGAAATTTGTCAAAAATATAACGCTTGAGAAATTATCCTCTCTGATATAATCTTTGCTCATATATTTCTCAACCTTAGATACAACATAATAGTCTATTGTCTAATGTTTGTAATAACATACATAATTTTAGATCGTAGTTGGACATTTCTCATACGATTATTAGCTTTCTCGAAAGGGATCTTTAGACTGTTGGTTGAAAGGTACATACACCTGTAAAAGATTATTTCTTTTTAAAGAAGGTCACTTATTAGAGAATAGGCTCAAATATGTCATTGAACTTCAAAATATTATACACGGTGTCCGTCCCCCAAATATAGTGATATTTATTTTTTGTTCCCAATAAGAAAAGAATTAAAAGAAGTGCATTTTATGTTAGCGGGGTTTTGGGAAAGGCCAGAAGCCAAAAGGTGTGATGTAAATAGTTTACCCTAGTGCAAGCATTAGCAACTTCTTTCATGATCAAATCAATGATATATAGGTCACACATAGATAATTTTATATTTTTTCAAGGCTCTCCTCCCAATATATATATTAAAGAGAACCTTAGGTTCGTCTACATGGTCTCACCACAAACAAGATTTGCTTTTAATTTATTTATTTCCAAAAACTAGTCTTCCCCTTTAATGAAATATTGTGAATTTTAGAAACCTTGCGACTTTTATGAAAAGTTGTGACTTTATGAAGAGTTTCGACTGTTATGAAAAATTGTGACTTTTATGAAAGGGTATTTTTATGAAAAGTTGTGACCTTTCTGAAGGGTCATAACTTTTCCAAAAAGTTTTGACATTTTCTATAAGGCACAATAAACATTTTTTCACACTAACCTTTGTTGTCTATAAATAGAGAGATTTCCTCTCATTTTAAAACAACGAAGATTGTGAAGTACTTCTTCTTCTTCTTCTTCACAATTAAATATTCATGTACTTTGCTCCTGTTGAGTGGATCAATGCACCATAGTTTTTGTATCAATACATTGGTGAATAAAATAGTTCTATCTCGAGAGAATATATTCCTTCAAACCTCTGGTATTAGAGGGAAATAATTTCCATAAGGGGACGTTGTGCATTCACTGAGCTCCTTTTTTTTCCTTTTGTTTCATTCTATTGTTAGAGATCATGCTAATTTTTTTACAGCCATTATTTTATGCTTATATTATTAATTGATGTTTTTGAATACATATTTTAAACTTCTTTTGTCTATGTTTCTACAATGTTATTGTTATAACTATTTGTTAGTACACATTAAATAACTCACATTAATTGAGCATTCACACAAGTTTTATATACGGAAATTATTGGAGGTATACTAAAAATATTCGTGAAAGATCTATTCTACCATCTTTTGAAGACACAATTGAAATTTGGAATGTAATTGTAAGAACAAAAACACCTTAAAATATTTATCGCACCTTGAAGTGCAAAGTGAAGCATGAAAAGAAGACAAGAATTAATAAACTTTTGACATGGGCTCAACGATGTGCCAGATGACCTATAGAGGAATATGACTAGACTGGAGCCTCTATCAATCTCAAATACTTAGAAAACTACACAATGCATCAATTGCTAATATTCAATATGAATTATGGACATATTCTTAAGTTTACTGGAAGTTTTAAATACTTTCTAGAAGTAATAGATGTGTTTCTCTACACTGCGATTGGAGTAGAAATGTAGTTTCAAATTGAACTTCATCACTCTGGTGTGTTGATTTTAAAAAACATCCAAACAAATTGAATAGTTTTGTGTAATATTTTTCCTTTAAAGTATATATAATAAGTTGAATTTTTGACCAATATGATACATTCTCCCTTTAGTTTTTCATTTTAGTAATTACTTATGACACATTTAAATGTGGAACTTTAAAATGGTAGATGTAAAGTAAAAGGTAGAGATGGACTTTCTACACGTTAGAATTATAATATTTGTTCGCTTTTTCAGCCTTTTAAAAGTTATTTATCACTTCACCAATGATTATTTAATTATTAGAAAATCTAATATCTCCTGTTGATATTTAATTTCTCAAAAATATCAAATAGTAACACTTTCTAAAAGCAATACGATAAATTATAATATCAAACTAAAGATGACTGATTGAAAATTCCCATGTGAGGTGGGGGTGATTTTACTAGTAAGAATCTATACATACATACATACATACATATATATATATATATATATATATATATATATATATATATATATATATATATACCATTTTGGTATTCGACCTAGTCTCTTCGTTGGTTTTTTACTGAATACGATCGCTCACTATTTTAATTGGTTTTAAAGAGTAATTTGAGAGTTATCAGAAACCTATAAAGTCATGGCTTTCAAAATCATTTGATATGAAATATACGGGTTGGGTTTTTACTGAATACGATCGCTCACTATTTTAATTGGTTTTAAAGAGTACTTTGAGCGTTATCAGAAACCTATAAAGTCATGGCTTTCAAAATCATTTGATATGAAATATATGGTTTAAGCAGAGTATATATTAGGTGCTAAGATCCAAAGAGACCGTTCGAAGAATATTTTAAGTTTATCTCAAGATACTTATATAAAGAAAATATTGGAACACTTTCAAATGAATAGTAACAAATTCGTGGATACTTCTGTAGGCAAGGGGTGAAACTTTAAGCGTATAAAGTGTGTCAAGAGACTGATAAAGAAACGGAAGACGTGTCCCAAGTTTGATACTCTAGTGTTATCTGGAGTTTGATGTATAGTATGATGTCTACTCACCCAGACATTAGCTATGTCGTAAGTCTGTTAATCAAGTATCAATACAAGCTTGAGAGAGATCATTGGAAAGCAACGAAGCGAACACTATTATATCTAAAGGAAACTACATATCATTCACTATGCTATAGTTGATCTAATTTATTCATAAGAGGTTATACAAAAGTTGATTGCACTAGTGACCGGTGTGATAGAAAATCAACCTCTGGTTATGATTTCTTACTTAATGGTGGTGTTATTTCATGAAAATATAAGAAAAAACTTGCAGGGCTCTTTAAACAATGGAATCTGAATTTGTGGCGTGTGCGTCTCTCGTACAATAAGTTGTTTTGTTATAAGTTGAGATACTTTTGGGTACTTATATTTATGAGTATGTCTTCTGCTGAGTATTGAGTGAGGCTAAGGGTTCCCTTGGGAACCAACAATGATTCTCGAGTGTCAGTCGTGTCTAGGGTGTAGGCTTGGGGCATGACAAACTTAGTATCATAGCACAAAGTTCAGGAGTCGTTGGTGTCGATGAAGTCGTCTCTGTAGAGTTTTAGTTATCAATGTGAAGCGCTCCACATCTATAATTACAAGGTTGCGACATTTAGGAACTATCTCACTTCTTTCATACTCTTTTTCATACGATAAGTTCAACTCTATAAAAATATCTTTCTAATCCATACTTGCATGTATCTTTTCAGATCATGCATGTATCTTTTCAGATCATGTCCCCAAGAAGAACTATCTGAGGTCATCCTGCTAGGAGGAATGTTGATCCTCAGGATCAAAGGGTCCGAATGCACCAGAAGTGCAACCTCATGGAGAGGTCACTAATTCTTAGTTACGTTATGCTATCCGGATGTTGACTCAAATCTTAACCAACCAAGCTGGGCAAAAATGAGAAAATCAAAAGTATGTGGCTAATACCTCTAGGATCCATGAGTTCTTAAGGAAGAACCCTCCATATTTCACCCGTTCAAGTGTCATTAAGGATCCGGAAAACCATGTTAAAGAGTTGCAGAAAGAGTTTGAGGGGATGCATGTTGCAGATGTTGAACGTGTGGAACTAGCTACATACCAGCTAAAGGGTGTTTCTAGAGTCTGGTACGAACAATGGAAGAAGACTAGAGTTGAGGGTGCACCAATTATGAGTTGGGTTGTGTTTGAAGTGGCCTTCTTGGGATGTTTCTTTCCTCATGATTTGAGGGAGGCAAAGGTAAGAGAATTCCTTCACTTGAAGTAGGAACCCATGAGCATAGTCTCAAGTTCACTCAACTTTCCTATTATGCTCCAGAGATGTTTGCTGATATGAGCAGCAGGATGAGCTTGTTTGTGTTTGGGTTGTCTCATTTGTTGAGAAAATGGGTAAAGATGCAATAATAATAGGAGATATGGACATGGAAAGGGTGATGATCCATGTGCAACATGTTGAGGTAGATAAGGTGAGAGATAGAGAAGAGTTCCGAAACCATAAGACAAAGACAACATGAAATGAGTTCGGGCAGCAGAAGAACAATGTGAACCAGTCATATTTCCAAAAAAAACAACTGGACCTGCTCCATCATCTGTTAATGCACCTACACTACGGAACAAAGTTGAGTTTAACAATTAGAATTATCCGAATTTTAGAGCTACAACAACACAATCTCAATGTAGTGAGGAACATGGAGGTAATTAGAATTTTACTTATGTTAAGTTTGGTAGGAACCACCCAAGAGAATGTCGTGAACGTTCCAGTGGTTGCTTCAAGTGTAGTAAGAATAGTCATTTCATGAGAGATTGCCCTAAGAACATGCAATGTAGTGGGAAGGGGGGAATAAAACCCAATTTTCTTCAGCGGATCCGCCAGATAGAGCTGAACCTATAGAAGCTACTTTAGGTACAAGCGAAAGAACAAATCGGTTGTATGTTATTACCAGTCTCCAAGAGCAAGAGAATTCACCTGATGTTGTAACTCATATGTTCAAAGTCATTACTTTTGATGTTTATGCATATTTTGATCAAGGTGAGAGTCTATATTTTGTGACTCCATAAATTGCTATGAATTTTGATATTTTTCCTGAGAAAATTCTTGAGCAATTCAATGTTTCCACACCTATTGGTTAGTCTATGCTAGTTGAGACAGTTTATTATAATTGTACTATTTATGTCTATCACATGAACACCATGGATGACTTAGTTGAGTTAGATATGGTAGACTTTGATGTTATTCTAGGTATGGACTGGCTTCATGCTTTTTATGCATCAGTTGAATGTAGAACTTGAGTAGTTAAGTTCATGTTTCCTAATTAGCCAGTTATTAAGTAGAGGAATAGTTCAGCAGTGCCTAAGGTCGTTTTATTTCGTACCTTAAGGCCAAATGTTACATTATAAAGGGTGTGCCTATCGCTTAGTCTAAGTTGATGACTCAAGTGTTGAGACACCGCTTATTCAGTCAGCTCTTGTTGTGAGTGAGTTTTCAGAGGTCTTTCCAAATGATCATTCTGAAGTCCCTCTCTAGAGAGAAATATACCTCGGTAAAGATATTTTTCGTGATACTTTGTAACGACATGAAAGTACCCCCTATAAGAAGGGATCACCCATAGGTCGGAACAATTGTGTACTTGACCTTTCGGAGGTCTTGTACAAGCCTTAGCTATCATTCATTACATAAGACATGAAAAGTAGTGCGGATTTAAAACTTTTGATGAATAAATTAATAAAAAGAAAACATCTTTCATAAAAGCTAAGGAGTGATCTCGTCTTTACAAGCCAACTTAAAGACACGAAATAAATATCTTAGGGACACGACCCTTTACATTAAATGGAAAAAAAAAGTCTTAATGCTAGAATCTAAGAAATAGAACTATACCCTCGAATATAAGAGGACATACTTAGTCTTGAGAGGATAGATTACCAAGCTTTGCCTTCTAAACATCTTCCTTGCCTCCAACATATACTTATAGAGTATAGAAAAGTATGGGGTTAGTACAAAACAATGTACTAAGTATGGCATATGCAAAAACATGCGAAAATGGACATTTTAGTAAAAATAAGCTTTCATGCCAAATAAGTAAAACCTTCATGATTTTAGAGTTAAATAGTATAAGAATCATCATTTATTACATAAAATAGAACTCTCATAATTTTAGAACCAAAATATAACTTTACAGTAAACATCAAGCACATTACACTGAAACAGTGAAACATTACAGTGAACCATTCATCCCAAGCATAGTGAACTCATTTTCATTTGAGGTTTCCCTAACAAAGTTATCCTAAGACTCACTAAGTTTTGACATGAAGGAACCTCCCATACACCCCCTTGAATACACACCAAAGTGATCCTTAAGACTACTAACCATAGGCTTACCTCACACGGGATAACAAGTTCACACTCTTGGCTAGACATTTGAAAGACATTCATACATTAAGGACTTCATGTAAGTACACTTCTCCAATAGGAGTTATAAGTTACACTAAGTGCAATGTGAGAGTAGCATCCCATACTACTACTCTCACTTAGTGCTCCTTGAGGATTCCCTTGGATTAAGCACTCTACAATAGTCATCCATAACTTCATTACATAAAACTTAACTTTAACTTGCTTCCTTAACTTAGACCTTAAGTCATCTAACTTCATTTACAACACATGATAACTCATTCATTTATTTCATATAGAACACACCAAGACTCCCCTTTCGGAAGGTCTACTTAGTGCAATGGATAGATAGCATCCCATACCACCACCTACCCTAAGTAGTACATTCTTTTAGGAGACTTAGTTCATACACTTCATGTAAAACACACCAAGACTCCCCTTTCGGAAGGTCTACTTAGTGCAATGTATAGATAGTGTCCCATACCACCACCTACCCTAAGTAGTACGTTCTTTTAGGAGACTTAGTTCATTCATTCTTTTGTGGGGGAATAGCTTTAACAATCATAGACCATGAGAGATAGACATGTAATCTCGATACTACCCTTATCGGATGAGGGTTCCCCACTTACCTAGTGTAGGGTCTTTCTCTTAGCTTTTACATGGCTTTTTCAAATAGCTACAGCTATGCGGGCGCATAGTTAAGGGATAAGGAGATTGCTACTAAGTAACTCACTGGGAGTACTCATCTCAAGAGGTACATTGGGTACAACATCTTTACTCACAATTTGCACCCACCCCTTCTTCAAATCCTCCCGGTGCTAAGCATAACTCCCCCACGAAGTCTTAAACATTTATTACTAAAGGTCAAGGATAAATTTTGGACACCCCATCTCAACTCCCAATGCGTATCCATCCTCCAACCTACATTAGAAAGCTCTTGGGAGGTAGTGAGGTTGCTACTAAACACTTCATCTCAACTAACAATGAGTGTTCACCCCAAAACTCCCCTTATTCACATTCATTAACTTCATTTATTCATTCAAGTGTGAGTGTGTGTACATGTGAGCACACCTTGCACATAATCACCATTTTTATTAACATTGAATTCTAGACATGCTTACACCTTCGTTCATCATTTCTCACACACTAGCATGCTCAACATATACACATACTTCATTTAGGCACAATCTAAGCAAGACATACAATTCAAGCTTCATAATACATATCAACATGAACCTCATCATTATCACTTCATTTCAAACCTTAGGCCTTCAAAGCCATACTCACAACACATACAAATATATATCCAAATATATCAAGTAAACACTGCCACCAAGAAGGTGGACCATACCACTCAAGAGCATTTCATAATAAGAGTTATACAACATAACCAACTCACCATTTAACCAAGCTTTCCCCATCTATAACCAATCCTTCAATTTTTCATCATAATATGGCCCTTAGGGCGGTAGCTAAACCATAATACAACATAAGGAAACCAAAGGTCATACCCTACACAAACATGTACATTTAACCCATTTCTTAGCTAAAAGTTGGAAATATGCATAAGCATGAGTTCATTAGGGTTTTGATATTAAAATCATCCACCAATACTAGAAACAACATATTTGAATCATTAAAACACATTTATATGAAGACCCATGCTTAGAGTCAAAGATAGAAGAAGATAGACTTTGAAAACCCTTTGTGAAATCTTTTAGAAATGACTCCTTGAATGGAACAGAGTACAAGGATAACTACCATACCTCAAAGAGAAGGAAATCCACTGATTGTTTTATGAAGAAACGTTCCCAACCAGCCCTCCTAGCTTTTCCTTGAGTCTTAGCTCCAATGGTGACTTGAGAGAGTTTTTCTTTAGAGAGAGAGTTTGAATATTTGAAGTGAGGGTTCTTGTCTAGGTCTAGGACTTAAAACTAATTTAAAATACCTTAAAAACACTAAAAATATCATCATAGGTTCATAAAAGACTTGGGGTTAATTTACAAAACACCCCAAGCCAAGGCAGCAGCGTCCAACAGCTTTTGCAGGACCACCATCGACGGACCCAAGCAATGGGGCATCGACCGAACGATGGCCTGTGTTATTTGGTGTCGTTTGGGTCTGAAGCTCGGAACATGGAGGTTTTGACTCCTATACTAAGTCCCAACCTACGCCCCTAGACGACGGGGCGTAGATTGACCCAAGGGGCTTTGACTGCCTCTGTCGTTTGAGGCTGGTTTTGGGCAGTCTTGGCAGGTTCCGCCTAGGTGTTGGGGTCCCCTTCTAGGCCTATAGTGGGTCCTAAGTGTGGTTGTACCCGGACGTTAAACCCCTATACTGATTCATCTAGGTCTTAGGAACATCCCACAGCAATTTCAATTAAAACAAACATGTAAAACTCACTAAAACACATGAAGACACACAAGCACTTTCTAAGGCACACCTTTCGAACGTCATGGACGTTCTTGAACGTTTGACCTACAAATTTCACACGCTGCCTAAGAACATAATTTAAAATCATATTAAGACTAAATTAACTCATAAAACATTTATGAAGCTCTAGTTCACCTTAGTTTGTTTTAGGATATTACATACTTGACCTATTTCTATTTCACCATATAGAATGGCTTCCGCTGAGTTAAAAGAGTTAAATGAGTAGTTGAAAGACCTTCTTGATAAAGGTCTCATTTGACCAAGTATCTCACCTTGGTGCACTTCAGTCTTATTTGTGAGGTAGAAAATGGTTATCTTAGGATGTGTATTAACTACTTCCAGTTGAACAAGGTTACTATAAATAATAAGTATCCCCTTTCGATAATTGATGATCTTTTCGATCAACTTTAGGGTGACACTTGATTATCTAAGATAGACCTCATATTGGGCTATCATCAGTTGAGATTAAGAGAAAGTGACATTTCAAAGACAGCATTCACGACCTGCTATGGTCATTATGAGTTTCTAGTCATATCTTTCGATTTGACTAATGCTCCTGTACCGTTCATGGATCTTATGAACAATGTGTTTAAGCCTTATCTAGATACGTTTGTTATCATGTTTATTGATGACATTCTATTTAGTCGAGGAATAACAAGGATCATTTTAGTCATCTTTGAGTAGTTCTGCAAACTCTCTGAGATAGAGAGTTATATGCCAAATTTTCCAAGTCTGATTTTGGCACGAGTATGTGGAATTCTTAGACATATTGTTTCACGTGATGGGGTTCGAGTTGACACTCAGAAAATTGAGGTAGTGTAGGACTTGCCTAGAGCCACATCTCCATCTGATATTAGGAGTTTCTTTGGGTTAGCTGGTTACAATAGAAGGATTATCGAGGATTTCTAGTCGATTTTGTCCTTTTTGACAAAGTTGACTCAGAAGATAGCAAAGTTTCAATGGTCTAAAGCTTGTGAGAAAAACTTTGAATAATTGAAAACATGGTTGACTACTGCCCCTATGTTGACTTTATCGGAGGGTACACAAGGCTTTGTTGTGTATTGTGATTCGTCTAGAGTCGCATTGAGTTGTGTATTAGTGTAGAATGGCAAGGTTATAGCTTATGCCTCCAACCAGCTTAAGATTCACAAGAGGAATTACCTAACCCATGATCTAAAGTTGGCTGATGTAGTGCTTACTTTGAAATATGTCATCACTATCTCTATCGTGTTCATTTTGATGTGTTCACCATTTTCAAGAGTATCCCATATGTATTTAGTTAGAAAGAACTTATCTCACACAAAGGTGGTGGTTGGAGTTACTCAAGGATAATGACATCAGTATTCTCTATCACCCTTGTAAGGATAATGTTGTTTTTGATGCCTTGAGTAGGTTATCTATGGGCAGTACTTCCAATGTTGAGGAAGACAAGAAAGAGTTAGAAAAATATGTGCACTGACTTGCACGATTAACAGTCCATTTAATAGATTCCAATGAAGGAGGAGCAATGGTGATGAATGGAGCTGAATCATCACTAGTGCCCGAAGTGAAAGAGAAACAAGTCAAAGACCTATTTTTATTAAATTGAAGTCAAATGTTCATAAAAATAAATTGATGTATTTTGAACAAGGGGGAGATGGTGTATTGAGGTATCAAGGTCGGTTGTGAATACCAATTGTGGATGAACTTCAAGAGATGATCATGGAGGAATCTCATAGTTCTAGATAATCAATCCATCCGGGTTCATCAAAGATGTATCGTGACTTGAGAGAAGTGTATTGGTGGAGTAGTATGAAGAGGTGTATTGCAGAGTTTGTTGTTAAGTGCCCGAATTTCCGAAAAGTAAAGGTAGAGATCTAGAGGCCCAATGGTATGGCTCAGAACATAGATCTTCTTAAATTGAACCGGGAGATGATCAATATGGATTTCATTACCATTTTGTCGCGATCTCGCATGCAACATGATATTTTTTGGGTGACTATATATCGGATGACTAAATAAGCCCTTTTCTTACTCTAAAGACAATCTATTCAGTAGAAGATTATGAAAGATTATATATTCAAGAGGTAGCAGGCTTCATGGAATTTTGGTGTCCATCATTTCAGATAGAGGTGCGCAATTCACCGTGAAATTATCAAAGTATTTCCAAAAAAGTTTGGGTTCGAAGATGAATTTGAATACTGCTTCCCGTCCTCAGATTAATGGTCATGCAGAGCATACGATTCAGACTTTTGAGGATATGTTGAGGGCTTGTGTAGAAGATTTTAAAGGTAATTGGGATAATCACTTTCCTCTCATTGAGTTTGCCTACAACAACAATTATAACTCTAGCATCTAGATGGCTCCTTGTGTGGCTCTTATGGGAGAATATGTAGATCTCCTATTGGATGGTTTTAAGTGGGTGAAGCTGGGTTGATAGGTCCAAACTTGGTTCATCAAGATATGGAGAAAGTGAAGGTCATTCAAGAAAGGTTGAGAACAACGCAAAGTCATTAGAAATCATGTACTGATGTTAGGAAAAGAGACTTAGAAATTTAGGTGGATGATTGTTTCTACTTAAAGGTTTCACCGATGAAGGGTGTTATGAGGTTTGGAAAGAAGGGGAAACTTATTCCCCGGTATATTGGTCCTTACATGATATCCAAGAGGATTGGCAATATAGCCTACGAGTTGGATCTACCGTCATAGTTAGCAGCGGTCCATCCGATATTCCACGTTTCCATGTTAAGGAAATGTATGTCGCGATCCTTCACTTATTAGACCTATTAAAAATATTGGTATTAAGGACAACCTATCTTATGAGGAATCCCCATTGAGATACTTGATCGTCAGATCACAAGTTGAGAACCAAAGAGGTTGCATTAGTAAAGGTCTTATGGAGAAAATAGTTGGTTGAGGAAGCTACTTTGGAGGCTGAGGAGGATATGAAGAATATATACCCACATCTCTTTCCTTCCGGAGAAATTCCAGACCATGGTAATGATTTCTGTAAAACACTTTTTTAGTTGATATACTATGTTTTGTTAAATTGCATATTGGGTGTTTGACCTGGGTATTAGATATCGTCATCCTTAGTCTACTTAGAGTGATCTCATTCAAGCATGAATGTTACCATGGGGGAGACATTGTAGCACCTTGACCTTATGAAGATCTAAATTTATAAAGAACTAATTTGGCATGAGCTGATTTGAGATTTGTTCAAGTTAAACTTAAGTTGTGAGTTTTGGGTCAACTTTAATCAACCATAACTTTCAGTACAAGATTAGTTAGGTGGCCCACAAAATACCAAATGAAAGGTCTTTGAATCCTCTTCCCAATGCCACCGAGTTTGCTAAATATGAGTTCGGGCGAAGGAGATATGCCCATTTGAAGTCAGCCTATCCAGTTAGGAAAATTTACCCATATTAATGAGAGGTATTTTTGTTTTTTTCTTACCCCATTACCTTTAAACGTTTTGGAAACATTTTAGGGGTCTAAACTTACTTAGATCACTTTTCATAATTCAGAGTCACGCTTAGGGTTTTGATAGGAGTTCAAGAGGAGGAAACAAGCACGACTTTAAGAATTCACCAAGATTTCTTGCGAATTGAAGATTTGTTTCACCAAATTAAGGTATGTAAGCTTCCTTATCGATGGGTTTCTTCGCCCTTACACCAATCACGTAATATTTTACCCATGAATTCATTCTTGATGTTGAATGTTGACTTCTTGAAGGGTTCTTGAATTTAATTAGTAATGGAGTGTTTTTTTGAGTTCTTGAGGCTAGGGTTTGCAAATGAGTTGAGTAAATTGATAGTTCTTGTGTGGATTTCATTGAGATGATTATGGGTTATAAGAATTCGAGATGACCTTAGAATTGTAGTGGGTATGAGTTGAATCAAGTTTGGGATGAAGAAAGACCAAGCAAAAATAAGCGCTCAGGTCGGCATTGCAAACATGCTTCAAATTTTAGTCCCAAAAAAAATTTCCGCCCTTTCTTTGTCAAGAAGAGAACGTGGACTCCACTTTTTCAAAAATAATTTAGCGACCACATAATTTAATTCTTCTCTTTGACACGCCTTTGCTCCCTAGTCAGTGTCTTCGCTCTTTTCTTATTATCAACTATCTAAACTACATTTAATTTTCACGAGATCCCTCATATCATAAATCACAAGTCTTGAATTCATAATTCAAATTCAAGATAGAGTTAAGCGTGAAGTTTGAGAAAATCTTTCGAGTCATTTTCAGAAGTCTTTTGCAAACTTTTAAAACTTGTTGTAAGACTTGAGTACTTAAGTATGAGGATGAGGAGATTTGAGTTTCATTTTACAAAATGAATATAAGGGAACTAACTATTTCCAATAGTAAATATTTTTACATTCAAATGAGAAGAAATGTCACGCTTGAGGCTACCCCCTGGATGCAGACACGGGAACTAGGATCACGAGTGACCCTAATCTAACCCTGCTGGCATAATAATGAGCATACTAAAGATAAATAGAAACAATTAAAACAGTGCGGAATCTAAATCATATGAAAGTCTAGAATGATGGGGAATAACTATATATACGGTATAAATGTAAGAAAACTATGAGTCTGCATACACTAGAGAAAACAAACTCTATGACTAAAGCTGAAACTAACTATGTCTTAAATTAAACCCTGAGTGACTAGAAATGTAGGGACATGCCCTAACTAGATCTAGCAAAAATGAAACTAAGCGAAAAGCAAGAAAAGATAAACGTGTCACTAGTCCTAGAATAATGAGGACTCACCAGTGATGCTCCTGAACTAAAGATGGGGAACCGATATATGTGTGAGGTATCTGCTGAGTACCTGAACCTACATCAGAAGAAGATGTAGTATAGAGTATGCTTCACTACTTGAAAGGTACTAAGCATGTAGGATAGAGTAAAATGCACATTAACATAACTAAATCAAAGAATATATCTGAACAATGACATGAGATAAACATGATACAACTCAGAATACCAAAAATGAAATACTGAATGCATTGACCGAGTTTATATATAAAATGCTATGATTGAATATGAATTATACTGATAACATGGTCAAATGCAATGTAGTCTACTGAACTGTAGAGGAGCTAATATTAACCGACATAAAACCACATGAGCTACATGTGGAGTCTGATGTAGATGCCCCATCGACAGAACTCAATATACCCAGCCAAAGGTATAGAGGCATACTAGCGTGATCATCAAAATGTTGTCCACAGAGGGGAATTACAACCAACGGGGCACGTAGTTCAAGGACTTTAGGGTGTTTGAACCTAGTCCACTCGATATTAAGCTTCCCATATGATTAAGTAATTTAACACATTATAAGTGAATTACTATAGTACTGGATAGCTCAAAATACTAACATGAAAAATTTAAGAATGCAACATTAATATACTGATAATTACACATTCGAAACTCAGTCATTTATGTATGAAAATATCTGAATATCTGAAATAACTAACCTAGCAAGTGTAATTTATGAACTAAACAGCTACATGGCTAGGGTTATGAATTTGTGAAGGAATCTATACTAAAACATGGTACAAGTCGTGATTAACTGATTTGGGACATTAAGAAACTAATTCACAGTAATTTGCTATAGTTCTAGAAACCATAGGTCTAGTTGATAATAAGGGAATCAAGAATCTGACAGAAATCTAGGGACCTACTGGGTGAAAGGAACCCACTAGTGAAATCCCATATACCTAGTAATCAAATTCACGTAGAAATATTTCGATTTTTGGGATAGAACTAATGGATCTTTGTTGTATTCTTTAACTTGGGTTGCTCGCCTCTTTTTCCTCTTTTATGCTCTAATATTTCTAAGTTTTGATGAATGATTTGACCTAGGTAAGTTATAATTATGTTTCTAGGCTAAAACTCATCAAAACCACGTAGTTTACGGGTTAAACGACGTATTTATGTGTCCAACAAATAGGGGAAAAGACCAAAATAACCCCACTTAAAAATCTTATGGGGCCGACCACAACCACTTTCACAGACCATGGGACCCATCGTGGTTCTTGTCCAGGAGCTACGGGTTCTGAGGTCTGGTCCACGAGCCCCTACCACAGCCTGTGTGGAGGACTACAAACTGTGAAGGTCACTGTGGTCCTCACTTGGGCTGATATCTAGAGGCTCAGGTCTAGGGGCCCACTGGTTAGGCTTCACAAAAGCCCTCACGACCCGTTTTTAGGACCACGGATCGTGTAGGTCCCTATGGTTCTTACTTTGGCAAAAGGTGTTTGAGGGCTAGGATTTAGGGGCCTATTTGTTCACCCCTATGGACGCCACCACTGTCCAGCGTCAATACCACAACCCGTGAAGGGTCCCGTGGTCTGACGCTTGGGGCTGGTTGAGTTTTAAGTGCAGACCACGGGCAGGACAACAGACCTTGGACTCTATCATGGTCTGTGAACCCTGTCGTGGTTCACTAGTTCATGTAATTTTTCTGTAATATTTTTCAAGGTCTGGTTTTTGAGGTGTTACAATATATCCCCCTTGGGAAAATTCATCCTCGAATGAGGCTAAACTAGATGAAATGAAGGGAGAGAGATGCAAACCCTACCACTAAACACTAGGAGCTGATTTTTGACTGAGCTATGTACCAATAAATATGCTGGAAATGCAAGTACAAACTAAAGGAACATGATACTAAGAGTGAATTTAAGCATGAATGACCGAAAAATAAAGAGGAACTATTAACTCAAGCTGGAATGAAATCGGAAGAAAAGAGGTGAGGATACTAGGCCTTCATAAGCTGCTTCTGCTTCTTAAGTAGCTCCCTCTACGGACTGACTTCTCCACAAAACCTTGACTGAAGCGACTTCTTTTATTTGTCAACTTTAGAACATGAAGATCAACAATCTCAACTGGTACCTCTTCATAAGACAGACTATCCTTCACCGCTACACTTTCTAAAGGTACAATAGACTCCGGGTCACCCACACACCTCTCTAACAACGAATGTGAAAAACTGGATGTACTGTCACTAGTTCTGTTGGCAACTCTAACTCATAAGCTACTTGACCAACCTTTTTCAAGATCTTTTAAGGACCTACATATCTAGGACAGAGCTTCCATTTCTTTCCAAATCTAATCACCCCCTTCATAGGTGACAGTTCTAGGAATACCCAATCATCAACTTGGAACTCTAATTTCCTTCTCCTTACATCTCCATAGGATTTGTAGCGACTTTGGGTAGTCTTAAATCTACCTCTAATGAGTTGCACTTTGTCCATAGCATCATGAACTGAATGTGGCCCTATCAAGGCTGCTTCACCTACTTCAAAACAACCAACTAGAGACCTATATCTACGCCCATACAATGCCTCATAAGGGGCCATATGAATACTGGAATTGTAAATATTATTGTAAGCAAACTATATAAGAGGAAGGTGAGCATCCCAACTACCCTTTAATACGATCGCACAAGCTCTCAACATGTCCTCTAAGGTATGAATGGTACGCTCTGCCTGACCATTCGTCTGCGGATGAAATGATGTGCTAAGATTAACCTAAGTATCAAGATCCATCTGAAATGACTTCCGGAAATGAGAGGTAACCAAAGGACCTCTACTAGAGATGATAGACAAAGGAACCCGATGCAACCTCACTGTCTCATTCATGTAACGTTTTGTGTAATCCTTCACTGAATATGTAGTCTTACCCACAAAAAAGTGCGCAGACTTAATAACTCTGTCAACAATCACCCAAATGGATTCATGTTGTTTGCAAGTACGAGGTAAACTTGTGATGAAGTATATGTTCATAACTTCCCACTTCCCACTTCCAAGTAGCAATGTCGATCTCTTAAGTCATACCTCCTAGTTTTTGATGTTCTACCTTGATTTCATGTCAATTGGGGCACTTAGCCATAAAATCTACTATATCCCTATTCATATAATTCCACCAAAAGACTTCCCGTCAATTACGGTACATCTTACTGGCACCTGGATGAATTGAATATCTGGAATTATGGGCTTCTGCAAGAATCTGTTGTCTCAACTCACCCGCCTTAGGAACACATAATCGACCCAAAGAGTGAACCACACCATCTCCTCATTGGGAGAAAACCTCAACCCTGTATTGGTGGATTGCACTCTTTAGCTAAAGCTATATCGGATCACTGTCTTGCTTTGACTTAACCTCCACTACCAATGAAAACTCTGCCACATTCTCAACCGTTACATCGCCATTTGATATGCTCATAAGACAAGCTCCTAAGCGAGCAAGCCGGTAAACATCCTTTGCTATTTCTTTCCTTTCTTATTCAACATGTACTATACTACCCATCGATAGTCTCCTAAGAGAATTTAATACAACATTTTCCTTACCAGTATGGTAATGCACACTCATCTCATAATTATTGAGGAACACAATCCATCTACTTTGGAAAAGATTCAACTCTTTATATGTGAACACATACTAAAGTTCTTATTATCTGTGAACACATCCACCATACAAGTATGTCTCCAAATCTAAAGTGCAAACACCACTACTGCAAGCTCGAGGTCATGAAGGATAGTTCTTCTCATGCACCTTAAGTTGTCTAGAAGCATAAGCTATAACCTTACTTCGCTGCATCAACACACAACCAAGGCCGACTCTGGATGCATCATAGTAGATAACATAATCGTCAGAACCCTCTAGTAGAGCCAAAACATGAGCTATAGTCAACCTAGTTTTCAATTCTATGAAGCTTTTGTCACAATTATTTGAACATTGAAACTTAACATTTTCCTGAGTCAACTTAGTCAATGGAGAGGATATGGATGAAAATCCTTTCACAAACGTTTTCTGATCGCTATACAAACTCAAGAAACTTCTGATATATGTAGGAGAGGTAGATCTGGTTCATCGTTACACTGCTTCTATCTTCTGAGAGTCCACTCGGATCCCTTTACTAGACACAATATGCTCAAGGAAAGCAATTGATTGCAACCAAAACTCACATTTGCTAAACTTAGTGAATTGTTGGCAATCTTTGAGAGTTTGTAGAACAAACCTCAAATGATTCACATGTTGCTCCTCATTCCTAGAATAAATTAGGATATCATCAATAAAGACGACAACGAACAAGCCCAAATATTATGTGAACACTCTATTCATCAAAACCATGAAAGTTGTAAGAGCATTGGTTAGTCCAAATGACATAACTACAAATTTATAATGACCATACCGAGTCCTGAAGGCTGTCTTTGGAATGTCACTATCTCTGAATCTAAGTTGATGATAACCTGATCTGAGGTCTATCTTTGAGAAATGACTAGCACCCTAGAGTTGGTCAAACAAGTCATTAATTCTGGGGATGTGGTAATTATTCTTGGTTGTGACTTTGTTCAATTTCCTATAATCGATGCATATTCTGAGAGAACCATCTTTGTTTTTCACGAACAACACTGGTACACCCCATGGGGAAATACTAGGTTTGATGAAACCCTTATCTAAAAGGTCTTTCAACTACTCTTTCAATTTCTTAAGCTCAGTTGGAGCCATTTTGTAAAGAGGTATAGAGATTGGCTGGGTATCTAGAAGGAGATCAATTTCAAAGTCGATTTCCCTTTCAGGAGGAACTCCGAGGAGATCTTCTGGAAATACTTCTAGAAACTCATTAACTACTGTAATTGACTAAAGAGTTGGGGTTTCAGAGCTTGAATCCTTAACCCAAACTAGATGATAGAGATACCCCTTAAAAATCATATTTCTGGCCTTAAGGTAAGAAATGAATCGACACACAGGCGGTAAGCTACTACCCTTCTATTCTAGGATTGGATCATCTAGGAACTGAAAACGAACAATTCTAGTCCTACAATCGGTTGAGGTATAACAAGAATGTAACTAATCCATTCCTAAAAGGATATCAAAATCTATCATTTCTAACTCTAAAAGATCTGGTGAGGTGACTGTATGAGAGACTGTGACAGGCAATTTCTGTACACATGTCTATCTATGACTCGATCACCAACTGGAGTAGAGATCGAAAAGGGTTTTTAGAGAGTTTCTGTACTAACTCTAAAATGGTTGAAAATTTGTAACATACCAATGACTACATCATGAGAATCTTCCTGATCTTGGAGAGCCTAGAGAGCATACAACTTGTTTTGATGTTGACTGCCACTTGTATTTAATGTGTTACCCTGCTGAGTCGGGCGACCTATAGGTGTTGCTGAAGTTGTGGACTGGGCTATTCCATTATTACCTTTCTGACCCTATCTAGAAGGATAATATTTCAACGTCTGACCATAATGACTACACCCAAATCATCATTCCTTTACAGCAAGACATTTGCATGGATGATTTTTTACCACACTTTGGACAAGTTGGTAGGTTCTGGTGCCTGAAACACTCTCTTAAGAGTTAGAGCCTGATGCCCTACCTTTCTGATCATTTCGGAACTTAGAAGATGGAATACTAATTGATGAAGGTGTTGGAGTTGAAGACTTTTGCTGACCCTGCGAGCGATTTCCACCACCCAATTTCTATTGAGAATACTCATAGTTCCTAGTCCTAGCCTTCTTATTCTCCTTGGCTTGTCCCTAAGTTTATCATCCTCAACCTACTGAGCATGAGTCATGACCCTAGAGATGTTCATATCTCCAAGCAACATAGAATTCCTACACTCCGTTTTCACTAGATCGGATACCCCCATACATGAATTTGTTCATCTCAGCCTTAGAATCTGTAACCAAGTGAGAGCATACTCTTGGACTGTTATAGAACCCTGCCTCAAATTCATAAACTCCTGAGATTTTCCTCCCTTAACTCTTTTGTGAAGAACCTGTCCAGAAAGGTCTCACTAAAGAACTCTCAAAATAATAGGAGATGCATTTGTACCCCTATTCTCTTTCCACTGAGTATACCACATATGAGCTACATTCTTAAGCTGGTAAGATACCAACTCAACCTAATCATTCCAAGTTACCTACATTACTCCAAAGATCTTTTTGACCTCATCAATGAAGATTTAGGGATTCTCACCAATCTGCAATCCTAAGAACTCAGCTGGATTCATCCTCACAAAATCTTGAACTCTAGATGCATCTAACCCAACATTAGAATTTTCCAAAAATTGAGCATGTTGGTTGTTCTGGTTTGTCAGACTCTGAGCCAAATCGTGGATAGCATTGTGATATTTAGCATTCGAAACTTCCTGATCTGGGAGTTGAGGAGTTGCATTCACATTCCTGGCATTCACATTCCTTGTGTAAGCTCTACAAGGATGCATGATCTGAAAGTGCATAACGAAGGATAAGCACGAGGAATTAGATCATAACTTACGCACGATAAGAGTAACAAAAATTGAAGTTTTCCTAAAACATTTTGCAGCCTCCTTCTCCATTAAATGTGGTGCACTTCACACCCATGAAAAGGACTCTACTTAGTGTGACTTTTCAAACATCCTAGGACTCTTAAACCTATGGCTTTGATACAAAGTTTTTCACATCTCGAAGCTACCCCCTGGATGCGGACACGGGACCTTGGGTCACGAATGACCCCAAGCTAACGCTGCTTGCATAATCATGAGCATACTAAAGATAAATGGAAACAACTAAAACTGTGCGGAAGCTAAATCATATTAAAGTCTGAAATGATGGGGAATGCCCATATACTGTATAAATGTAATAAAACTGTGAGGTTGCCTACAATAGAGAAAACAAACTCTATGACTAAATCTGAAACTAACTATATCTGAAATAAAGCCTCTACTGACTAGAAATGTTGGGACATGCCCCAACTAGATCTAGTAAAACTGAAACTAAAACTAAAAGCAAGAAAATATAAGCATGTAACTAGTCCTCGAAGAATGAGGACTCACCACTAATGCTGCAGAACTGAAGATCGAGAACCGGTCTATGCGTGATTTGACTGTAGAGGACTTAAACCTATATCACAAGAAGATGTCGCGTAGAGTATCTACCAGTACTTGGAAAATACTAAGCATGCATGATAGAGTAAAATAGAACAATAACATAACTTAATCAAAGAATTTATCTTAACAACGACATGAGATAAGTATGATACAACTGAGAATACTGAACATGAAATACTGAATGCAATGACCAAGTTTATAACATATTGAAACTGAATACTGAATTATACTGACAACATGGTCAAGTGCAATAGAATCTGAGTGAACTGTAAGGGAGCTACTATTAACCAACAGAAAATCATATGAGCTAAATATGGAGTCCGATGTATACGCCCCGCCCCATCGAGAGGATCAAATATAACCGGCCAAATGTACATAGGCATGCTAGCGTGATTAATTAAATGTTGCCCACAGAGGGGAATTACAACCTATGGGGCATGGATCTCTAGGATTTGAGAGTGTATGACCCTATTCCACTCTGTATTAAGATTACCATATCATTAAGTAATTTAACACATTATAACTGAAATACTATAGTACTAGATAGCTCAAAATACTAACATGACAAATCTACATGCAACATTAATATACTGATAATAACACATTTGAAACTGAGCCATGTATGTATGAAGATATCTTAATTATCTAAAGTAACTGACCTAGCTAGTGCAATTCATGAAATAAAGAACTATATAGCTAGGGTTCTAAATTTGTGAAGGAGTCTATACTAAAACATGCTAATAGTTGTGATAAACTTATTTCAGACATTAAGAAGCTAATTAACAATAATATACTATAATTCTAGAGACCTAGGTCTAGTTCATAATAAGGGAATCAACAATCTGACTGAAATATAGGGACCTAATGGGTGAAAGAAACCCACTAGTGAAATCCCACAAATGTGGTGACAAAATTCACGAAGAAATCTTTCAGTTTCAGGGCTGGAATTGATGAAACATTGTTGCGTTCTTGAACTAGGGTTGCTCGCCTCTTTCTCCTATTACGCTCTAAGTTTTGATGAATGATTTGACTTAGGTAAGTTCTAGTTATGTTTCTAGGCTAAAACTAATCAAAACCATGTAGTTTTGGGTTAAGCGATGTAGCTTAGATGTACAATGAATAAGGGAAATCACCAAAATAACCCCACTTAAAAATCTCACGGGGTCGACCACGACCAATTTCATGGACCGTGAAAGGGACCACGGATTGTGGGACTATTCATGGTCCTTTGCCAGCAGCTGGGGTTTTTAGAGTCTAGTCCATGAGCCCCTACCACGACCCCTGTGGAGGTCCACGAACCGTGAAGGTCCCCGTGGTCCTCACTTGGGCTGTGGTTTGGAGGCTTAGGTTTAGGGGCCTACTGGTTAGACTTCTCAGATGCCGCCATGACCCATCTTCAGGATCACAGACCTTATAGGTCCCTGTGGTCCATACTTGGGTGAGGGGTGTCTGAGAGCTAGGCTTTGGGGGCCTACTGGTTCACCAATATGAACGCTACTACGATCCGTCATCAAGACCATGGCCCGTGAATGATCCCGTAGTCCGACGCCTGTGCCTGGTGGAGTTTAAATATCGACCACGGGCAGGTCAATGGACCGTGGACCCTATTACGGTCGGTGAATCCTTTCATTTTTCACTGGTTCAGGTAAGTTTTCTTTAAAAAAAATTCTCAATCTGATTTTCGATGTATTACATGAAACATCAATTTATCAATGAGTTCATGAGGAGTTTTTTAGTATAATATATTTTAAGAGATACTTTTGAGTAATAATTTCAATGATTGAGGATTAGGAAAATGTTTTTGACAATATGACTTGAGTTATATTATTGGGGGTAGTATTGAGCATCGATATAGGATGAGTTCAAACAACTAAAAGTCCTCTTAAATCGTATATCTAACGTGGTAGAGAGGGTCATACTTTTTAGATTATTCCTTATTGGTTTTTAAAAATAGCTTCGTGGATACACTTAGTTGAGAATGTTTTATACTCCAACAAGGTATAGGACAGTTCTGGCAGGATGTGCGAGATATCGTATCATCACATAGCTCATGGTGATGGTTGTCGGTTAGAGAATCTCCCAAATAAGATTTATTATTGTATTCTCAAATACATTGAGTTGTTATCTACTGTTAAACTCTTTATATAAACTGCATCTTTATTGTTGTTTCTATACTGTATTGAAATGGGGTATTCATGAGTTGAGGTTGAGTTGAGTGGAGATTAGTTGAGTATGTTTCAGTAAGTTCAAGCTTTTATGTTATGTTCAGTGTTGGTATTAAGGACAACCTATCTTATGAGGAACTCCCATTGAGATAGTTGATCGTCAGGTTCAAAAGTTTAGAACGAAGGAGGTTGCATCAATCAAGGTCTTATGAAGGAACTAGTTGGTTGAGGAAGCTACATGGGTGGTTGAGGGGGATATGAAGAAGAGACACCCACATCTCTTTCCTTCCGGAGAAATTCCAGACCAAGGTAATGATTTTTGTAAAACACTCGTTTGATTGATATGTTATGTTGTGTTAAATTCCATGTTGGATATTTGACCTGAGTGTTATATGTTGTCACCCTTATTCTACTTAGAGTGATATCATTCAAGGACGAATGTTCCCATAGGGAGATATTGTAACACCTCAACCTTAGAAAGAACTAAATTTAGAAAGAACTAATTTGGAAAGAGCTAATTTGAGATTTGTTCAAGTTAAGCTTAAGTTATGAGTTTTGGGTCAACTTCAAAAGATCATAACTTTAAGTACAAAATGAGTTAGTTGTCCCATAAGATATCAAATGAAAGGTCTTTTCATCTTCTTTCAAACTACACCAAGTTTGCTCGAGTTTTGATGATAGAGTTATGTGTATTTGAAATCAGCCTATCTAGTTAAGGAAATGTAGCCGAATTAATGAGGGGTATTTTTGTCTTTTCCTTAACCATTAGCTTTAAGCATTTTTGGAAATTCTTTAGGGGTCTAAACTTACTTAGACCAGTTTTCATAATTCAAAATCAAGATTAGGGTTTTGAGAGGAGTTCAAGTGGTGGAAACAAGAAGGAGTTCAAGCGTTCACCAAGATTTCTTATGAATCAAGGATTTGTTTCGCCAAATTAAGATATGTAAGCTTCCCTAGAGTTGGGTTTGATCACTCTCATGACAATCACGTAATATTTTACCCATGAATTCATTATTGATGTTGAATTGTTGAGTTCTTGAAGGGTTCTTGATTTTAATTGGTAATGGACTGTTGCTTTGAGTTTTTAGGCGAGGGTTTGCGAATGAGTTGAGTAAATTGATAGATCATGTGTGGGTTTCGCTGAGATTGTTCTGGGTTATAAGAATTTGAGACTTTTGACCTTAGAATTGCAGTGGGTATGAGTTGAATCGAGTTTAAGAGAGGAAGAAAAGATGGGCAAAAATAAGCACCCATGTCCTCGTCGCGGACATGCTTGAAATTATAGTCCCCAGAAAATTTCCTCCCTCTCCACGTCACGGAGAGAACGAGGACTCCACTGTTTCAAAAATTATTTCTTGACAAAATAATTTAATTCTTCTCCGCGTGGCGCCTTTGCTCCCTGGTTAGTATCTTCGCTCGTTCTTATTGTTAACTATATAAACTCCATTTAATCATCATGAGATCCTTCATATCATAAATCTTAAGTCTTGAATTCATAATTCAAATTCAAGATAGAGTTAAGAGTCAAGTTTGAGAAAGACTTTCGAGTCATTTGAGAGGTCTTTTGCAACCTTTTAAAACTTGATTGAAGACTTAAGTATTTGAGTATGAGGATGAGCAGAGTTGAGTTTCATTTTGAAAAATGAATATATGGGAACTAAGTATTCCCAAGAGTATATATTTTTATATTTAAAATGAGAGTAAACATTGATTTCCAAATGAGTTCATGAGGAGTTTATGAGTATATTCTTGTTTAAGAGAATCTTTTGAGTAATAATCTCAGTGTTTGATGATGAGTAAATGTTTTTAAACATATGAGTTGAGTTATATTATTGCAGGTGGTATTGAGCAGCGATATAGGGACGAGTTCAAACAACTCAAAGTCCTCATAAACCATGTAACCAACGTGGTAGAAAGGGTCATACTTTTTAGATGATTCATTATTAGTTTTTTAGTATAGCTTAGTGGATCCGCTTAGTTGAGGATGTTTTATATCCCGGCAAGGTATAGGGCAGTTCTAGTAGTGTGGGTGAGACTTTGTATCATCACATAGCTCAAAGTGATAGTTGTCGGTTAGAGAATCTCCCAAATAAGAGTTATTATTGTATTTTTAAATAGATTGAGTTGTTATCTAGTGTTTTAAATTTTTTTATATAAACTGCATCTTTATTGTTGTTTCTATACTGTATTGTGTTGATTATCCATGAGTTGACGTTGAGTTAAGACGAGATGAGGTGAGTATGTTTCATTCTTTCTAAGTTCAAGCTTTCATGTTATGTTCAGTGTTCCCCTTACATGCTTGTACATTCAATGTACTGATTCTATTTGGTCTGCATCGTTTCATGATGTAGATATAGGTAACAGGGTCATCAATAGGCTCTTTGTTGATACCACTTGCAGTCCCAGAGTTGTATGGTGAGACTCCTTACTTCCGGAGGATCCCTCGTTTATTTCTATTATTTCAGTTTTGTTAGGCTGATCAGGGGTCTTTTCCCGACATCCCTTATAGTATGAGAGTCTTCATAGTCAGTAGTAGTTGAGGAGTCTTTTCCATTTTCATTTTGTTAGTATTTATACTTGAATAAGACTCTACACAATGCAACTTGTCAGATATCCAAGGACCTTTTCTAAAACCTTGTGCTCTAAATAATAAGTTTGTCACTATTCAAAGTACACCTTGATGTGACATGACACATAAGACCTCAAGAAGCCCTACATAGTAAACTTGGCAAATGTACAACATGATATTATAGAAAATATAAGAAATTAAGCAATATGTCTTATATCATCCGAAAATTGACATAAAAGTGGAAGTCTACAATTATCCTTGATAAGCCAATCTAATACATCAAAAGAAGTGATTAGGATGTAACGCATACACCACGTACAACATATTAAAGTAAATTACACAAAAATTAAGTAAAGTCTTCATGGTTTTTCCCTCAAAGTATGATGACTCGACAATCGAAAGTAGTCGGTAGCAATCCATATCTAGGCGTGAGCGTATGGAGAAGAAGTGTTTAACCCTACATTAATAAAAAATGTAGGCACAAGTATGCATTAGTACATGGAATATTCTAAGTATGAAGAATACGCATAAAAATGTCAAAAATAATAATAATGGGCCATAAGGAAAACATGATATGCATGACCAAGATAAAACGTAGTAAAGCCTTTAAAGAAGAATCATAAATCATGAACATTGTCAATGCATCTTAAAATTATAGGGAAAGCTTCATAAAAACCTTTGAAGAAACTTAGTTAATTTTGTGAGATATTTACATTTAACCGACATAGACCATATGAGCTATAACGTGGAATCCACTGTCTTGCTCGCACACTGAAAATCCACTTTAACTTCTAGCTTAGGTGGATCCACTAGCTATGTCTTTCTTTCTAAGACAAAACCTACGAGGGTATGTAGTTAGGGAAAAAAAGATTGCTAGTACAGATCGCACCTCTAATAACTTGAGAGCCTCAAACTAAACGTCCTCTCACTGCGATGCAACATCCTAATGGAATAGTTAAATTCAGAAACATATTATCATACATAAAAAAACATAATTAAGTTACTTAAATCATCTGAAAATAGTTGCTTAAATGATGAAATCATGCATGTGTAAGAAAATATTTCACCAAATCATGATTTCTTAATTTGTGAGAAACTTTTCACAATTTCATTGATGATTATCTTAGAAGCAACTTTGTATCATAAAATCTCTTTTCACAAATCATGCATAAACTTTCATGAATCATATTCATAAATGTATATGTTCATAAGTTTAAAGTCAAAATTACGAATAATTCATCGGTCTTATAGAAATAAACTGGAAATCACATAGATAAATCAATTTTATATATAGAAATATCGAAATTGAACAATTAAATCAGCATCAACCAGACACATGAAGATCACATGGAATCCTAATCAATTTAGGAGAAATTGAATTGGAAACTTAAAAATCTTTTGGACGATTGGATGAATGTACTCCAATGATGAAAACCATACATACCTTTATGATCAAAGCCCAAAAGTAATGGAGGTGAACCAGAGATGTCTTACTTGAAGCTTGAGAGTATTTGGAGATGATAAATGTGGATGAGAATTGGGGGTGGGGGTAGATTTAGGAATAGAAGGGTAATTATAAGAACTAAAAATTAGAGTTAAAACGGCATAGTATAGGCATTAAATGCATAGGATAAGGCCCCAATATCCTTAATAAATAACTTTCGGAGAACCCTACGGTTTGGACATATGAATTGTAGAGTTTTCTGCAAATAGTACTGGTAGGTCAAGTTACTGGGCCTATAATTGACCAACTTCCTAGGACATAAATCTATGGACCATTGAACTTTTTACATTCCGTAGACCTCTCTTTTAACCCAAAATTTTTAATATGTAAGGATTACCCCTACGGAACCCATCTACAACTCTCAAAATTTCCTATGGATAGTCCTATTCATTCGTAGGTCAAACCTTAAAAACTTGAAATTCTAAAAACTCAAATCCAGTTCTACGATTCTCTTCCTACTGTCTATAGGTCTATCTCATAGGCCACTACCTCTGTGTAAAAACTGCTTTTTCCTTTTCTCCACTTTACTGTTTTCGAGGTGGTACAAAGGATGAGCTGTGATTTATCGATCCAACTCCAATTACTTCTCCTTTGTCATTATATCTGAATTTTACATATCCTCCATTAAAATCTTTCAACGTTTCTATATTATCTTTATTTTCGTATGTGTTTCTAGAGCATCCACTATTGATTACCCACATTCCTTTTTTGTATGTCCTTTTCGTTCGCTACTGCAAGATAGATAAATTAATTTCTTTTAGATACCTAAGTATTCTTGGGTCCGTGATGGTTTGAACTAGCATCCTTTTGTCTCCAAATCCATTAAAAGAATCATGACCATAGTTCCACACACTAAAAAAAGGTAGGTATAAAAGTAGATTTAGCAGAATAAAAAGAAGAGTTGATGATTGATCTGTCATATATGACTTTGTGATTTTTTGATGTTATTTAATTGCATCCTGATTTCACCAAGTTCTTCACACAGTAAGTCAACTTTAATCTGGATTGCTTTAAGAAAAATTCATTAGCCTTTCTTTTCTTGTTCAATCTTGTTATATTCATCAATAACCTTCTGCAATGTATCAGTAACAATATCCAAAGACACTGTTAGAGCAATTGTAATGCCTTACCTCGGTTGATTCCCCCCATTGCCACAAAGTAGATATTTGTTGTTTTAGCATGATCCACTTATAGTGCTTCTTCATCGCTCTATGCTCCGAGACTTTTTGGATCCACATGCTTCGTGTGGATCCTTCTTTTTAGTTCAGGACAGTTTGACCTAATGTGACCTCGCTTTCCACAGCAATAACATCGATCGTCATTTATGAAGTGGTCGTTGTTCTTGAAGTCTTGTTGAGGCCTCTGTCTTCTCTAACATAGAATCTGTCTGACTCTACGATTTATGAGGGTCATTCCTTCACTTTGGGATTCATCAATTTCTTCTTTAACTTCAAGAGTTTCAGCTGTAAAGGCCACAATTTTCTTTTTGTCATCCTTGTTATATCTGTTGATATGATTTTGTTCATAGGCTATAAGGTTTCTCGATGTTCATCATAAGTCTTTTTTTGTAGATGTCCATCTTCAAGAATGGAGGCGTTAGTTTCCCAGTCCTTTGGAATATTTCTTATGAACTTTCTGACTTGTAGTCCATTTGAGTATTTCATTCCAAAGAATTGAGTTCGCAAAAAATCTTGCTGAATCTTGAGAATATATTTTCTATGATCTCATCATCTACCATTTTGAAAAATTCATATTTATTTACAGTGAACTGATTCGAACTTCTTTCACTTTATTGGTCCCTTCATAACTGACTTCAAGTTTGTCTCACATTTTTTTCGTAGTTTCATATGTATAGATTTTTCATATCCTGCTCTGCTAATTGAACAATACAACAAACTTATAACTCTAGTGTTAGTATGGATTACCTCTTGTTGTTACTTTGTGATGTCAAATGATTCCAGATCAATATCTTTTGAGGAAAATTGCTTTCCAGTGAGACTAGGGATGCATTTTGGTCCCTTTTTGATAACTACCCAAGCTTGGAAATCATTTGATGTAACAAAGATTTTGAACCTATCTTTCTAGTGGGAGTAGTATTAATCATTGAAATAAGGAGGTCGGTTTGAAAAGTGACCGTCTTGAAGAAGAGCATTAGGAATTTGATAGTTGTCCATGGATCTTTACTCAAGTGTGCTTAAACACATAGGTTTGTGAGATCGGCCCTTATACAATTGAAAGTTAAGAGGGGGATGAATGAAAATTATCGTAGTCCGCTGACATTTGTGATTAGTCGACTCTTCCTGCAGATTAGATTCTCAAAAAATAAATAAGAAGAGGACATAATATAAATGAAAGAAGATGTTTTGTACTGGTTCAGATCACCGATATGGTGTCTAGTCCAGTCCCCTGGGTTTCAAGGGTTTCCTTTAGAGCTTGAAGGGAACTTAGGTGGTACAAAGATTTGAACTTAAATTCCTGTCTGATATGCAAATTAGATATTCTACCTTGCCACAACCTCTACCCGTATGACCTACACTTGGACCTTTATTTTTCTTTTCTTTTTCAATTGTACACTCGCGTGAATACAAAGCTTTTTGAAAGACAAAAGAAGAAAAAAGTACAAGTTCATGTGAAGTACGTGCTTCATCACAACTAAAGCTAAGGGACGCTTATATAGACATATTGATTGCTCTTTTAAGGAAAACCCAGGGGTGTTTGTTTTGATTAAGGATTTTGAAGGAGTTGATTGAGAGTAATTTGCTAATTCATGTCCATATTAGATATGTACATGAGCAAATCAACTTTCTTCTTTGTGATATCTTCTCTTGATGATCTTCACGCAGCTTTGATTGATTGTCTTTCTCTTTAGTGATTTGCTGGTTGAGCTTATCTTTATGTCATTCTTGATTCTGTCCTAATTTATCTCCAGATTTCTTGATTAATTGACCTACTAAGATACTAGTATTGTAGTTGTCTTGACTTGATTCTGCTAAATCTTCTATGTTCCTTGAATGATTGTTTCCTTCTTTGTGTCGCTTGGGTTTTGAATTGATCTGCTTTCCTTCTTTGTGTTGTTTGTTGTAGGCTTGTATATTGGTCCATGTTTATCATTATTTTGATGAAAAATATCTTTACTACAAGCTCACTAAAAGATTCCTTCTTCCCTCAAATTCAACTTCTAATCCTAGTTCGAATATATCAATTATAGCTCGAGAGACATGTATTTAAGTACAGAGTATTTAAACTATTTTATTAAAACTTTGAGAAAGTGTAGTTGATTCATTCAATCTACTTCATCACAGGAAAAATAATACTCCCTATGTTTAAAAAAGAATGACCTTCCTTTTTTAATCTGTTTAAAAAAGAATGACCTCTTTCTTTTTTTGGTAACATTTTCACTTTAGCTTTCCACGTGGCATGTTTAAGGTCACAAGATTAAAGGGCAATTTTGTATATTTGACATAACTTTAAATTAAAGTTTTCTTTATTTACTTATACTCCGTGTCAAGTCAAACCAGGTCATTCTTTTTGAAATGAAGGGAGTAAAAAATACTAATAGCAAAAATTGAAAGATTGAATGCAGGGAAATGAAAGACCAGTTCCTGTATAAGACAATATCAACATGTGTACAGAAGTGATGCGGAAGCTGAAGATGCTGCAGAAGCTGATGTGTTATTTGAAGAACCTGTATAGTCTCTAGTCACTGAAGAGACTAAGTAACAATATATAGTATTGGTTGATAAAAATTTTACATCAATATTTGTAGGAAGTAACAAAGGATAAAATAACTTAGAGTCTGCATTGTTAAACTTTCATCTACGGTTTCTTCCTTCTTTTTTATGTAACATGTAACTCAAACCGTTGTACTTTGATTTCAAGAAAAAGTAGACATTAACACCACACTGTCGACGAATTCCCACTAAGTAGACATTAAGAACAGAGTATTTTTCACTATTTAGTGTAAACTTTGAACAAGAATTTTTGATTCATTCAATCATCTTCAAAACAGTGGAAATAATAAAGAACACGAAGAGCAAAAGCAGGACACTGCAATTGAAAGATTGAATGCAGGAATTTGTGATATGGGTTCCGTCTAAGTGGGGGAGTATGGCTAGATAGATGTGCAAGTTTGTTGCATGTGCATGGTGTTAGGAGTTTGGTTGAAATTGAATTTTATTAACTTCTTGTATTGTGTTTTATGAAGCCTTGATCATGTTGTAAAAGATGTTTATATGATGTTACCTTTCATATTAGCATGTCTATATCATGAATTGCCTCAAATTTGCATTTTTTAGAAAAATTGCTAAAATCACTGTAACACTAGACTGCTCACTGTAAACTTTCGCAAAATTTGACTAATTGATTCTTTGGTCTAAAATTGTTGAATGTGGTTATAACTGGTGTGTATAAGTATAATATATAATATAAAATGAGTTTGTGCTATTTGGAATGAACCATGTGAGTTTTGTAGCATAATGAGTTATAGAATTGTCTTCTAGTTTCTTGTTGTGTTGTGAATCTCTTGATTGTGTGAAATTTATGTTTTCTCCTTGATAATGTGTTGAATGGTTTGTTCATTAGATGCTAGTTGAGTCTTTATTCATGGAAGTGTTCGGAGAGTGGCAAGTGTCATTCGAGGAGGAATGTTGTCCAAGTGGGGGAGAATGTAAGATCCCGAAAATGACTTAGGTGAACTAGAGCCTTAAATTGTTTTCAAGATGGTCTAAGGTCCTAAAATGGTTTATAGAGTGTTATAGAAGCAGTATCTAAAGTAGTAGGTGCATTGGAAGTCAAACGTCAAGGGACGACCAAGACGTTCGACGACTAAGTCACCTATGTGCCTCATATGTCATTCTATGTGTTTATGTGTGATTCATGATGTTGTGAAGTCCTTAAATGAGTTAATATTTTGTATAAAGTCAGTGTGTCAAGTTTCGAGAAGTTTGGAGGTCAAACATCCAAGAACGTCCATGACATTCGAAAGATGTGCCTTGAAATGACCTTGTGTGTCTAGGCATGTTTTGTCGCGTTTTATGTGTTCTTTTTGGATGAAATTCATGTGAGAGGTGCTAAAATCATATGCGATCATGTTTGCGTTGGAAACGTCCGGCCAAACATCCCCAAGGAGCAACCAAGGGTCCTTGAGGAAGGACCCATGTTGGTGGCCAAGACTGCCCAAGGCAGTCCCACCTACGGATGACAATCGATGGCCAGTGGCCTGGTCGACGCCCCATAGGTGGTGGGCGTCATTTGGTACTTAGACTGGGGAGCTAATATACCAATTCCAGGTCTCTGAACTCATTGATGGAGGACAGGATGGCCCGTGTGTGGACCCCGTCGATGGGCAACGTCGATGGCACTATGTCCTGCATGCAGTTCACTGCCAAGTGAGGGGTGTACTTGTAAATTCACCCCACTTCAAAATAGAAGGTTTGACGGTTCCTAAGGGGTCTTTTGGGTATTTTAAATGTGTATATAAGTCTTAAACACATTGAAGACTTCATTATTCAAAATCAAAAACCCCCAAATCCCTTAGAATTTCCTTAAGACTCCATTGAAGTCCAAAGTCAAGGAAGAGCTTGGTGTGACAAATTGAGTGGAGATTCTTCATCAAATTGAAGAATTAGCTTAATTTAGGTATGGTTTTCTATCCTTGAAACTCATTTCATCAAGGAGCCCAACTTTCAAAGATGTTTTCTAAAGTTTTCAAAGTTGAACCTGGCCTATTTCATGATCTACCATGGGTTCTTGCATTAATTGTTTTTAATCATTGTTTAGTGATTGAATTGTTGTTATTAAGATGATTTTAACTTAATTAACCTATAAGCCCATGTAATTGATGAAACCTAGTTTTTGACTACTTTATGGGTTAAGTGATATTGTCTTGATGTTTATGAATTAATGTGTAGCTTCTTATGGGCTATCGAATGATGTAAGAATTGTATTCAATTGATATCTAATTGGTATTAGATTGATAAGTATATATTGAATTGACTTAGATTCATTGAGAAGTATAGTTTATGCATTGAATTGATGTTCATGGCCATGGGTAAGGGCCTTGGGATGTTGAATTGGGTGATTTGGCATTGGATTGAAGTGTTGATGATGGAGTGGTGGTACTATGCCCTATTTAAATTTATTTAATGTTAATTAGACTTCAATTATGTTGTGATTGGTATGGTCCACTTAAGGTGGCGGTGTTATGTGAACTGATGTGGCCTTGTCGGCGTTATTTTAAGTATTATGATGATCATGGTCTTGTCGGAACTACTTGAAGTATTATGTTGAATTATTGTAGTTGATTATGTGAAGTATGATCATATCTACCTATGTGAAGTAATGTGAAAGTATGTGTTTCTTCTATTGATGTTATTTAGGTGATCATGTCAGACTAATGACTATGTGTTGTGTGTAGTCTTAGAGTTGATGCATGATTGTTCCTATTTGGCTATATGAGTCTATAATTGTTATGTTGATGATGATATGGTAGTGTATAGGATGACTTTAATATGATAATGATTGTTCCTATGTGCTTCTAGAATGACATGCAATATGTGCTAAATTGAAGTAATGTTTGTCTTTTCTAGGTTGACTTAAATGCCTTACTATATACATGTATGATGTGAATATGTGATGTATTGACTTAGGAAGCTAAAGCGTCTTAGTCTTGTATGAATTTTAGGTGAGACCTTGAATGATGATAAGAGGGTCCTATATGTGAAACCTTAAACCTAGTGGTAAGGTTATGAAACTTGAAATCGAAAGCCGTAATGGTATCCTTCATGAAATGAATGATGGACTTAAGGTTGATTGGATGGAACGACATCATATAATTCCTTAGGAAAGTCATGATTAGTTTCTTGTCGCCATAGTGAGGTAACCCTAGTGGATCTTTATTTAGTAGGGTAAATGTAATTGGGTTATGAACTTGATATGGAACCCTTTTGTATGAACTTTAATGTAATTTAATCTATGAGATCGAAGGCTAGCACCGAGTTAGTATGGAAAGGGAAGTAGTTCTAGTTAAAGTATGAGACTAGATTACAAAGCATTCCCTTCATATTTTTTAACCATGTGCCTACATGGAATGTGTCCAAGTTCTACCATCGACAAGTAGAAAAACCTTATCGGAGTAGGATAGAACTCCAGATTCCATGTTTTGCTACCATGGTCTATGTCGGTTATTGCCTATTCTCATTATATGGGATACCTATTAGCATTAGAGAACTACTATGAGGTTTATGTGGTGGTATGAGATGCTATCTAGACATTGCACAATAGGCTTTAAAGGTGTTAGTTGGAGTCCCTAGGTCTTGTCTAAGACCGTTACTTGAATGTCCTTTATTTAATGTATGAGTCTCTTAATGAATTAATGAACTAATGACTTATGTTAGTAAGTACGTAAATGAATGAGTACCTAATCTAATGTGACTTAAGGATTCCTTAGTTAAAGTGAGAAGAGGGGATATGAGATGATCTCTTCATGTCTTACCTTGGGAAGTCTTGAGAATGACTCTAGTTAGGAAAGTTGGTTGATTTTGTGGACATGGTCTAAGCCTTAGGTAGTCTTAAGGATTACTTAGGTAATCTTGAAGAGGTCAATCATGGACGTTATCTTCTTGATTTACTTAAGTAGGTCTTTTGATAGTCTTTGGAAGGAGAATGCCATATCATCTTTATGGTTGTGTATTAAGTGAGCATGATTTTATCCGAGCTAGTCTATAGAATCTCTTGAGTGTGTGTGTAAGGGATTGTATGGGCGGTCTCTTCACAACTCACTCAAGTGAAACTAAGAGTCACCTTTGGTAGAAGGATCTTACATTGATGTTTATGATGTCTTGTAGGTGTGTATGTGACTCATCATAAGTAGTCTTGAGGATCATTTAGGCATGCCTAGAGAGGTTGTATGGTAGGTCTCTCTTTGTGTGACTTAAGTGAGTCTTAGGATAGCTTTAAGTGGGATAATTACATAATAGAAGATGTCTAAAAGTGAAGGAAATCAACTTCACTGTACTTCACTATACAGTGAATGAGGTTACTGTAAAGTGACCTCTAAGATTATGATGTTCGGTTTAAATGTTATCTTATGTGTTTGTAAGTTGATAAATGTTGTTATTATGATTATATTATGATATTTAAATGAAAATATGCATATTTCAAATAAATGTCCGTTTTCATGATTTTTATGCATTAAGCCATACTAAGTACATGTGGTTGTACTAATCCATGCTTTTATCTATCTTATAGTTCGTGGTAGGTGAGGAGCATTTGGGAAGCAAGACTTGGACCGTACCATCGTTCAAGAGAAGTTGAAGTATGTCCTCATTTGACTAGAGGGAGTATATGTCTTTTATGTTTCTTTTATGAAGTATTGTAATAAACTTAGTAGTACTATATTTTCTAATACGTATGGGCCGTGTCCCAAGTACTCTTGTTTCTTTAGTTTGATGAGATTGAGACTTAGCATTTCCTATGATTTTATAAGAAAGAGTTTTTAAAGACTATGATAAGTTTTGTGAAAAGTTTTAATTCCGCACTACTTTTCACTATGTATATGCAATGAATGATATGAAAGGGCTTGTATAAGACCTCCGAGAGGTTGAGTACGCCGGTTACAATCCGAGATTGTGCCCTAACTTGTAGGGTGTGGTCTTTCGATGTGACAGTCTTGGTATCAGAGCATAGGTTGGTGAAAGTAGTCTTAGGAGTCAAAAAGTCTCATGAAGTGACGTCTAGTAGAGTCTCGACCATCGATGTGAGTCGCGACACATCTATGTTCAAGAGGGTATAGGACGATAGAGTTTCCCTTCTTTTCTACTCCTATGTCGTGCGGTAGAGTAAATGTTATGAGTATCCTTCTTAATGTGTTTCCTTGTGTTTCTAGGAGATGAATACTAGAAAAAGGGCCGCTAGAAGGTTGGAAGAGGAGAGGGTGAATGAGGAGATTCCTTCTCAAGTTGAGAAAGTTGAGAAAGTTCCTCAAGATGGGAAAGGAGTCCAAGGTTCTCAAGGTGCTCAAGTGCCTCCTCAAGGTGATCATGTCCCTAATGTGGAAGGAGGTAATGAGGTTCCGGTGGTTCCCCCGGAATTGACTAATCAAGAGAATAGCGAGGCTTTGATTGCTTTAGCCCGAGCCGTAACTACTCAAGTAAATTTGAGTTTGGTGCCTAGGGGTGTGGAGAGAACTATGACCTCTAGGTTTAGAGACTTTGTGAGGATGAATCCTCCGATCTTTCTTGGCTCTAAGGTAGATGAAGATCCCCAAGAGTTCCTTGATGGTGTGTACAAGGTGTTGAGTGCTATGGGGGTTACATCTAGGGAGAAGGCAGAGTTGGCTTCGTATCAATTGAGGGATGTTTCTCAAATATGGTACACTAAATGGAAGGATAATAGGGCGGTGGAGTCGGATCCTATTGAGTGGGAAGAATTTAAGGAAGCTTTTATAGGTAAGTACTTTCCCCGTTAGAGGAGAGAGGTTAAGGTAGAGGAGTTTATCAATCTCAAGCAAGGCAATACGAGTGTTGAGGAATAATCTTTGAAGTTCTCAACCTTGTCTAGATATGCCTCATCCCTAGTGTCAAATCCAAGGGATGAAATGAGTAGTTTTGTGATAGGTGTCGCTGATCTAGTGAGGGAGGAATGCCGTACCGCTATGCTACATGATGATATGACCTTAGCTAGACTCATGGTGTATGCCCAATATATTGAAGATTCTAAACTTAGGAGGATGGCTATAAACTTGAAAAGGAGTGGTGCAAGTGATCAAGGGCATCATAAGTCCAAGAAGAGAGTTAACACTCAAGAAGAATCTAGGAGTGCTAAGTTCAAGATTGAGAAAGGAGGTAGTTCTCAAAATGACAAACCTACATGTGTCACTTGTGGTAAGAAACATTATGGTGAGTGTCTATTGGGTACCGGTAGTTGCTATGGTTGTGGAAAAGATGGACACAAGGTGAGAGATTGTCCTAACATTGCTTCTAAGGGAAAAGAGGGTAAGAAAGTTGCTCCTAGTGTTCCAAAGGAAGATGCTCCAACAAGGAGGCGTTTCTATGCACTCCGGACTAGAGGAGAGAATCCGGATGAGAGTGATGATGATGTTGGTAAGTCTTATTTCTCTTGTTGTGATATGGGTTCCGTCTAAGTGGGGGAGTATGGCTAGATAGATGTGCTAGTTTGTTGCATGTGCATGGTGTTAGGAGTTTGGTTGAAATTGAATTTTATTAACTTCTTGTATTGTGTTTTATGAAGCCTTGATCATATTGTAAAAGATGTTTATATGATGTTACCTTTCATATTAGCATGTCTATATCATGAATTGCCTCAAATTTGCATTTTTTAGAAAAATTGCTAAAATCACTGTAACACTAGACTGCTCACTGTAAAATTTCGCAAAATTTGACTAATTGATTCTTTGGTCTAAAATTGTTGAATGTGGTTATAACTGGTGTGTATAAGTATAATATAGAATATAAAATGAGTTTGTGCTATTTGGAATGAACCATGTGAGTTTTGTAGCATAATGAGTTATAGAATTGTCTTCTAGTTTTTTGTTGTGTTGTGAATCTCTTGATTGTGTGAAATTGATGTTTCCTCCTTGATAATGTGTTGAATGGTTTGTTCATGAGATTCTAGTTGAGTCTTTATTCTTGGAAGTGTTCGGAGAGTGGCAAGTGTCATTCGAGGAGGAATGTTGTCCAAGTGGGGGAGAATGTAAGATCCCGAAAATGACTTAGGTGAACTAGAGCCTAACATTGTTTTCAAGATGGTCTAAGGTCCTAAAATGGTTTATATAGTGTTATAGAGGCAGTATCTAAAGTAGTAGGTGCATTGGAAGTCAAACGTCAAGGGACGACCAAGACGTTCGACGACTAAGTCACCTATGTGCCTCATATGTCATTCTATGTGTTTATGTGTGATTCATGATGTTGTGAAGTCCTTAAATGAGTTAATATTTTGTATAAAGTCAGTGTGTCATGTATCGAGAAGTTTGGAGGTCAAACATCCAAGAACGTCCATGACATTCGAAAAATGTACCTTGAAATGACCTTGTGTGTCTAGGCATGTTTCGTCGCGTTTTATGTGTTCTTTTTGGATGAAATTCATGTGAGAGGTGCTAAAATAATATGCAATCATGTTTGGGTTGGAAACGTCCGGCCAAACATCCCTAAGGAGCAACCAAGGGTCCTTGAGGAAGGACCCATGTTGGTGGCCAAGACTGCCCAAGGCAGTCCCACCTACGGATGACAATCGATGGCCAGTGGCCTGGTCGACGCCCCATAGGTGGTGGGCGTCATTTGGTACTTAGACTGGGGAGCTAATATACCAATTCCAGGTCTCTGAACTCATCGATGGAGGACAGGATGGCCCGTGTGTGGACCCCATCGATGGGCAACGTCGATGGCACTATGTCCTGCATGCAGTTCACTGCCAAGTGAGGGGTGAACTTGTAAATTCACCCCACTTCAAAATAGAAGGTTTGGCGGTTCCTAAGGGGTCTTTTGGGTATTTTAAATGTGTATATAAGTCTTAAACACATTGAAGACTTCATTCTTTAAAATCAAAACCCCCCAAATCCCTTAGAAATTCCTTAAGACTCCATTGAAGTCCAAAGTCAAGGAAGAGCTTGGTGTGACAAATTGAGAGGATATGCTTCATCAAATTGAAGAATTATCTTAATTGAGGTATGGTTTTGGATCCTTGAAACTCGTTTCATCAAGGAGCCCAACTTTTAAAGATGTTTTCTAAAGTTTTCAAAGTTGAACTTGACCTATTTTATGATCTACCATGGGTTCTTGCATTAATGGTTTTTAATCATTGTTTAGTGATTGAATTGTTGTTATTAAGATCATTTTAACTTAACTAACCTATGAACCCACGTAATTGATGAACCCTAGTTTTTGACTACTTTATGGTTAAGTGATATTGTCTTGATGTTTATGAATTAATGTGTAGTTTCTTATGGGCTATCTAATGATGTAAGAATTGTATTCAATTGATATGTAATTGGTATTAGATTGATAAATCTATATTGTATTGACTTAGATTCATTGAGAATTATAGTTTATGCATTGAATTGATGTTCATGGCCATGGGTACGGGCCTTATGATGTTGAATTGGGTGATTTGGCATTGGATTGAAGTGTTTATGATGGAGTGATGGTACTTGCCCTATTTAAATTTATTTAATGTTAATTAGACTTCAATTATGTTGTGATTGGTATGGTCGACTTATGGTGGCGGTGTTATGTGAATTGATGTGGCCTTGTCGGTGTTATTTTAAGTATCTTGATGATCATGGCCTTGTCGGAACTACTTGAAGTATTATGTTGATTTATTGTAGTTGATTATGTGAATTATTATCATATCTACCTATGTGAAGTAATGTGAAAGTATGTGTTTCTTCTATTGATGTTATTTAGGTGATCATGTTAGACTAATGACTATGTGTTGTGTGTAGTCTTAGAGTTGATGGATGATTGTTCCTGTTTGGCTATATGAGTCAATAATTGTTATGTTGATGATGATATGGTAGTGTATAGGATGACTTTAATATGATAATGGTTGTTCCTATGTGCTTCTAGAATGACATGTAATATGTGCTAAAGTGAAGTAATGTTGTGTATTTTCTAGGTTGACTTAAGTGCCTTACTAGATACATGTATGATGTGAATATGTGATGTATTGACTTAGGAAGCTAAAGCGTCTTAGTCTTGTATGAATTTTAGGTGAGACCTTGAATGATGATAAGAGGGTCCTATATGTGAAACCTTGAACCTGGTGGTAAGGTTATGAAACTTGAAGTTGAAAGCCGTAATGGTATCCTTCATGAAATGAATGATGGACTTAAGGTTGATTGGTTGGAATGACATCATATCAATCCTTAGGAAAGTCATGATGAGATTCTTGTCGCCATAGTGAGGTACCCCTAGTGGACCTTTCTTTTGTAAGGTAAATGTAATAGGGTTATGAACTTGATATGGAACCCTTTTTGTATGAACCTTAATGTAATTTAATATATGAGAACGAAGGCTAGCACCGAGTGAGTAAGGGAAGGGAAGTAGTTCTAGTTAAAGTATGAGACTAGATTACAAATCATGCCCTTCATATTCCTTAACCATGTGCCTACATGGGATGTGTCCATGTTCTACCATTGGCAAGTAGAACAACCTCATCGGAGTTGGATAGACCTCCGGATTCCATGTTTTGATACCATGGTCTATGTCGGTTATTTCCTATTCTCATCATATGGGATACCTATTAGCATTAGAGAAGTTCTATGAGGTTTAGGTGGTGGTATGAGACACTATCTAGACATTGCACAATAGGCTTTGAAGGTGTTAGTTGGAGTCCCTAGGTCTTGTCTAAGACCATAACTTGAATGTCCTTTTTGTGATGTACGAGTTTCTTAATGAATTAATGAACTAATGACTTATGTTAGTAAGTATGTAAATGAATGAGTACCTAATCTAAAGTGACTTAAGGATTCCTTAGTTAAAGTGTGAAGAGGGCATATGGGATGATCTCTTCATGTCTTACCTAGGGAAGTCTTGAGAATGACTCTAGTTAGGGAAGTTGGTTGATTTTTTCGACATGATCTAAGACTTAGGTAGTCTTCAGGATTACTTAGGTAATCTTGAAGAGGTCAATCATGGACGTTATCTTCTTGATTTACTTAAGTAGGTCTTTTGATAGCCTTTGGAAGGAGAATGTCATATCATCTTTATGTTGGTGTATTAAGTGAGCATGATTCTATCCGAGGTAGTCTATAGGATCTCTTGAGTGTGTGTGTAAGAGATTGTATGGGCGATCGCTTCAAAACTCACTCAAGTGAGACTTCGAGTCACCTTTGGTAGAAGAATCTTACATTGATGTTTATGATGTCTTGTAGGTGTGTATGTGACTCATCATAAGTAGTCTTGGGGATCATTTAGGCATGCCTAGAGAGGTTGTATGGGCGGTCTCTCTTTGTGTGACTTAAGTGAGTCTTAGTATAGCTTTAAGTTGGATAATTACATATTAGAAGATGTCTAAAAGTGAAGGAAATCAACTTCACTGTATAGTGAAGGGGCTTCACTGTAACAGTGAATGAGGTTACTATAAAGTGACCTCTAAAATTATGATGTTTGGTTTAAATGTTATCTTATGTGTTTCTAAGTTGATAAATGTTGTTCTATTGATTATATTATGGTATTTTAATCAAAGATGCATATTTCAAATAAATGTCCGTTTTGATGATTTTTATGCATTAAGCCATACTTAGTACATGCGGTTGTACTAATCCATGCTTTTATCTATCTATATAGTTCTTGGTAGGTGAGGAACATTTGGGAAGCAAGACTTGGACCGTAGCATTGTTCAAGAGAAGTTGAAGTATGTCCTCATTTGACTCGAGGGCATATATGTCTTTTATGTTTCTTTTATGAAGTATTGTAATAAACTTAGTAGTACTATGTTTTCTAATTCGTATGGGCCGTGTCCCGAGTACTCTTGTTTCTTAAGTTTGATGAGATTGAGACTTAGCATTTCCTATGATTTTATAAGAAAGAGTTTTTAAAGATTATGATATGTTTTGTGAAAAGTTTTAATTCCGCACTACTTTTCACTATGTATATGCAATGAATGATATGAAAGGGCTTGTATAAGACCTCCGAGAGGTTGAGTACGCCGGTTACACTCCGAGATTGTTCCCTAACTTTTAGGGTGTGGTCTTGGGATTTGACAGTCCCTTTGAGTCTTTTTGAGGAATCTTCACAATTACTTATAATTTGTTTTAAGACTCGAGCAAGTGAGTTTGAAAATGAGGAGAATGTATTCAAACGTCTAATTTATCATCACAAGATCCTTAATATCATGAACCATAACTCTTGAATTCATAATTCACATTCAAGAGAGAGTTAATAGTAGAGTTCAAGAAAGCTATTAAGTTGAACTTGGAATCCTTTAAGATCAACCATCGATTTGAACTAAGTTTTGAGAAAGTAAGTATGAGAATGGGAAGAGTTGTATACACGAGTTCCATTTTTTTATGTTGACCCTCGAGTCATGTCGTTCATGCCCATAAATTCCGCATGAACTCCATAAGATTTTTGAGAAGAGTAGTATTTTCACGTTCTAAGTATTGAGTATTGAGTTCATAATTATTTTGTGATTATATTCCTAGTCATGGGACTATTACATGTTACTCATGAAGTCCTTGAGTTGAGTATTTCATGACCATAACTCCGCATGAACCCTATAAGTCGATCAGTCTTGCAATGAGAAGTATCTTTCAGTCCTTGAGTTGAGTAGTTCATACTCATGATTCCGCATTGACCCTCTGGATTGAATATTCTTGAAATGAGTAGTATCATTGATGTTATTGAGTCCCAAGTATTAAGTTCTATCTATGGTTATTGAAAATGTTGAATTGAGTTTTTTAAGTCCATAATTTGGTGTGAATGCTATTTTAAGAAGTCTTTTACAAATGCTTTAAACTTGTTTTAAGACTTGGGTTTTGAGTTGAGCAAAGCCTAGCAAATGAAGTTCATTTTCTTCAAAAGAGTTTATAGGAACTATGTATTCCCAAAGAGTAAATGTTTTTACATTTAAACAAGAAGAGAAACACTTATTTCCAACGAAGCCTTTGATCTAGTTTTTAAGTAAAGAGTAAATGCTTTCACATCTAAGAAAGAGAGGAAATATTGATTTCCTAGAGAACCTTTAGGCTAGTTTTTGAGTAATTATCTCAAACCACAGAAAGAGTTATGTTTATAAACATATGAGTCAGTTATATTTTGGGAGTAGTATTGATCACTAATATGGGGAGAGTTCAGACAACTCCAACACCCATAAAACATGTAGCCAACGTGGGTAGAAAAGGGTCATACTTTTTAGATGATTCCTTAGTGTTTTTTAGCATAGACTAGTGAATCTACTTAGCGTGATGTAAAACGTTGTATCATCACATAACTCATAAGTGATGATTGTCGGTTAGAGAAACTCTCACATATATATTTGTATTTTTATATACACAGAGTTTACTTGTATTTTCATATACAAACAAAGTTTGTAGTGTATCTTTGCATACAAAATGATTATATTGTATTCTTAAATATATTGAGTTACTTTCTGCTATTTTAAAAGCTTTCTGTATGTTGCATCTCTTATTATTGCTTTATATTGAGTTGAGTATCCATAGTTTGAGTACCAAGAGTCGAGTGTCTTATTATTGAGTTAAGCCTTATTTCACTGAGTTGAATATTTTGAAAAATCCAAAAAATTCTATAATTCAATCTCCGCCTCATCCGCTACAGTGGTACGCCGCTGCAGCGGAAAGAATTCCACTGCATCGGCACGAAGCGAGGTAGTAAGCTCCGTAGTAAGCTCCTTGGGGATTTTCAATTTCCGTCTTTCACAACATACTCTTAACCCACTACGTCCAGAAAGTACCCTTAATGCTACGGTCAATTCCCAGAGGTCTATTTATCCAAATTCAATTCCGTAAAGTCCTACAGATCTCTTAACGAGTTATCTAGACCATTATATAATAAAATTCCTATTTACTCCACCCGATTGCTACCAGATTTCCCTACACCTTGATTAGTCAAATTTCCACCAAATCTTGACAAGGTTGGGAAAATCCTAATACTACGAAAAAGTTTTCCTGGCCCCAATTTTTCCCCATTGGCATTTCAATAACGACAAAACCCAATTTTTACAATGATATCAATGTACCCCTCACTCTTTCCAGAGTGATCAACTAAGGACAAGTAGGCTAGAAAAGGAACAACTTACCCTATTCAACGAACAACTAGGATACTTGTCTCGCAAATTCTTCTCGGTCTCCCAAATATCTTACTCAACTGGATGATGCTTCCTTTGAACTTCCGCAGACTAAATATCTTTGGTCCTCAACTTCCGAACATCACTATCGATAATAGAAATCGGTTCCTCCTCATATTTGAGGTCCTTGTCTAGCACTATTGAGTCCCACTTAATTATTTAGTCACCATCAACGTTATATCTCTTCAACATAGACATATAAAATACGGGATGTACACCATACAAATTAGGAGGTAGTGCCAATCTATACGCCATTACTCCTATACGCTCAAGAATCTCAAAGGGACCAATACATATAGCCAGGACTCAACTTACCCCTCTTACCAAATCTCATCACCTTGTGATCCACATACTTCTTTTGTCTACTCTACGTGGCTACAAGTTTGGCTTTAATGCTCCTCACCTTATCTTGAGTTTCCTTTACTAAGTCAATCCCCAAAGATTTTACATCTCCAGATTCAAACCAACTTATGGGCAATCCACATCCTCTACCATATAACGCCTCAAATTGTGTCATATCAATGCTCGAGTGATAACTATTATTAGAGGAGAACTCACTTTGGGGTAGGAACTTATCCCAATGCCCTCTAAAGTCAATTACACAAGCTCTCAACATGTCTTCCAACACTTGAATAGTTATTTATGATTGTCCATCCATATGGGGAAGGAAGGCTGTACTAAAAGTGAGTTGTGTGACCAATTCATCATGCAACTTCCTCTAAAACTTGGAAGTGAAAAAGGTACCACGATCTGAGTGATGGAAAGGGGTACACCATGTATCCTCACTATCTCTTTTACATTAATTCTAGCCAATTGTTAAGTGTTGTAATCCACTCTCACCGGAATGAAATGTGATGACTTAGGCAACCTATAAACTACAACCCAAATAGAATCAAATTTCCCCAAAGTCTTTGGAAGACCAACCACAAAATCCATGGCTATCATTTCACACTTCTATTCCGAAATTGGCATATTCTGAAGTAGCCTCACATTCCTTATATGTTCATTGTTCAATTGTTGAAAATTTGACACTTCTACACAAACTTCTCGATATCTTGTCTTCTAGCTGACCACCAATAAACTCGTTTAAGATCTATATGCATCTTGGTCACACCCGGATAAAGAGAATAGCGTGAGCCATGAGCCTCCGCCAACAGCCTTGGGATCAAATCATCAACTCGTGGAACACATATTTTACCCTTATAGTTAAGAACACTATCCGCATCTAGAGTGCTCTCTTGAGACTTACCTATTGCAATCTTTATTCTAATCTAATCTAAATCTCAATGTTCAGATTGCTTAGCCTTGATTTCCTTTATTAACATGGACTTATCTTCAATGCTAGCTAACAACCCACCTCTTTTAGAAATGCCCAACTGCGCGAACATAGACTCTAAGGTCTGAATTTCTCTGGCAAAAAGTCGCTTGGTTCCACTAAAATAGGCTAAACTACCCATACTTATCGTTTTTTGACTCTAACCATTAGCCACAACAATTGCCTTACCCAGGTGGTATTGAATAGTCACATCATAATCTTTGAGTAATTCCATCAATCTTTGTTATCTTAAATTCAAATCCTTTTGGGTGTATACATGCTGAAAAATACAATGATTAATAAATACCTCACACTTAACTTCATACAAATAATGTCGCCAGATTTTAAGGGAAAATACCACCACTGCCAACTCCAAATCATTAGTGGGAATTTCTGTCGTGCACCTTTAACTGACGCAAGGTATAGGCTATGAAATTCTTATCATGAATCAACAAAACACCCAATCCATCATGTGAAGCCTCACAATAAACAATAAAGTCCTTACCCTAAACTGGTAATGTTAGAATGGGCGCGGTGGTGAAAAGAGTCTTAAGCTTTTGGAAGCTCTCCTCACATTTTTAAGTCCATTCAAATGGTACCTCCTTTTTGGTTAGATTGGTCAAGTGAGTAGCGATTGAGGCAAAATTCTTAACAAAACGACGATAGTAACTAGTAAGTCCCACAAAACTCCTTACTTTGATCAATGAACTAGGTCGTATCAGATTCTCAACCGCTTCAACCTTTTGGGGATCTACCCTTACCCTTTCTTTTGACACCACATGCCCCAAAAATGCAACTGACTTCAACTAAAATTCACACTTGCAAGATTTTGCATATAACTTTTGCTTTCCAAGGATACCCAAAATAGTACGAAGATTGTTAGCATGCTTTTCTTCACTTTTCGAATACACCAAAGTGTCATCAATAAAGGCTGTTACAAAAGTGTCAAGAAAAGGCTTGAATACTCTATTCACCAAGCTCATGAAAGCTGCAGGCACATTAGTCAACCCAAACGACATAACCAAAAATTCATAGTGTCCATAACGAGCCCTAAACGTCGTCTTGGGTATATCTTCAGGCCTAATCTTCAATTTTTGATACCTGAATATTTAATCAATCTTAGAGAAGACCGCTGCACCTTTTAATTTTTTAAAAAGATCATTTATCCTAGGTAAGGGTTACCTACTCCAAATAGTGACCTTATTCCATTGCCGGTAATCTATGCACATCCTCTTGCTACCATCCTTCTTCTTAACAAATAAAACTGGGGCACTCCATGGGTAAGCACTTGGACAAATAAAACCCTTATAAAAAAGCTTTTATATCTGAGTCATAAGCTCTCTCAACTCCGTCGGAGCCATGCGATTGGAGGGATAGAAATGGGGTACGTACCATGATCTAAGTCAATACAAAAATCTATGTCTCTATCCGGAGGCATGCCAGGAAAATCATTTGGAAAACTATATTAAATTCGGACACCACCGGAATAGACCCAATGGATGGAGCTTCAATCTCAACATCCCTAACATGAGCCAAATAAGCTAAAAATATTGTTCTACTAATTTAATAGCCGAGAGGAAGGATATAATCTTAGTTCGCTTAGGCTTGTACACCCGTTCCTACTCTAATTTTTCCCTTCCCGAAATTTCTAAAGTCACAGACTTAGTATTACAATTAAGAACAGTATAATGGGGAGACAACCAAGTCCTACCTAAGATTATGTCAAAGCCCACCATATCCAAAATCACCAAATCAGCCCAAGTGTGAAATCCAATAAACAAAATAGGGCAAGCACGATACACATCGATGACTATTACTTACTCGCCAACTAGGGTAGAAACACGTATAGGGTTATAAATAATATCACGTAACATCTCAAAATCAGAGGCAAATCTCACATAGACATAAGAATAGGTGGAACCCGGATCAAATAATACATTATCCATTCACTCACAGAAAAGAATAGTATATGTGATCATTGCATCAGTCGCCTCTGCCTTGTTCTTGCCCGAAAAGGCATAACATTGAGCTCTATCATCAACACAAGCCACATCTCTGCCTGGTTGCGCATTACCTATACCCCCGTTACCATTTCCTCTACCTCCATGGCCTTTCTTATTTCCTCTTCGTCCTACTTGTGGATATCCCCTACAATTATTTCCATTTCACGCGGGTACAATTGCTCGAGAAGGTTGTTGTACGGACTCAAGCGAACGTGGTTGGGGGCAGTTCCTCATCACGTGTCCAAGTTCTCCACAGCTAAAGCAAGTGCGGGCCACCAGAGCATTTGCTTCCCGCCACGTGCCCAACCCTCTGAATATCTGAAAAATTATTAGAAAGAGTCCCCGAATAGGTACCAGTAGAGGCGAGCATGGGGGACTAAATTTTCTTGGTCGCGAGTGTAGGTCGACCGGATCATCTAGCATAGGAGCCCTGAAAATTTCCAGAATTTTTGGCCTCTTAGCCAATGCCTTAGCTTGACCGTCTCGCTTCAACCCCTCCACCTTCTTGACATGATCAGTCACTTCATTGAAGCTCCTTCCCGCACAAGTCATGTGAACGGATAACACTTGTAGCTTAGAATCAAAACGTTTAATAAAAAACCAGATCCTCTCCTCTTCAGTGGTATCTAATTGTGTAGCATATCTAGATAAATCATGGAACTTGGCTTCATAAGAAGCTACATACATACAATATTGTTGTAATGCCATAAACTCATCCTTCTTGCGATCTCTCAAAGTCCTAGGCACATACTTCTCTAAAAACAAGGCATGAAATTGGGTCGAAGTAAGTGGAGGTAATGTGGATGCTCTGCGTTCCATATAATCTCTCCACCATTGCTTGGACTGACCTTGAAGTTGAAACAACACGAACTCAACCCCATGTTGGTGAACGATACGCAACTTATGCAACCTCTCATAACAATCCAATATGAACTCATTGGCATCCTCTGTCTCAGAACAAAGAAATATCGGGGGCTTGAGCTTCAAAAACATTGTCAACATATCATGCCACTACTGGTCATCAAAAAAACCATCAAAGGACGGAAGAAAGCATCATTATCTACCTCCCAAACCGTCTTGGGCACAATGTTAGCAACAGGAGAAGTTGGGGGTACTTGAGTAGGTGGAATCATCTCCAGACCAAACAACCCTTTCAAAAATGACATGATCTGTTGAGATAACACCGGATCAATAGGAGGGACTCCTGTAGCTTCAACCTGCCCTCCTTTCTCATTTTCAACCTCCTCAACATTCTCAAACTCAACTTCTTCTTCAATCTCTTCGTTATGAACTAGAGGGTTCTCATTCACCAGAACATAGTCATTTGGCACCAAATTCACAATAGGCGCCCACTATCCCACGACCTGTTCCCCTAGCTCTTCCTCTAACTCAGCCTCGACCGCGACCTCTCCCTGCGGGTTCCTCAGCTGGAGCATTAGTAAGAGCTACAACCCTAACATCGTTACACCTAGTTTTAACCATCTGCAAATAGAAGAGTTAAAGAATTTAGATACCAATTCAAATTGCTAGATACCAATTGGAATCAAGTCATAGCACAAAAGAGACAAGAGAAAATAGAGGTTTCCCAAAGTCTTATAGCCTCTCAATGAAAAGTAAAGTCGTCCCTGTACCGTTCCACGAGACTCTATTAGACTCGTTTCGGTCAATCAAGATCAACGAATCTAGGATCTAATACCAACTTTGTCACGACCCAGATCATCGTGATTGGCACCTACACTACAAATTGGTGGGAGAACCACTACTAGAAACCAACCAAAGCAATAAATCTAAAAATTGAGGCATTTAAGTTACGTAAACAAGTTAAATAACTAAGATAAGTTCCATTACTAATTAAAAATCTAATAACTAACTAACAATGCGGAAGATAAATCTAGAATCTGAAATTCAATGTACCAAAACTACAAACGAGCGCTAAATCTAATAAAAATTTCTAGTGAATTGTCTAACTAGATTATGATATTCTTCTTCTACTTCATAAAATTAAATATTCGTGTACTTTTCTCCTGTTGAGTGACTTACTGACACCATTGTTTTTTTGTCAATAAGTTGGTGAATAAAATTTTTTCATCCTGAGTGAATGTAACTCTTTAAACCTCTGGTGAGGGGAATCATTTTTAAAGGGGAAATTGTTCATTCACTGGACTCATTTTTCCTTTCTATTTCATTCTATTTTTACATATCCTAGTATGTTTTTTACACTCATTAATTTATGCTTATGATATTTATTGTTCCTTTTGAATACATGTTTTAAACTCAGTTTTTATGTTTTTGCAAAGTCATTGTCTCCAGTTATATTGAACATATACGCATATAGTATGTAAATTTATTGTGCAGAATAAAATTATTGTACTCACTTCCAAGAATTCTCGCTTATAATCTATGCAACTTAAATGTTTCTTTATATTACAAAAAGCCTTTGTATATATATTCTCATTTTCTTCTTTATTTTTCATTTAATGTTTATTAAAGAACCAATGATTTATTATTTTGTGAATAATTCATTCATTAGAGGTTCTTGAGTTATATGATAATGACAAATAATCAAATTCATGTTGGAATATTGCTAATATTTTTTTAAGAACCTATTTTTCCATTATTTTTAATTTATGGATATTAGTAAAAAATTAATTGCAAAGTCAATGTAATTATTATTTATAACCGGGCTAAGCGTGGTAAAATTACATAGTTACTTGAAATTTGTAGAAGACTCCTCAAATGATTCAAATGGACTTTCCCAAAATGTTCGAAAGAACTCTTAAGACCTAACTCTTAGCTCTACCTTGAATATGAATTATGAATTCAAGGTTATGATTTGTGGTAGAAAATATATCTTGATGTTTAGTAGTGTTTTTAGATAGTTAAGAATGAAAAATGATTGAAAAACACAGTCTGGGGAGTAAGTCCACGACGCGGAGATGGATTAAAATGTTTGCTGGAAATAATTTTTGAAATAGTGGATTCCGCGATGCAAAGAGAAAATTTACACACGGGAGGAACAGGTTCCCGACGCGGACCTGCTACATGTTACTTGTCCAACTTTTTCTTCCTCGTTTTCTAACCCCAATTAGCCTAAATTTGATTCTTTTGCTCAATTTATCTTTAAATCTAGATACCCACTACATGTTCTCAAGAATCTAAGCAAACACAACTCTAGAATCGACTCGATTTCCTCAAGAAACTCATCAATGTCAGCCCAATTCAAGAATGAAAGTAAATTCATGAATATATAACAAGAAAATCAGTGCTTCAACTTTTAGAACGATTTTAAAGCTGAGTTTTAAGATGATTGGTGTGTGGGTAAACAAACCCAACACTATGTAAGCTTACATAAAGGAAGGAATCATCTTTATCTAAGAACTTGAAGGAAAATCTTGGAAGATGAACTTAGCCTTAGCGTTGCTTGATTTTCGTGAGCATAGAATCTTTGGAGTGAATGAGAGAGTTTGACTTGTAAAAACAGATTTTCTACACATTTAGCGCAATTTAGATGACTTTATAAGGGTTTTTAGGACTAAAATACCCCTAAAGAATTAATTAAGACAAGCTGGGAGCCGAGCCATCGTGGAGCTGCTGCCTGGTTTGCGAAGGTGGTGAATAACATATCAAAACACTTTACTATAACCTAGTATTTGGTGATTGGAAAAGCTACAACATATGAGAATTGATGATTATTTTGTCTTTGAACTAAATCATATATATATATATATATATATATATATATATATATATATATATATATATATATATATATATATATATATATATATATATATATATATATATATATATAAAAGGAAATCCTCAACCCGGTTACGTGGCGCCCCCAAAAAGAAGGATTCCATTTTTTTAAATATATTTCCAAAAGTACCCTTCCCTCCTCTCAAAACCCCACATTCAATTGCTTCTCCTCCAATACAAACGTAACCCTTCATAACAGACGTGACTAAAGCCTCTTGCCTCTTTACACAATCTTCCTCCATTTTCCAAACAACTTTCATACAACAACTTCCTGTACATAATATGATAGTTTGGAAATCGCCGATGTTCTTCATGTTCCATCCCAACAATCTTTCCTTCAGTACCTTCCGCGACTGAATTTGAAATTTCTCTTCTCATGTGTTCACGTTGTGCAAAACACCGCCCTACAAAACATTTCGGTATGATTCTTTATCAATATCCTCCTCGTGCTTCCTTTTAGTTCCCAATAACTTACCCTTAACGTCTTTTATAGAAAAAGAGATTCGAATGCTTTTGAAATTTATCCTTTGCTGCGTTTGTCGTGTGCAGAAGCCGACCCAAGTCTCTATCAACCATTCAGGACGATGCTTTATCAATATCATGCTTATTTTGTGTTTCATTCTACTTCTACTCATCAAAGTCCCCTTAAAACCTTAATATCTAAATAAAAACTCAATTTTTTCGATGCAGTCTTTCAAGTTCTGCATAGAGCCAACCACACTGGCTAAAGACCATCCAGGTACATGCTTTACAGTTTGCACACACATCGTTTTAATTCTGTTCTAACCCAATTGATGGAATCATGTAAGGATATATTTGTTTTGTATGTCATGAATGCATCTATACGCTAGCATTTTTAATGAAAAGGAAATTCCATAGAATATGAGTGTTAAATATCATTTTTTCTTGGATGACTTATTTTCTATTGTCCATTTGTTGTCCAATTGCCTTGCAAACAATTAAGTAATATGATTGAGAAAGAACAGTTTAGCAAGACCATATAGTATATTTTGACATTAAAGTTAATTAAATCTATTTTGATTGTCTGCATTTTATAGTTTTATGGTATTAGAATAACATACTGAAAGTTCTGAACTACAAGAACATCAAAAGGTAAGACTTAAGAAGCAATATTAATCTGCTATTGCACTACTCACATCATGACATATGATTTCATAAAGGAAATTCTCAGAGTAATGCAAAATTATATATTTTGCTTCATATAACTCAAATGAAAGACATGTAATTGCTTTGAGATTTCATATGGCCTTCATGCATATGACACATTAGCCAGGTAAGTTCTAAAAAAAAAAACAGAAGCACCCTACTACTTTCTAATGACACACTCGCCTTTTAAATTAAATTGTTTACTTACTATATTTTCCTTCCCTAAACTTCTAAGGTTTTTACTTTTGAAATCTCCGGTTTCCAGTTATACCAAATTCACTCTAACATGCCCAATGTATTATTCTCTCACCTTCGCTCCTTGAGTAGATTAAAATATCCTGAATGAACACAATCACAAACATGTCAAGGTATTGTCTAAAAACTCTATTCATCATATCAGTGAACGCCACCAGAGCATTATTCACGGCATAACCAAAAACTCATAATGACATACCGAGTTCGAAAAGCCATCTTCGGAATGTCATCATCTTTCACCCTCATGTGGTGATAACCCGATCGGAGATCAATCATAGAGAAATCTTGGAAAACATTGGATGCTTGAAAATTGATCCCAACAGTATTTCAATGCATTTTTCCGTTTTACTTATATATTACCTATCAATTGTTATGGGTTTAAAATCCTTCCAGGATGCTAAAAGATGTAACACACACCATATGGTTTTCCCTTATGCTCTACCACACAGGTTTTGTGCATAAATAAATCCTTCAGATTTACAAAAGTTTTTATTGTGCTTTAGATTCTCCTTTCCATATATTTTCTCCTTTCATTCATTTTGAAATCTTACTTCAAACTTTTAACCAGATCCTTTTTTGCAATCTACATTTTTTTACGGGTTGCTCAAAATTGCTCTATAATCTTATAACTTTACACTAATTTTTCCATTATTCAAATGTATTTTTCATTTTACTTAAAATTTATCTTCCAAGTGTTATGCCTTTCAAAGACTACTAGGATTCAATAAGATATTACACTGTTTTTTTTTCTTATACTCTGTGGGATTATTAACTTGAGAAGCAAAACATATAGATACAAGTTCTTTACTGGAGAAGAAAAATATTACGGTATTGTTACTATTCGAATCATTGTCTTCTATGCTTATGGATAATAGGCCAAAAGAACTATTGAACTTCCAACCTAAAAAAAAAAAAGAAAAAACTTGAACTACATCGTTGTCTTTGCCACTTTTACACTTACCTTTACGTATGGCGGGAAGCTTGAAACTTTATGTATAATTTATATATTTTCATGTATTTCCAATTATTGCCTTATGGTCATCTTTGTTAATTGTAGTTCATCTCTTAACCACACCTCTCTGAATTGGAAAAGAACAAGGTATGCTAACAACTTCTGGACTGGAAAAGAACAAGGTATGCTCACAACTTCTAGACGGGAAAAGATAAAGATTAAGGTATATTTACAATTCTAGTCATTACCTATTTGTGCTAATATTTCATGGGCTACTTAAAAATACTCCTGAACTGCGGACCAAAAAAATCTTATCTACATCGTTGTCATAGCAACTTTTAACCTTGCCTTTTATGTATCGCTGGAGGCTTGAAAATTTTGAAACGTTATGCTAATTTTATATAATTTCATGCCTCCCCTTTTATTAAATTATGGTCGCCTTTGTTTATTGCAGTTTATCTCTTAGCCGAACTTACTCCTACATTCATTTAATTATAAAAGTTCTCCTCTCCTTCCTTCGATGATATGAAAAATGCCACCTCAAATCCCTATGTACCATCCAGGTATGACTATATAGAGTTTATCCTGGTTTCTAAAGTATATTATTATCATAGTGATGAGTTGAAATATTAAGATGTAAGTTACCATCCCAACTGGGCGGATCCACATGGGGTCTAGGGGGTTCACCCGGACCCTCTCGGTAAAAAAATACACGATATATATAAGGTAAATTTTCTACATTTATGTGTATATATATATATTTTAAACCCTCTCAATGACAAAGACAAGCAGATAGCCCAGTGGTAGGTCTCCTTCAAATTAAGCTCCACCTTGAGGGCTCAAATACCTTTGATAGTATATTATTTTAAGTTTCAATTTTTTCCTTTTTTATTTAAGTTTCAGTTCCATCTTTCACGTTTTTTTTAGTTTTCTATTTTATAAAACATGCTAAAAGTGTGGTTTTAAACTAAAAAAAATTCAAGGGTCCGCTACTAAAACTATATACTACTACCTTGAATGATCTGCTAAATTTCAATTAGCACAACATCAAATGATCGATGTTGCATCATTCACTGTCATTAGCTGATTAGAATTTATCTTCCCCTCCCTATATTTTTCAGATGAAAATTCACACCGCTATCTAGCAGCTGGATGTTTAAATGGTGGGTGGACTTTTAGAGCAGTATCCATGGTTCTAATACATAACAGTAATTAATAGGGAAAAGTTTTCATATGAAAGAGGATGTAGACATCTTGGTTCTTATCAAGTAAAACATTAAACCAACATGACATATAGGTCTTGACAAATGTATAAATTCAGGTGCATCTACTATAAAATCTAACATATGGTAGACATGGAAAATGTTAATCGTATTAAAAAATAATAACAATAATAGAGTTTTGAAAGGGAGACAAAACTACTCTTTATTCCTTTCTGTCTTTCTATTGTACATGCTTTTCAGAAATTAGTAATTAAAATATTTGTTCATGTGTTTGGTAGATATGTATCCGGTGATCATGCAGTCAGAAGGTCTTGACATCACACAAAGTTTCATGAACACATGAAAATCATGGTTGACTACGTTGATTTTAGAGGGTATTATACAATTCTGGTAATGTTGGCCAGGAGGAATGGAAGCCCAGAACACTTTGTGTTGTATATGAGATGTTAGCGATCACTCGGAACATTTCTTTTGTGAATTTTAGACGTAAGAGTGATTGGTCGACAGTCATAACTTGAAGTCGTTAATCACACGGTCTTAGATATATGTATCAGAATATTTGAGACATAATCATGTGCAAGTTTATATAAAGTTGAATCCGAATCCGCTGATGTGGCACCACCACAAACCAGGAAACTCACTTATCTATTTTTGTCAAATGCCAAAAACACGGCAAAAACTAATCTCCCTATACCACCCTTCAAATTCAAAACTTTCTTTCCCATATCTACCTATACAAAGCCTTGCAATAATGTTTGGCCCATTCCCCTAATAAACCTATCTCCTTCCTAATTTTCATTTTCTTTCACACCAACGTACCTTGAACACTATCACCATTAAACATTAAACAAATGCTTACCACAAATTATCGAAGACTATTTTGGTTTGGTCCTGAAAGGTTGCTTATGGGAAATTTTGTCCATCCCTTAGTAGGAGGATAATGCTAAGTGACCTGACAGCTCGCGAGGATTCAACTATGCTACTGAATATGATACCGTCCTGAGGAGATCTTTGACCTCTAATATGAAAAGTGTATCTCTAAATCTTAATTTATATTGGTCGCCTTCGAAAAAACAAAATTTACTTCAATCTCTGTGATTCCCCAATTCTAGCTGATGGAGGTAAACACCTACTATATTAAATCTTATTGTCTTAAGTCATGTTTTAAGAAAAACTATGTTTTTAGTTCATGATAACTCAATTAGATTTAAATTTTGTCTACGTAAAATAGAACAAATGTATATATTGGGTCTAACTTTTCTTCCGGGCCATAAATTTATGAACATCGTAATTACTATTCCTATGTTGCTTAAATGGGTACTTCTTGGGAAGGTTTTCATAATCTGCACACTTTTACAAGGATCCCAATAATTTTTCCTTACATCCGACGTATTTTTCACAATCATAATTGCAATTTTTTCTATGTTGTATTTATTGTTGTATTTGTATTTACAACTTTAATTTGTGTTACCTGAGCATAGGGTCTTTTGCGAACAAGCTTTTTACGTAGGGGTAAGGTAAGTGTCCTCTCTACCCTTGCCGGATCCCAATGTCTTTTGCCTAGGGAATTATTGCAAATGATAATGGATGAATATAAATAAAATGATTTGCTGAGACATTATTTAATCCAAAGGAGCATATGTTGTTTGATCAAATTAAAAATATGTGATTTGTTATGTTTATTAAATTTATCAGCTACACATCAAATTAAATAAGATGCACAACACTTGGGTTAGGTATCAATAGACCTTGCATAGGAGAAAAATACTAAAAATTGATGAATCAAATGTTATTAACTACTCAGGAAAAGATAAAGATAAATATAGGGAATGAAATCAAATATTCTTTACAAATCAGTGTACTCCCAAAAAGTACAAATATTACTAATGATCATAGGTAGGCTAATTGATGTAGTTTATCACCGCGCGAAGCGCATACAATTTTCCTAGTGTGTTATAAGTGTACACAAAGTTAGAGAAATTGAGTATACTATATCGGCTCAACCTTTTCTGTTTGGAAGACACAAAGGAATCTTTTCCCATGCACGAGGAATTAGAAACATTACAGACATCCCAAACAATATTGCTTCATTAAAGTCAATCACACAATGCAGAAGCCATCAACTTAAAGATTTAGCCATGGTGATTAAGTAATATGTTGCAGATATTATGGGAGAAGACAAGCTTGGGGTAAGCGTCTACAAGTGATTTTGTGCGTGAAATTGGGTCCTTATTTAGGTCATGTTAGGTCCTTATTTCCAAGCATTTGTTGTGAGTATATCAACTTCGGGAGAATAACCATTAAAACTTTGCCTTTTGTGACATTTTTACATTTACTCAAAATCTCCATAAAATCTTCTTGCTACATTTACTGCAGTCACTAGCCCATAAAATAGTAAAATGGACACCGACTTTATGGTGTTACTGTGCATATTATGTTAAGTGAACCATGGAGAACCACAATGACTAGATCTAATGCAAACACCTGGTTACTAGAATTTAAGAACAAAACAAATTCATTTTTGCAAAATCGAGGTGTGAAGATGATTGATGATATCAGTAAATTCACGTAAAAAATGCAAAAAAGGTTGTATCAAAAGAAATATAAAAACTGAGAAAGAATGTGCTTGCTCTCAGACCTTTCAAGAACAATAGTACATGATGTTTTGGAAAAACTGTGATCAAACAGCTCGAGTTATCACAAGAACCTTCCATATTTGTTAATACTAACAAAAGATGGGACGACGCCAGATTTGTTTCTTCAATTGTTTCCTTCAATGATGAAGATGGTTTGTGTTCATTTCTACACAAATATCTAAGATATGAGTCATATGACTACTGTTGTTAGTTTAACTTATGCTGCGAAAAACTGCAGACTAAAAAATCTAGCTTAGAGTTCCTTTCGATTATGCAGAAAAATGAAAACAAAGACGTGAATGAATGTAGCTTTATTCTTGTACTAATCCAAAAGCTTTCGGTCAGACTGACTGAAAGAATTTAGACCCTATATTATATTATTACAAATTCAGTTTTGAATTAAGTTAATACATCTCTGTTCAATTTAGAAATCATATTCCTCTATTCAAACATGCCCCGGTACTTTGTACTCTTATTTGCTATAGATATCTTATATATTACACTCTATTCTACGTAATCCATCATTCATCAACTTAAAATTCCCATGCACGAGGAATTAGAAATATTATGGAGATCGCAAACAATATTACCTAATTAAAGATAATCTATACGGAAAGCGACTCTCACCGCATACATCTCGGACAAAGACTCAAAAATCCATCCCGAGCCTTTTCTTCCACCTCTTCTCTCCATCAACTTGAAGATTATGTTGCAGATATGATGGGAGAAGACAAGCTTGGGGTATTCTTCCACAAGTGAGTTTGTGCGTTAAATGTGATTCTTATTTAGGTCATGTTAGGTCCTTATTTCTAGGAATTTGCTGTGAGTATATGAACTTCGGCAGAGTGACCATAAAAACTTTGACTTTTGTAGCATCTTTACTTTACTCACAATCTCTATAGAATCTGCTTTCTGCATTTATTGTAGTCACTAGCCTTTCAAATAGCGAAATGGATATCGTTTCTTTGATGTTACGTGAAGACGACCGATGATATCATCAAATTCAAGTAAAAATGCAGAAAAGGTTCTATAAAAAGAAATATCCAAACTAAGAAAGAATGTTGTTGCTTTAAGATCTTTCAAGAACGATACTACAAGATTTTGGAGAACTGTGACCGAACAGCTAGAGTAATCACAAGAAACTTCTATATTTGTTAATACTATCAAAAGATGGGAGGAAACCTGATTTTTTTTCTTCAATTGTTTCCGTCAACGATGAATATGGTTTGTGTTAATTTCTACACAAATATCTAAGATATGAGTGATATGACTACTGTTGTTAGTTTAACTTATGTTGCGAAAAACTGCAGATAGAAAGCGCAAGCTGAGAGTTCCCCTCGACCAAACATAGAAGGGAAGCATAAATGGCTCAAGAAGAGCGTTCTATGCTAAATGCAGGTAGTTGTTCAGAGGGTTATGCAACTCTCTCTAAGGGCCATTCCGAACAGTTAAGCAACCAACAACTCATGTTTCGATTATGCAGAAAAAAGGAAACAAAGACTTGAATGAATTCCCTGTTACAAAATTAGTTGTCTTAAGATAATACATCTCTGTTCAATTTAGAAATCACACTCCTCTATTCAAACATATCCTAATAATTTATAATCTTATTTTCTTCGATATCTTATATACTTAACTTTATTTTACGAAATCCATCAACATAAAGATTCAACCCTGATGATTAAAGAGTCCTTAATTAGGTCATGTTAGGTCCTTATTTCCAGGCATTCTCTGTAAGTACATCAATTTATTTCTCACATTAATCTCCTTTGTAGTGAGGAGCATATATAAGAAAGGTTGACAAAGAACATCAAAACTACTAAACAATTACATGAACTTAAAATAACACTATAATTATAGGAATGAAACACAAGTACAAAAAGGTAATTGCGCAGACTAAATTGGGAAGTTCAAGAATTCCAATTTCATAATAAGGTCTTCAGCTATTACAATTATATGAAAGATTAATAATAAACCAAAGACTATGATAGCATATATTTAATTTTTAGTCCTAAATTATTGGACCTTCCCACTTAGAGCCAGACTGAGAAAGCAATTTGAACACTAAAGTAGCAGATGTAGAATCCCAATAAAGCCCAATTTCATCACCCTCGCCCAATCTGCGACCATGAGAGAAAAATCGTCATTGAACAACTTCCTGAACTAAACACTTCCACCTTCATACTTTTTAGGGATATTCTCCTCAGTTACATCCCACATGCCAACACACACCTTGCAGCCATTCTCCAAACTTTTGGCCACGTCCAATGTCCAGTAACGAAGGATGTACTCAAACATCTCAAAACATGGAATCATCAACATTCCTACAACGATCTCATCATGGGTAAGCTTTTTCTTGATCTTTCATGGTTTTTGCAGATTAATTCTTGGGCCAGGGTATAAGTCCCTTATCTCCACCAATTCTCAAGTCACCTCATATGGAGTATTGTTAATGTTACAAGCTTCTTCTTCAGCTTTTGAGGGAAAGAAATTGTAAAAAAACGTTTTTTTTTCATGCTTAGCAAAGGTGTCTGATCAGACATTGAAGAAGGTGAGGATGAAAAGAGAGAGGCACAACACCTTATAAAGACATAATTAGGTTTTCTATTCCATTTTGAGCGGGAGTCATAAAAAAATTTACTATTTAAAAATTTTAAACTTGTTTCTTAAGGGACTTTCAGAGAAGAGTTATAAAATAGGATAAATATGTCAGTTGGCATTTAAATTCGGGATAACAATTCCGAGATTGTTGTCTTACCTAAAGTGTGGAAAAAAATAAGATTTTAACTGGTATTCATCGATGGTGTAGAAATTTTTACATGGTAAAGTAACTTAATGGGAAAATATCCAACTTTTTGGTCAAAATTCATGAATAATTTACACAACTGTCAACCCATCCTTTCTTGCAAATAGAAGTAAATAAGAGTAAACAAAAATTTGATAAAATAATTTTGATCTCTTGACCAAAATACAGGCCTAATTTGTGAATCACGAACCTTAGAAAATAAATTGAAAATTAACTTTGATAAATAATGATACCAATATAGCCCAATTTCATCACCAACACCCAATCCGCAATCCTTGATCAATTTTTCGATGGATAGAAAATAGTCATCATTAGACGACTTCATAAAAGTATAATTTTTATCTTCATACTTCTTAATGTCATTCTTCTCTGTTATATCCACAAGTCAATACACACCCCATTCCCATTCACCAAACTTCTTTCCAGGTTCAAATTCTAGTATGGAAAAATGTACACAAACGTCGCAAAAAAATGGAATCGACAAATTTTCAACAGTGCTGAGTTCTTAGTGAGTAATCTTTTTCATGATCTGTCTCACGGTATTCAGATTGAATATTAGGGGAGGGCCTATCTCTATTAGCTCTTCAATCTTTACCCGTGATGTGTTGTTAACTTTGCAGGCTTCTTCTTGAGGGTTTGATGGCATGAAACTGAAAGGAGGATATATTTGCGGGTCATTATTTTGATTAACATATATTTATGTCATTTTTTTCTTATTTATTTGGCTAATTTAAGAAAATAGATTGCCTTTTTAATTTTGTCCTTATGTGAAATTATTCCAAAATATAACACTTGAGAAATTATCCTCCCTAATATAATGTTTGCTCATATATTTCTCAACCTTAGATACTACATAATGGGATACTGTCTGATGTTTGTAATAACTTACATAATTTTAGATCGTAGTTGGACATTTCTCGTACAATTATCAGCTTGCTCGAAAGGGATATTTAGAGTGTTGGTCGAAAGGTACATACACCTGTAAAAGATTATTTATTTTTAAAGAAGGTCACTTATTAGAGAAAAGGCTCAAATATGTCATCGAACTTCAGTGGTCTTTATTTTTGTTCCCCATAAGAAAAGACTTAAAAGAATGGCATTTCGTGTTAGCGGGGTTTCGCGAAAGGTCAAACGCGAAACGGTGTGATATATATAGTCTACCTTAGTGCAATCATTAGCGACTTCTTTCATGCTCAAATCAATGATATAAAGGTCACACATAGATAATTTTATGTTGTTTAAGGCTCCCCCCCCCCCAAATACATATATATATATATATATATATATATATATATATATATATATATATATATATATATATATATATATATATATATAAAGATGGTAGTATACTAGATCTTTTCTTAAATTGATTTCTCAATGATGGATAGGCTTTATATACCATTCCCTATGGGATTCGAACCGGAATCTTCGTTGGGTTTTTACGGACTACAACATCTCAATATTTTAATTAGTTTTGGAGAGTAATTTGAGCATTATCAGAAACCTATAACATCATGACTTTCAAAATCATTGATATGAAAGATATGGGTTAAGTAGACTATATATTAGGTGTTAAGATCCAAAGATACCATTCCAAGAATATTTTGAATTTATCTAGAGAAACTTATATTAAGAAAATATTGGAATACTTTTGAATGAATAGTTACAAATTCATGGATACTTTTGTAGGCAACGGGTGAAACTTTAAGCCTATGAAATGTGTCCAAAGACTAACAAAGAAAAGGAAGGCAAGTTCTAAGTTTCATATTATAGTGGTATCGAGAGTCTTATGTATACTATGGTGTCTATTGTAACATTTCGTAACTCGTAATAGGCAATAATAAGCTATGAAACTAAAATTTATCACTTTTTGGAAAGAATAGGAAAATTTTGGAAAATTTCCTAATGTTTAAGAAGTGAGTTTTTGTCATTTTCATACAACCATAACTTCTAGCTCAGATGAGTTAGATTCAGCTCTTTTTATGGTTGGAATCCCCTTGGAAAGATCTTTCCAACGTCACCAAGTTTTCATGATTTTGATATAGTATGAGGGAGATATGTCTTTCGGAAGTTGGGTTGTTGAAGTGAGGAAAGTCCAATTCCGGATTTTAGTAAGGGCAAACTTGTCTTTTCACCCATCTATTTTGTAATTCGTTTTAAGGATTTATTTGGGGTTAAAATAAGTTGGGATTCATAATAGAAAGGTTATTACGCTTTGGGCTTGGAGAAGAGAAAAGGGAAGAAGAAAAAGGGAGAAAAGATAAAGAATTCATCAACAACGCCAAGATCTTTTAGTGGAATTCGTCGGGGGTGATCCCTATTAAGGTATGTGAGATCTTTATATGTTGGTTTAGTTCCCGTACAGACCGACTTGTTTAATTCAGCTTATTTTTAGTAGATTGAATGATGAAAAGTGAAGTTCTTGCATAACATTGGTGAATTCTTGTTGGTTGAGTTGTTACATGCCTTTAGTTTATTTGATTCGTGTTTCCGGTTTATTTTTCGAGTCTAATCTATTGGGTATTGAGATTATTAGTGATCCTAAGTGTTTGGGGAAATATCCATGTATGTTTAGAAGGTTTAGAGATGAAAAACGAAGCAGAAAATTTTAAACTCCCGTCTGACAGGCCTTGGGGCACCACGCCTGCAAGAGCCCCCCGGGACAAGCTCTGTCCGATAGGCCCTGGCGCGCCGCGCCAGCGTATCCCCTCAGGACAGCCTCTATCTGTCCATCTCTAGTGCTCCACGCCTCTTAAAGCGCTAAGGACGCTAGGAGACCTCATCCTTTCCCCATCTTTTCGTACTAGTTCCTAAGTGATGTAACCACGTTTCTTTGTTGATTCCAACACTCTAAGGTACATATAAATGTCATGAAATAATCCATAAACATGAGATCATGAGCCTTGAAGCCATAATCCAATTCAAGGAAAGCTATTATCAAAGTCAAATAAGTTAAGAGTCAAGTCTAAAAGTTAAGAACCAAATCAAAGTAAGTTCTTAAAACTTTTCAAGAGTCTTAAACAAACATTTCAAGTTTGTTTTAAGGCTCAAGCTACAAGTTTAACAAAGAGTAATGAGTTGACTTAAAATTCTCAAAAGTTATAAGGGAACTAAGTATTCCCTAAGAGTTAAGTTACAAGTTGAGAAAACAGTAAAAAGTTGACTTCATTTTTCAAAAGTTATAAGGGGACTAAGTATTCCTTAGAGTTACAGATGTATTTCACATTTTAAGCAAGAAAGGAAGCTAGACTTCAAACTGAGCCTTTGGATTTTTTTTATTAAAGAGGAAACTATGATTTCCAAGAGAGCTTTTAAAACCTAAGTTTGAGAAATTACCTCAAACCAGAGATGAAGTAGTTTTTAAAACATATGAGCTAAATATTTTGGGAGTAGTATTGATCATTAATTACCGTGGTTTGACGATGCTTTCAATGCATCCAGCTTAAGAGTTGTGTGTGTCTAGAGCCTTTTTGTAGTAGTTTTAACATGTTTTTATGTTTGTTTTCCAATAAAGATGTCCAGATTAAAAACGCATAAGACAGCTGGAAAAGAGTGCAGAAAAATTACCAAAGAAGGCCATCGATGACCCATTGTTCAATTGATGGTCCGTAGGTTATGACCGTCGATGCGCAGTTCAGGCTGAGGGAGGAGATCAGGGAATTCTGACCAAGTGGAACCACGAACTCAAACGACGGTCCATCAATCTGGTGAACCGTCGATCGGTTCATAGAAGACTCCAGTACCTGATTTCTCAAGATTCTAAGTATAGAACGACGGAGGAGAATCGACGGACCGTAGATGAGTCAACGGACCGTACTGGAGGTCCGTCGTTTGATTCAGAAAAGATGCTAATTTGATGAAGTAAAATAATTCTAAGTCTGGATTGACGGAGGCAGTCGACGGACCATCGTTCCATCGATGGTCCGTTAGTAGGGGTCGTCGATCAATGCCGAGTTTTTGGAAAAATTTTCCTTATTTCAATTGCTTCTAATTTAGGAAAATGTTTTCTATAAATAGGGGATTAGAACCTCGTTTTTGGGGTGAGACATTATTAGTATTATTCTACTTTTGTTTGGAGTTGGTTTTTGCAAACTTTAGCAATCAATCAATTTTCGAATTTGGTTTGAAGTTTTATCTTGCCATTTCAAGTTCATTTTCTGGGTTTACACATATTGTTGAAGTAAGTTCATGATTTCTTATTTAAAAGCTATGAATTGTGATCTTGCTTGCATGGGTAACTAAATCCACAACTAGGGTTGTGGGAACCATGGTAAGTAACAACGTAGACCTATCAAATAAGCAATTCTTAAATAGGTTCTTGCATGAATTGATAATTTTTTCATTTAAAAGTCTTTTTAACGAGTGCACGCGTTAGAACTAGCCTTGTTGCTACTTGTCGGATCAAGGAGGTAGTAATAGGAAAAGAATTATCAACATAGATTTAGTGGGATACTATCTAATAGGCTAGTGTCGACTGGTGTGAAGTAATAACTAAGTCATACATCAATTATGATGTCTAATATGAGGTAACAGTAAGGGTTAGTAAATTATACACACGTAGCCGGATCAAGGTGCGGTGTGAAATTCTCTAGAGTCGAACCAAGGATTTAGAGATACATAACTTGCCACTTTACATGGAAAACACCAGGGAAGAATTTCTATTGCTAGGAATACGGCGTTATGAACCTATGGGGAACACATATACCCTAGTTAGTCTCACAACTTGATAAAATCTCAATTTTTACTTTTGCTTACTTGTTAACATAGAGTGTTAAAGAAACTTGTTTTACAAAACCCCCCCTTTAATTACTTGTTTTTGGAAAAACCTTGGCTAAATAGACATAATTGTACATTGAAGTTAAGTCTAAACCATTTTCCTTGTGGGATCGACCCTAACCTACTAGTTGGGTTCTCTACTTGATTACGACCGCTTAAACTTTATTAGGGAGGTGTAATTTGAGCGTATCAAGCACCGATATGGGGACACGAGTTCATATTAACTCAATCCCCCATACACCATGTAGCCGACATGGACAGATGAAGGGTCATAGTTTTTAGATGATTCCTTAGTGCTTTTTAGCATAGGCTATTGATCCACTTAGTAGTTCAGGTTCTATATTGACGGCAAAGTATAGGAAAATCCTCTTGCAGCATGAGGAAAGACGTTATACTATTAATTAGACTCATATTGATAGTTGTTGTTAGAGAATCTGCCACAGAACTATATTACTTTCATGTATATGTAAAGTTGAGTTTGTTATTGCATTTTCTTTAACAAACTAAGTTGTTTTACTGTTTTACAAAACTTTATATATATCACATGTGTTTTAATTGCCTTGTTTATACACATTGAGTGGAGAATTCATTAGTAGAGCAGAGTCAAGGTAAGTTGATCTTATTCTTTTCAAGCTTTAAGTTGTCGTTTCGTATTCCAACTCGCATACTCGTAAATTCAATGTACTGATGTCAGTTGAACTGCATCATCTTCTGATGTAGATGCAGGTAACCAGGATCACCATCATCCAATGCCTCGTTGATCCAGTTGAGCATTCGTAGTCAGTGGTGAGCCTCCTTGCATTCCGGAGGACACTTTTATTCGATTTCTAGTATTTCATTTATAGTGTTTGTTGAGTCTGTCCCAACATCCATCTTAGTATTGTAGAGTCTTCGTAGACAGTCAGATAGTCAGTTTTGAGTCTCCTATTTCTTTATTTCATATTTCTTTATTATGAAACTTAAGTGCCAGTTTGGCCAACTTATTATTTCTTTAAGTTATATCGTGAGACTGTGTATTTGAGTTATGTCTTCCACTGAGTTAAGTACGCCAAGCAAAGGGTTCGCTCAAGACCAACAATGCTCATTGGGTGTTAGCCACGTCTAGGGTGTAGGGTCAGGGCGGGATATCTACTCACCCATACATTTGCTATGTCGTAAGTATGGTTAGCAAAAATCAATCCAAGCCTGAGAGATATCATTGGAAAGTAACAAAGAGAATATTATTATATCCAAAGGAAACTGATAATTAATCACTATGTTATAGTGGATCTAGTTTATTCATAAGAGTTTTTACCTAAGTTGATTGGACTGTTGACCGGTATTATAGAAAATCAACACGTGGTTATGATTTCTTAATTAATTGTTGTTCTATTTCTTGAAAATTTAAGAAAAAAACTTGCACAACTCTTTAAACGATGGAATCCAAATTTGTGGCGTGTGGTCTCTAGTACAAGAAGTTGTTTTGTTATGAGTTGAGTTACTTTTGGGTTCTTATATTTATGTGTATGTCTTCCTTTGAGTATTGAGTCAGCCCAAGGGTTTCCGTGGTAACCAACAATTATTCTCAAGTGCCGTTGGGGCATGACAAACTTGGTATCACAGCACAGAGTTCAAGAGTCCTAGGTGTCTATGAAACCATGTTTATAGAGTCTTAGTTATCAGTGTGAAATGCACCACATCTATAATTATGAGGTTGCGACATTTAAGAACTATCTCACTTCTTTCATACTTATTTCATGCGATAGAGTTCAACTCTATAAAATTTTCTTTCTTATTCGTACTTGCGCGTATCACTTCAGATGATGCCTCCAATAAAAAAAATCTGAGGTCATCCTGCTAGGAAGAATGTTGATCCTCAGGATCAAGGGGTCCCTAACAAACAAGACGTGCAACCCCATGGAGAGGTCACTAATCCTTAGTTCTGGGATGCTATCCGGATGTTTACTCAAGTCTAGACCAACCAAGATGGACAAAAGAGAGAGAATCGAATGTATGTGGCTCATACATTTAGAATCCATGAGTTCTTATACAAGCCTATCATATCACTCATCGCATATACATAACGAAAAGTAGTGCGGAATTAAAACTTTTTGTAAAACAATATATGAGTCATAAACTCTTTCACAGATGGAAATAGGAAAACACTAAGTCTCGATCATCATCTTAAGACACGATAATACTTGGGTCACGGCCCATACAAATTGAAAACATACTACTAATAGTCTATTACAAACTTCATAAAAGAAACATAAAATGACATATATGCCCTCGAGTCAAGTGAGGACATACTTCAACTCTTCTTGAATGATCTCCCTGTCCAAGTCTTCTTCCCCAAAGCTCTTCACCTATTAAGAACTATAGATAGAAAAATAAAGCATGCAATCAGTACAACCACATGTACTAAGTATGGCATTATGCATAAAAATCATGAAAACGGACTTTATTGGAAATATGGATATTTTCTTTAAAGCATCATAATATCATAATAAGAATAACATTTAGCAGCTTAGAATCATAAAAGAAAACACTTAAACCGAAAATATTATTTTTAAACCTCACATTACAGTGAGTCACTTCACTGTTACAGTGAAGTCCTAGCCTTCTCTTTTGAACTTATTTTAGCATGTAGTCTTCTCACTAACATCATCCTAAGATTCACTTAAGTCACACAAAGAGAGACCACCCATACACCCTCTCTAGATGTGCCTAAACGACCCTTAAGATCACTCCTAATGAGACACATACACAATTACAAAACATCTTAAACATCAAGGTAAGATTCTTCTACCAAAGGTGACTGTAGGTCTCACTTGAGTGAGCTGTGAAGCAACCGCCCATACAATCCCTTACACACACACTCAAGAGATCCTATAGACTCCCTAGGATAGAATCATTCTCACTAAACACATCAACACATAGATGATATGACATCCTCCTTCCAAAGGCTATGAAAAGACCTACTTAAGTAAATCAAGAAGATAAAGTCCATGATTGACCTCTTCAAGATTACCTAAATAGTCCTTCAGACTACCTAAGGCTTAGATCATGTCCACAACACCAAACCTTTTCCCTAACTAGAGTCATTCTCAAGACTTCAATAGATAAGCTATGAAGAGATCATCCTTTATGCCCTCTTCACAATTTAACCAAAGAATCCCTAAGGCACTCTAGATTAGGTACTTATTCACTTACATACTTCATAACGTAAGTCATTAGTTCATTAGTTCATTTAAGAGACATACATCACATAAAGGACATTCAAATAATGGTCTTAGACAAGACCTAGGGACTCTCATTAACATCTTCAAAGCCTATTGTGCAATGTCTAAGTAGCATCCCATACCACCACCTAAACTTCATAGAACTTGTCTAATGCTAATAGGTATCCCATATGATGAGAATAGGCAATAACCGACATAGACCATGGTAGCAAAGCATGGAATCTGAAGTTCTATCCTACTTCGATGAGGTGTTGTACTTTCCAATGGTAGAACATAAAGATCCCACGTAGGCACATGGTTAAGGAATATGAAGGGCGTACTTTGTATTCTAGTCTCATACTTAACTAGAACTACTTCCCTTAACCATACTTACTCGGTGCTAGCCTTAGTTCTCATAGGTCAATTTACATTAAGGTTCATACAAATAGGTCCCATATCATGTTCATGACCCAATCACATTTACCCTACCAAAGCAAGGTCCATTAGGGCTATCTCACAATGGCGACAAGAAGCTCATCGCGATTTTACTAAGGTATGATATGATGCCGTTCCAGCCAATCAACCTTAAGTCCATCACTTATTACATGAAGGATACCATTACGGCTCACTACTTCACAATTCATAACCTTACCACTTGGTTCAAGATTCCACATAAATGACCCTCTTATTATCCTTCAAGGTATCACCTATATTCATTTATTGAAGACTAACAATCTTTAGTTTCCTAAATCAAGACATCACATACTCACATAAGCGTCAAGTAAGGGACACAAGTCTACCTAAACAAGACACAACAGAGTTCCATTTTAAAACATATGGTCTATCTTTCTTCAGACCTTTAAATATGACCCTTAACCTTATTAAGTCAATCTATTCATTAGCTTAACATTATCAATATAACCATTTTAGACTCATCTAACCAATTTAAGAACAACCATGTATCAACTCTAAGACTACACACTTAACACATAGTCAAAACATAACATGATTATCTAGATAGTATCAATAGTCTAACACATACTTTCACATATAGGTAGATATGATTATACATCACCAAATCAACTACACAAATTTCCATATAATTTCAAGTAGTGCCGACAAGGTCATGATCACCAATATACTAGAAAGTAACACCGACAAGGCCACATCAATTCACATAACACCGCCACCAAAGGTGGACCAAACCAATCATAACATAATTGAAGTAAAATTAACATTGACTGAGAAGAAATAGGGCAGCGTACCACCACTTCATCATCAACACTTCAAGCCAATACCAAATCACCCAATTCAACATCATAAGGCCCTTACCCATGGCCATGAACACCAATTCAATACACAATTGTAGATTCAATGAAATCTAACCCAATTCAGTATAGGTTCAACAATCCAATACCAATTTGATAACAATTGAATACAATTCTTACATCAATAAAAAGCCCATCAGAAACTACACATGAATTCATCAACATTAAGCCAATATCAAGTAACCCATAATTTAGTCAAAATCTTAGGTACATCAATTACATGGGTTAATATGTAATTTCGGTTAAAATCATCAATACAACATCAATCTAATCCATAATAAACGTTTGAAAACCATTAATGCAAGAACCCATGGTAGAATCATGAAATTGGACAATTTCTTCTTAGAAAACTTTGAAAACATCTTTGAAAGTTGGGATCCTTGATGAAACGAGTTTCAAGGATCAAAAGCCGTACCTCAATGAAGCTAATTCTTAACTTTGATGAAGAATCTCCACTCAAAATGGCACACAAATCTCTTCCTTGATTTTGGACTTCAATGGAGTCTTTGGGATTTCTTAAGGGGTTTTGGGGTTTTGATTTTAGAAGAATGAATTATTCTAAGTGTTAAACACTTACATACAAATTTAAAATACCCAATATACCCTTAATAACCTCCAATACACTTATTTGGAAGTGGGGTGAAATTCCCATTTCACCCCTCACTGAACAGTGACCTGCGCAGGGACTTGGCCTCACAGACGGAAGGCAGTCGACGGACCGTCCTGTCCTTACGTTGGTTTGGTCAGAGACTTGCCAAGGTTATCACCTCAACCAAGACTGAGTCCCCATCGAAGGGGCGTCGATTGGACCATGAGCCGTCGATGCCTCCGTCGTTTGGGGGCTGCCTGGGACAGTCTTGACATAAAGTTTGGGTCCATCCTCAAGGACCCTTGCTTGGTCCTTGGGGAAGTTTGCCCGGACGTTTCCAACCCTAATGAGATCGTCTATGAGTTTAACACCTATCACATAAATTTCATCCAAAACGAACATGTAAAACTGGACGAAACATGCCTAGACACACAAGATCGATTCAAGGCATATCTTTCGAACTTCATGGACGTTCTTGGACGTTTGACCTCCAAACTTCACGAAACTTGACACACTGCCTATACATGCTATAGTAACTCATTTAAGGACCTTACAACCTCACTAATCACACATAAACACATAAAACCACATACGAGGCACATAGGTGACTTAGTCGTCGAACGTCTTAGTTGTCCTTTGACGTTTGACTTCTAATGTACCTAAACTCTTAGATACTGCATCCAAACTATATAATATACTACATTAGGACCTTAGACCACCATTTCCAACATGTTAGGCTCTAATTAACCTAAGTCATTTTCGGGGTCTTACAATCTCCCCCACTTGGGTAACATTCGTCCTCGAATGACACTTGCCACTCCCCGAACACCTCCAAGATTAGAGAATCAACTTAACAGCACATAAACAAACCATATAACACATAATAAAGAAGAAAATATCAATTTCACAAGTTCAAAACATTCACAACACAACAAGAAACTAGAATACAATTCTATAACTCATTATGCTACAAAACTCACATGCTTCATTCCAAATGGTAAAAACTCATTTTATATTCAATATCATACTTATATACATCAGTTCTAACCATATTACCACAATTTTAGACCAAAGAATCAATTAGTCACTTTTTCAAAAATTACACAGTGAACTGGTTTTTTTTTCATGCTACAGTGATTTTACCACATTTTTCAAAAATGCATCTTTTAGGCAATTCATGATATAGACATGCTAATATGCAAGGTAACATCATATAAACACATCTTACAACATAATCATAGATTCATAAAATACACAATGCACGAAGTTAATGAAATTCAATTTCAACCAAACTCTTAAACGTCATGCACATGCAACAACTAGCACATCTATCTAGCCATACTCCCCCACTTAGAAGGAAGTCATACTATAACAAGAGAAACAAGGACTTACCAATGTCATCATCACTCTCATCCGGCTTCTCACCTCTAGTCCGGAGTGCATAGAAACACCTCTTAGTTGGAGCATCTTCCTTTGGAACACTAGACTCAACCTTCTTACCCTCCTTCCTAGAAGCAATGTTTGGACAATCTCTCACTTTGTGCCCATATTTTCCATATCCAAAGCAACTACCGGTACCCAATAGACACTCCCCATAATGTTTCTTACCACAAGTGGCACATGTAGGTTTGTCATTGCTAGAACCACCTCATTTCTCAAACTTCTTCTTAGGAACACTAGGTCCATCTTGAGTTTGAGCCCTCTTTTTGAACCTAGGTTGCACTTGGTCACTAGCAACACTTCTTTTCAAGTTCCTTGACATCCTCCTAAGTTTAGACTCTTCAATTTATTGTGCATACACCATGAGTCTAGCCAAAGTCATATCATCATGCAACATAGCCGTACAGCATTCCTCCCTCACTAAGTCGTCTCCACCCGTCACAAAGCGACTCATTTCATCGCTTGGATTAGACACTAGGGAAGGTACATACCTAGACAAAGTTGAGAACTTCAAAGAGTATTCCATAACACTCATATTGCCTTGCTTGAGATTGATAAACTCCTCTACTTTAACCTCTCTCCTCTCACGGGGAAAGTACTTACCAAGAAAAGCTTCCTTGAATTCTTTCCACTCAATAGGACCCAGCTCCATTGTCCTATTGTCGTTCATTGAGTGTACCAAATTTGAGACACAACTCTCAATTGATAAGAAGTCAACTCCGCCTTCTCCCTAGATGTAACCCCCATAGCACTCAAAACTTTGTACACACCATCAAGGAATTCTTGGGGATCCTCATTCACCTTAGAGCCAAGAAAGATTGGAGGATTCAACCTCACAAAGTCTCTCAACGTAGATGACATAGTGCTCTCCATAGCATTAACCCTAGCACCCTGTTCAAGTTAGCTTGAGTAGTCACGGCTCGATCTAAAGCAAGCAAAGCCTCCCTAATCTCCCGATTAATAAATTCCGAGGGAACCATCAGAACCTCATTACCTCCTCCCACATTAGGGGCATGATCACATTGAGGAGGCACTTGAGCACGTTGAGCACCTTGGACACCTTTCCCATCATGAAGCACTTGCTCAACTTGCTCAACATGAGAAGGAACTTCCTCATCAACCCTTCCCTTTTCCATCCTTCTAGCGGCCATCCTTCTAGTATTCATCTCCTAGAAACACAAGGAAAAATACATTTAGAAGGATACTTATAACGTAACTCTACCGCACGAACATAGGAGTAGAAATGAAGGGAAACACTATCGTCCTATAGCCTCTCGCCCATAGATGTGTCGCGACTCACACCGATGGTCAAGACTCTACTAGACGCGACTTTTTCAGACTTTTTGATACCTAAGAATACTTTCATTAACCTATGCTCTAATACCAAGCTTGTCACATCCCGAAACCACACCATAGAAGTTAGGGTGCAATCTTGGATTGCGACCCGCGTATTCGACATCTCGGAGGTCTTATACAAGCCTATCATATCACTCATCGCATATACATAACGAAAAGTAGTGCGGAATTAAAACTTTTTGTAAAACAATATATGAGTCATAAACTCTTTCATAGATGGAAATAGGAAAACATTAAGTCTCGAACATCATCTTAAGACACGATAATACTTGGGTCACGGACCATACGAATTGAAAATATACTACTAATAGTCTATTACAAACTTCATAAAAGAAACATAAAATGACATATATGCCCTCGAGTCAAGTTAGGACATACTTCAACTCTTCTTGAACGATCTCCTTGTCCAAGTCTTCTTTCCCAAAGCTCTTCACCTATTAACAACTATATATAGAAAAATAAAGCATGAAATTAGTACAACCACATGTACTAAGTATGGCATTATGCATAAAAATCATGAACACAGACTTTATTGGAAATATGCATCTTTTCTTTAAAGCATCATAATATCTTCATAAGAATAACATTTAGCAGCTTAGAATCACATAACAAAACACTTAAACCGAAAACATTATTTTTAAACCTCACATTACAGTGAGTCACTTCACTGTACAGTGAAGTCCATTCACTGTTACAGTGAAGTCCTAGCCTTCTCTTTTGAACTTATTTTAGCATGTTATCTTCTCACTAACATCATCCTAAGATTCACTTAAGTCACACAAAGATAGACCTCCCATACGCCCTCTCTAGATTTGCCTAAACGACCCTTAAGATCACTCCTAATGAGACACATACACACCTACAAAACATCTTAAACATCAAGGTAAAATTATTCTACCAAAGGTGACTCTAAGTCTCACTTGAGTGAGTTGTGAAGCAACCGCCCATACAATCCCTTATACACACACTAAAGAGATCCAATAGACTCCCTAGGATAAAATCATTCTCACTAAACACATCAACACATAGATGATATGGCATTCTCCTTCCAAAGGCTATCAAAAGACCTACTTAAGTAAATCAAGAAGATAACGTCCATGATTGACCTCTTCAAGATTACCTAAATAGTCCTTGAGACTACCTAAGGCTTAGATCATGTCCACAACACCAAACCTTTTCCCTAACTAGAGTCATTCTCAATACTTCCATAGATAAGCCATGAAGAGATCATCCTTCTTCACAATTTAACCAAAGAATCCCTAAGGCACTCTAGATTAGGTACATATTCACTTACATACTTCATAACGTAAGTCATTAGTTCATTATTTCATTTAATAGACATACATCACATAAAGGACATTCAAATAATGGTCTTAGACAGTACCTAGGGACTCTCATTAACATCTTCAAAGCCTATTGTGCAATGTCTAACTAGCGTCCCATACCACCACCTAAACTTCATAGAACTTGTCTAATGCTAATAGGTATCCCATATGATGAGAATAGGCAATAACCGACATAGACCATGGCGGCAAAGCATGGAATCCGAAGTTCTATCCTACTTCGATGAGGTGTTGTACTTGCCAATGGTAGAACATAAAGATCCCACGTAGGCACATGGTTAAGGAATATGAAAGGCGTACTTTGTATTCTAGTCTCATACATAACTAGAACTACTTCCCTTAACCATACTCACTCGGTGCTAGCCTTAGTTCTCATAGATTAATTTACATTAAGGTTCATACAAATAGGTCCCATATCATGTTCATGATCCAATCACATTTACCCTACCAAAGCAAGGTCCATTAGGTCTATCTCACAATGGCGACAAGAAGCTCATCGCGACTTTTCTAAGGTATGATATGATGCCGTTCCAGCCAATCAACCTTAAGTCCATCACTAATTACATGAAGGATACCATTACGGCTCAATACTTCACAATTCATAACCTTACCACTTGGTTCAAGGTTCCACATAAATGACCCTCTTATTATCGTTCAAGGTCTCACCTATATTCATTTATTCAAGACTAAGACCCTTTAGTTTCGTAAGTCAAGACATCACATACTCACATAAGCATCAAGTATGGGACACAAGTCTACCTAAACAAGACACAACATAGTTCCATTTTAGCACATGTAGTCTATCTTTCTTTAGACCTTTAAACAGGAAGCTTAACCTTATTAAGTCAATCTATTGATTACCTTAACATTATCAATATAACCATTTTAGACTCATCTAACCAATTTAAGAACAACCATGTATCAACTCTAAGACTACACATTTAACACATAGTCAAAACATAACATGATTATCTAGAGAGTATCAATAGTCTAACACATACTTTCACATATAGGTAGATATGATTATACATCACCAAATCAACTACACAAATGGCCATATAAGTTCAAGTATTGCCGACAAGGCCATGATCATCAATATACTAGAAAGTAACGCCGATTAGGCCACATAAATTCACATAACACCGCCACCAAAGGTGGATCAAACCAATCATAACATAATTGAAGTAAAATTAACATTGACTGAGAAGAAATAGGGCAGCGTAGCACCACTTCATCATCAACACTTCAATCCAATACCAAATTACCCAATTCAACATTATAAGGCCCTTACCCATCGCCATGAACACCAATTCAATACACAATTGTAGAAATCAATGAAATCTAACCCAATTCAATATAGGTTCAACAATCCAATACCAATTTGATAATAATTGAATACAATTCTTACATCAATAGAAAGCTCATTAGAAACTACACATGAATTCATCAACATTAAGCCAATATCAAGTAACCCATAATTTAGTCAAAATCTTAGGTTCATCAATTACATGGTTTCATATGTAATTTAGGTTAAAATCATCAATAAAACATCAATCAAATCCATAATAGACGTTTGAAAACCATTAATGCAAGAACCCATGGTAGAATCATGAAATTGGACAATTTCTTCTTAGAAAACTTTGAAAACATCTTTGAAAGTTGGGCTCCTTGATGAAACGAGTTTCAAGGATCAAAAGCCATACCTCAATGAAGCTAATTCTTCAATTTGATGAAGAATCTCCACTCAAAATATCACACCAAACTCTTCCTTGATTTTGGACTTCAATGGAGTCTTTGGGATTTCTCAAGGAATTTTGGAGTTTTGATTTTAGAAGAATGAATTATTCTAAGTGTTAAAAACTTATATACACATTTAAAATACGCAATATACCCTTAATAATCGCCAATACTCTTATTTTGAAGTGGGGTGAAATTCCCATTTCACCCCTCACTGAACAGTGACCTGCGCAGGGACTTGGCCTCACAAACGGAAGCAGTCGACGGACCGTTTGTCCACAAATGAACCATCCTGTCCTTCTGTTGGTTGGGTAAGAGACTTGCCAAGGTTCACACCTCAACCAAGACTAAGTCCCCACCGACTAGACCCATCTACGGGGCGTCAATTGGCCCATGATCCGTCGCTGCCTCCGTCATTTGGGAGCTGCCTGGGACAGTCTTGACATAAAGTTTGGGTCCTTCCTCAAGGACCCTTGGTTGGTCCTTGGGGATGTTTGCCCGGACTTTTATAACCCAAATACGATCTTCTATGAGTTTAACACCTCTCACATAAATTTCATCCAAAACGAAAACGTAAAACTTGACAAAACATGCCTAGACACACAAGGTCGATTCAAGGCATATCTTTCGAACTTCATGGACGTTCTTGGACGTTTGACCTCCAAACTCCACGAAACTTGACACACTGCCTATACATGCTATAGTAACTCATTTAAGGACCTTACAACCTCACTAATCACAAATAAACACATAAAACCACATACGAGACACATAGGTGACTTAGTCGTCGAACGTCTTAGTCGTCCTTTGACGTTTGACTTCCAATGCACCTAAACTCTTAGCTACTACCTCTAAACTATATACTAGACCACATTAGGACCTTAGACCACCATTTCAAACATGTTAGGCTCTAAATAACCTAAGTCATTTTCGGGGTTTTACACCGAACGTGTGGAACTAGTTGCATACGAACTGAAGGGTGTTCCTAGAGTCTGGTACGAACAATGGAAAAAGAGTTGAGTTGAGAGTGCATCAATTGTGAGCTGGGTTGTGTTTGAAGTGGCCTTCTTGGTTTTTTTTTCCTCGTGAGATGAGGGAGGCAAAGATAAGAAAATTCCTTAACTTGAAGTAGGAATCCATAAGTGTGCATGAGTACAGTCTCAAGTTCACTCAACTGTCTCATTATGCTTACGAGATGGTTTGTGATATGAGGAGCAAGATGAGCTTGTTTGTGTGTGGGTTCTCATTTGTCAAGCAAAAGGGTAAAGATTCAATGATGATAGGGGACATGGATTATCATGACCCAGAACGTCGTAATTTGCACCCACACTACAACTCGGTAGGAGAACCACTACTAGAAATCAACCAAAGCAATAAATCTAAAAACTAAGACATTTAAGTTATAGAAGCAAGTTAAATAACTAAGTTAAGTTTCATTACTAATTAAAGATCTAATAACTAACTAACAATGTGGAAGATAAACCTAGAATCTGAAAGTAAATGCACAAAAACTAGAAATAAGAACCAATTTAACAAAAATTTCTAGTGAACTATCTCACTAACTAAAAAAGGCCTAGGTATGAAAAATGTGGACATAGAATAAAGAGAATTCCATGGCAGCATGACCGATGTGGCTCTCTTTTGAAATCAAAGCGATCACTGATGTCCTAAGCGAGATCTGTTAATAGTGAAGAGTCAATATACTCAACAAATATAAGAGCAATTGTTGAATCAGTACACAACCACCGTGTACTGGTAGAAACACGCAGCTATCCCACTAGTTTAACATAAACAAGCAATTAAAACATTATGACACATGTATAAATATCAACATATTAAATATTATGATAATAATAAACATCACAATTCACATGCTACATCATATAGTTGGTCCTCTCACGGAACCCAAAGTCAAAGTGTTAGTATGCCGGAACTTGGCAATCCAATCCAATTTTTATGACAGAACATGGGTTAGCATGTCGGAATGTGGAAATCCAATCCAAGTTAGAGTACTAAAATGTGGCAGCCGATACCAATCACACATCACAATAACACATCAGATCACCATACAAGTCATGATTTCATGTATCCACATTCATATATCTCATTTCAACATCTATGATCAATATTGCAACATGCATACGTATACAAGTATCACAACGAAAAAAAGCAAGTGTATATCACACAATCGCAGAATTACAACCATCACCTACCTTGAAATAAGGTTGAAACCCTAGACAACTTGATCTTTCCTTTTCTGGATTCGTTCTGCTTATTCGTGGTTTACAAACAACAATTTGTATTCCTCCCGCTGCAGCGACAAGAATCTCATTGTAGCAGCACGAAGCAAGTTAGTGAGCTCCTATGAGATTTTCAATTTTCTCCTTTCACAACATTATCTTAACTCGATACACCCAAAAAGTTCCCTTAACGCTACGTCGATTCCCAAAGGTCTATTTATCCAAATTTAATTTCGTAAAGTCAAACGAATCCCTTAACGAGTTATATAACCAATTATATAATCAAATTCCTATTTACTCCACCCGATTACTAGACGATTTCCCTACACCTTGATGACTCTAATATCCTCCAAATCTGTACAAGGTTGAGAAAATCCTAGTACTACGAAAAAGTTTTTCCAAACCCGATTTTTCCCTATTAACATTTCTATAACGACGAAACCCAACCGTTAGATGAATATTGCAAGGCTGATGATCCATGTGCAACATTTTGAGGAAGATAAGGTGAGATATAGAGAAGAGTTCTAAAACCAGAAGGCAAAGACAACAGAAAGTGAGTTCGGGCAACAAAAGAACAATATGAACTGGTCATTTTTCCAACAAAAGCCAACTGGACCCACTCAATCATCTTCTAGTGTATCTGCACCATGGAACAAAGATGATTTTATCAATCATAATTATCAAAAACTTTAGAGTTTAAACTACACAATATCAAGGTAGTGTGGCACAAAGAGGTAATTAGCTAGACTTTTGCATGTGTAACTTTGATAGGAACCACCCAAGAGCGTGTCGTAATCATTTCACTAATTACTTCAAGTCAGAGTAACTTCATGATAGATTGACTTAAGAACATGAAATGTAGTGGTAATAGGGGAAATAAATCCCGATTTTCTTTAGCAGATCCGCCAGATAGAGTTGAACCTAAAGGAGCTACTTCACGTGCAAACGGAGGAACAAAATGTCTATATGCTATTACCAGTCTCCAAGAGCAAGAGAATTAACTTAATATTGTAACTCGTATGATCAAAGTCATTATTTGATGTTTATGCATTTCTTGATCAAGGTGTGAGTCTATCTTTTGTGACTCAATACATTGCTATGAATTTTGATATTTTTCCTAAGGAAGTTCTTGAGCCCTTAATATTTCCACACCTATTAGTGAGTCTATTCTAGTTGATACTATTTGTTGTTATTGTACCATTTCTATCAATTACAAGAACACTATGGATGACTTAATCGAGTCAGATACGGTAGACTTTGATGTTATTCTAGGTATGGATTGGCTTCACGCTTGTTATACCTCAATTGATTGTCGAACTTGAGTAGTTAAGGTCAAATTTCCTATGAGCTAGTTATTGAGTGGAGGAAAAGTTCAAGAGTGCTTAGGGTCGTTTTATTTCGTACCTTAAGGCCAAAAAGTAATCTTTCAAAGAGTGTGTTTATCACTTAGTCCGAGTTAATGACTCAAGTGTTGAGAAACCACTTATTCTGTCAGTTCATTTTGTGAGTGAGTCTCCAGAGGTCGTTCCAATGATCTTCCTAATGTCCATCATTAGAGAAAAATAGACCTCGGTATAAATATTTTTCCTAATACTCGACTTATTTCTGTTTCGCCATACAAAATGGCTTCTGCTAAGTTAAAAGAGTTAAATGAGCAGTTGAAATACCTTCTTGATAAAGGTCACATTTAACCAAGTATCTCACCTTTGGGTGCTCCGGTCTTATTTGTGAGGAAGAAAATGGTTATCTTAGGATGTGTTTTAACTACCGCCAATTGAACAAGGTTACTATTAAGAATAAGTATCCCCTTCTAAGAATTGATGATCTTTTCGATCAACTTTAGGGTGACACTTGATTTTATAAGATAGACCTCGGATCGGTCTATCATCAGTTGAGATTAAGAGAAAGTGACATTTCAAAGACATCATTCAGGACCCGCTATGGTCATTATGAGTTTCTAGTCATGTATTCGGATTTGACTAATGCTCCTATATAGTTCATGAATCTTATGAACAAAGTGTTTAAGCCTTATATATATATGTTTTCTTATCATGTTTATTGATGACATTCTATTTATTTGAAGAATAATGAGGATGATTCCACTCATCTCAAAGTAGTTCTGCAAACTCTCAGAGATAAATAGTTGTATACCAAATTTTCTAAGTCTGATTTTTGGCTTGAGTATGTGGCATTCTTAGACAATATTGTTTCAGGTGATGGGATTCGAGTTGACACTCAAACAATTGAGGGAGTGTAGAATTGGCCTATACCCACATCTCCAACTGATTTTAGAAGTTTCTAGGGTTTGGCTAGTTATTATAGAAGGATTGTCGAGGAGTATTCATCTATTTTATCCCCTTTGAAAAAGTTGACTCAGAAGACAGCAAAGTTTCAATAGTCTAAAGCTTGTGAGCAAAACATTGAATAACTGAAAACACGGTTGACTACTGCCCAGTGTTGACCTTGTAGAGGGTACATAAGGATTTGCTGTGTATTGTTATGCATCTAGAGTTGGATTGAGTTGTGTATTAGTGCAGAATGGCAAGGTTATGACTTATGCATCCAAAGTACTTAAGATACACGAGAGGAATTACCCAACTTATTATCAAGAGTTGGCTGATCTAGTGTTTAATTTGAAAATATGGAATCATAATATCTATCGTGTTCATTCATTTCAAGAGTCTGCCGTATGTATTCGGTTAGCTATAACTTAATATCGCAAAAAAGAGGTGTTAGAGTTTCTCAAGGTTATGACATGAGTATTCTCTATCACCTTTGTAAGGATAATCTTGTTTTTGATGTCTTGAGTAGGTTATGTATGGGCAGTACTTCCCATGTTGAGGAAGGCAAGAAAGAGTAAGCAAAAGATGTGCACAGGCTTGAATAATTAAGAGTCTAGTTAATAGATTCCAATGAAGGATCAGCAGTGGTGATGAATGGAGATGAATTATCACTAGTGTCCGAAGTGAAAGAGAAACAAGACCAAGACGCTATTTTGATCGAATTGAATGCAAATGTTCATAAGCATAAAATGATGGCTTTTGAACAAGGGGGAGATGATGTCTTGAGGTATCAAGGTAGGTTGTGAGAACCAAATGTGGATGAAATTCAAGAGAGGATCATGGATGAATCTTATACATCTAGATACTCTATCCATACGAGTTTCACAAAGATATATCGTGACTTGAGAGATGTCTATTGGTGGAGTAGTATGAAGAGCTGTTTTGCAGAGTTCATTACTAAGTGCCCGAATTTCCAACAAGTAAAGATAGAGCTCTAGAGGCTCGATGGCATGTCTCAAAACATAGATCTTCTGAAATGGAAGTGGGAGATGATCAATATGAATTTTATTACCATTTTGTCGCGGTCTCGTATGCAACATGATTTGATTTTGGTGACTGTAGATTGGATGACTAAATCAGCCCTTTTCTTATTGGTAAAGACAACCTATTAAGTAGAAGATTATGTCAGATTATATATTCAAGAGGTAGTCAGTCTTCATGGAATTCCAGCATCCATCATTTCAGATAGAGGTGCGCAATTCAGTGCACAATTCTCGAAGTCTTTCCTGAAGGGTTTGGGTTCGATGATGAATTTGAGTACAACTTTCCATCATCAGACTGATGGCCATGTAGAGCATACGATTCAGACTTTAGAGGATATGTTGAGGACTTGTGTGATGTATTTTAAAGGTATTTGGGATAATCACTTAACTCTCACTGAGTTTTCTTACAACAACAATTATCACTCTAGCATCCAGAGTGATTCTTGTGATGCTCTTTATAAGAGAAGATGTAGATCTCCTACTGGATGGTTTTAAGTTGGTGAAGCTGTGTTAATAGGTACAAACTTGGTTCATCAAGATATTAAGAAAATGAAGGTCATTCAAGAAAGGTTGAGAACAACGCACACTCATTAGAAATCATATACTAATGTTAGGAGAAGAGACTTAGAGTTTCAGGTGGGTGCTTGGGTGTACTTAAAAGTTTCACCAATGAAGGGTGTTATGAGGTTTGGAAATAATGGGAAACTTAGTTCCCGGTATATTTTTCCTCATAGGATATTCAAGAGGATTGACAATGTAGCCTACAATTTAGCGCTACCGTCAGAATTAGCAGCAGTCCATCCGATATTCCACATTTTAATGTTAAGGAAATGCATGGGCGATCCTTTACTAATTAGAACTACTAAAACTATTGCTATTTAATACAAACAATCTTATGAGGAATTACCATTGAGATACTTGATCTCCAGATCACAAGTTGAGAACCGAAGAGGTTGCATCAGTCAAGGCCTTATGGAGGAAATAGTTTGTTAAGGAAGCTACTTGGGAGGCTTGGGAGGATATGAAGAATATATACCCGCATATCTTTCCTTCGGGAGAAATTCCAGACGAAGTTAATGATTTTTGTAAAACACTTTTTTAATTGCTATACTATGGTGTGTTAAATTGCATATTGGGTGTTTGACCTGTGTATTAGATGTTGGCACCCTTAGTCTACTGAGAGTGATCTTATTTAAGGATGAATGTTCCCATGGGAGAGGTATTGTAACACATTAGTCTTATGAAGAGCTAAATTTAGAAAGAACTAACTTGAAATGAGATAATTTAATATTTTTTCAAGTTAAACTTAAGTTGTGAGTTTTGGGTCAACTTCAATCAACCATAACTTTCAGTACAAGATTAGTTAGGTCGCCCATAAGATATCAATGAAAGCTCTTTGAATCATCTTCCAAATGCAATCAAGTTTTCTAAATCCGAGTTCAGATGAGGGAGATATGCCTATTTGAAGTCAGCCAATTCAGTTAAGGAAATTTACCCAAATTAATGAGGGGTGTTTTTGTCATTTTCTTACCCCATTAGCTTTAAATGTTTTTGGAAGTATTTTTGGGTCTAAACTAACTTAGATGACTTTTAATAATACAAAATCACGCTTAGGGTTTTGAGAGGAGTTCAAGAGAAGAAAACAAGGAGGATTTCAAAAGTTCACCAAGATTTCTTGGGAATCGAGGATTTGTTTTGCCAAATTAAGGTATGTAAGCTTCCCTAGTGATAGGTTTCTTCGCCATTACACCAATCCATATTCTTTTACCCATGAATTCATTCATATAGTTGAATTGCTAACTTCTTGAAGGGTTATTGAATTTAATTATTAATGGAGTGTTGTTTTTAGTTCATGAGGCGAGGGTCTGCTAATGACTTAAGTAAATTGATAGTTCTTGTGTGGGTTTCGCAGAGATGATTCTGGTTTATAAGAATTCGAGAGTTTTGACCTTATAATTGCAGTGGGTATGAGTTAAATCAAGTTTGAGAGAGGAAGAAGAGACTAGGAAAAAATTAGCGCCCAGGTCCGCATCACAGACGTGCTTCGAATACTAGTCTCCAAATAATTTTCTCCCTCTTTATGTCGAGGAGAGAACGTAGACTCCACTTTTTCAAAAATAATTTCACGACCAAATAATTTTAGTCTTCTCTGTAGCGCACATTTGCTCCCTAGTCAGTATCTTTGCTCTGTTTTATTATCAACTATCCAAACTACATTTATTCATCACGAGATCCTTCATATCATACCTCGTAAGTCTTGAATTCATAATTTAAATTAAAGATAGAGTTAAGCATCATGTTTGAGAAAGTGTTTCGAGTCATTTTGAGAAGTCATTTGCAAACTTTTAAAACTTATTTTAAGACTTGAGTACTTGAGTATGAGGATGAAAGTTGAGTTTCATTTTTCAAAATGAATATATGGGAAATAAGTATTTGGAAGAGTAAATATTTTTAAATTTAAAATGAGAGAAAATGTCACGCCCCGAGGATACCCCCTGGACGCGGACACGAAACCTAGGGTCACGAGTGACCCAAAGCTAACCCTCCTGGCATAATCATGAGCATACTTAAGATAAACGGAAACAATTAAAACTGTGTGAAAGCTAAATCATATGAAAGTCTAGAATTATTGGGAATACCCATATATACGGTATAAATGTAAGAAAAATGTGAGTCTTCATACAAGTGAGAAAACAAACTCTATGACTAAAGCTGAAACTAACTATATCTGAAATAAAGACTCTACTTACTAAAAATGTTTGGACATGCCCAAACTACATCTAGAAAAAATGAAACTAAAGATAAAAGCAAGAAAAGATAAACATGTCACTAGTCCTCGAATAATGAGGACTCACTAGAGATGTTGGTGAACTGAAGATAGGAAACCGATCTATGTGTAAGGTGACTACTGAGGAACTAAACCTACATTACGAGAAGATGTACCGTAGAGTATGTGTCATTACTTGAAAGGTACTAAGCATGCAGGATAGAGTAAAACTAAACAATAACATAACTCAATAAAACAATATATCTGAACAATGACATGAGATAGGCATGATACACTGAGAATACTCAATATGAAATACTGAATGCAATGACCAAGTTTATAACATGTTGAGACTTAATATGAACTATACTAATAACATGGCAAAATGCAATATAGTCTAATTGAAATGTAGAGGATCTACTATTAATTGACATAAAGCACATGAGCTACATGTGGAGTCTAATGTATACGCCCCATCGAGATGACCCAATATATCCAGCAAAAGGTATAGAGGTATGTTGGCGTTATCACTAAAATTATGCCCACAAAGGGGTCTTACAACCTACGGGGCATGTAGTCTAGGACTTGAGGGTGTCTGATCCTAGTCCACTCGGTATTAACCTTCCCATATGATTAATTAATTTGACACATTATAACTGATACCATAGTACTGGATAGTTCAAAATACTAACATGCAAAATCTAAGAATGCAACATTAATATACTGATAATGACACATTCGAAATTGAGGAATGTATCTGTGAAAATATCTAAATTATCTATAATAACTTACCTAGAAAGTGTAATTTATGAACTAAAGAACTACATTTCGAGGGTTCTTAATTGTGAAGGGATTTATACTAAAACATGCTAAAAGTCGTGATAAAATGATTTTGGACATTAAGAAATCAATTTACAATAATCTACTATAGTTCTAGAAATTATAGGTCTAGTTGATAAAGGAATCAAGGATCTTATTGAAATCTAGGACTTAATGGGTGAAAAGAACCCACTAGTGTAATTCCATATACATGAAAACTAGATTCACGAAGAAATATTTTGATTTTGGGCTGGAACTGATAGAACCTTGATGCATTCTTGAACTAGGGTTGCTCGCCTCTTTTTCCTCTTTTACAATCTAATTTTTCTATGTTTTTGATAAGTTATTTGACTTAGGTAAGTTCTAGTTATGTTTCTAGGATAAAACTCACTAAACCACATAGTTTACGGGTTAAACAACGTAGTTTATATGTCCTACCAGTAGGAGAAAAATCTGAAATAACGCCACTTAAAAATCTTATGGGGCCAACCATGACCACTTTCATGGACCATGGGACTGGTCTTGGTTCTTGGTCAGGAGCAAAGTGTTCTAAACTCTAGTCCACGAGCCACTACCAGGGACCGTGTGGAGGACCACAGACTATGAAGGTCGACCTGGTCCTTACTTTGGTTGAGGTCTAAATAGGGACTACTAGTTAGGCTACACGGACACCCCATGACCACTCTTCAGGACCACAGACCATGTAGGTCCATATGGTCTAGGCATAAGGGGCCTATTATTCACCCTACGGATGACACCACGGTCCGTCGTCAAGACAAAAACCCATGAAAGGTCCCTTTGTCTGACGCTTGGGCCTAATGCAGTTTACTCCAGACCATGGGCAGATCAACGGACCGTGAACCCTATCACGGTTTGTGAACCATGTCGTGGTTCACTGGTTCAAGCAAGTTTTCTGCAATATCTTTCTTGGTCTGGTCTTTGAGGTGTTAAAATATCTCCCCCATAGGGAATATATGTCCTCAAATGAAAGCTAAACTAGTTGAAATGGATGGAAAGAGCTGGAAACGCTATCACTAAACACTCGGAGCTGATTTCAGACTGGGCTATGTTCTAAGAACTTGTAATACGCTGGAAATGCAAGTACAAACTAAAGGAACGTGATACTAAAACTGAATTTACGCATAAATGGATAAAAATATGAAGAGGAACTATTACCTCAAGCTGGAATGAAATTGGAAGGAAAGTGGTGAGGATACTTGGCCTTCATGGCTTCCTCTGCTTCCCAAGTAGCTCTCTCAATGAAATGACTCCTCCACAAAACCTTGAGGCGACTTCTTTGTTTCATAACTTTCGAACCTAAAAATCAAGAATCTCAACTTTTACCTCTTCCTAAGAATGACTATCCTTCACCGCTACACTTTGTAAAGGTACAATAGACTCTGCGTCACCCACACACTTCTTAAACAACGAAATGTGAAAAACTGGATGCAATGTTGCTAGTTCTGTTGGCAACCTTAACTCACAAGCAACTTTACCAACATTTTTCTCTATCTTGTAAGGCCTACGTATCTAGGATGAGTTTCCCTTTCGTGTCAAATATGATCACCCCCTTCATAGGTGACACTTTCACGAAGATCTAATCATCAACTCAGAACTCTAACTCCCTTCTCATTACATCTGCATAGGATTTCTGGCGACTCTGGTTGTCTTAAGTCTATCTTTCATGACTTGCACGTTCTCCATAGTATCATGAGCTGAATCTGGCCTTTTCAAGGCTACTTCACCTACTTCAAACCAACACACTAGAGACCTATATCTACCCATACAATGTCTCATAAGGGGCCATCTGAATATTGTAATGGTAACCATTATTGTAGGAGAACTCTACAAGAAGAAGGTGAGTATCCATACTACCCTTTAAAATGATCACACAATCTCTCAATATATCTTCTAAGGTATGAATGGTACGCTCTGCCTAACCATCCGTCTGTAGATGAAATGATGTGCTAAAATTAACCTGTGTAACAAAACCCTTCTGAAATGATTTCCAGAAATGAGAGGTAAACTGAGGACCTCTATCTAAGATGATAGACAAATGAACCCTATGAAACCTCACTGTCTCATTAATGTAAAGCTTGGTTTAGTCCTCCGCCGAACCTGTAGTCTTACTTGCTAAGGAGAGTGCATACTAAGTAACTCTATCAACAATCACCCAAATGGAGTCATGTTGTCTACAAGTACGAGGTAAACCTATAATAAAGTCCATGTTGATCACTTCCCACTTCCAAATAGGAATTTAAATCTCTTGAGTCATACTTCCAGGTTTCTGATGTTCTAACTTGACTTGTTGACAATTGGGACACTTAGCCCCAAAATCTGATCTATCCCTTTTCATACCATTCCACCAAAAGACTTCTCGAATATTGCGTTACATCTTAGTGGCACCTATATGAATAGAATATCTGGAATTATAGGCTTCTGCAAGAATCTGTTGTCTTAAATCACCCACCTTAGGAACACATAATCGACCCGAATAGTGAAGCATACCATTTCTCATTGGGAGAAAACTTCAACCCTCTACTAGTGGATTGCATTGTTTAGTTCAAGCAATATCGGATCACTACAAGTGAATATTCTTCCCCAATCTAAACCGTTAAACCATTATCTGATATGCTCATAAGATGAACTCCTAAGCGAGCAACCCGGTAAAGATCCTTTCCTAATGCCTTCCTTTCTTCTTCAACATGTGCTACACTTCCCATCATAATCTTCTAATATCATCTACTACTACATTGGCCTTACCCAGATGGTAATGTAGAATTATCTCATAATCCTTGAGGAACTCAAGCAATCTCCTCTAGAGAAGATTCAACTCTTTTTGGGTGAACACATACTAAAGCTCTTATGGTATGTAAACATATCTACGTGAACACCATACAAGTAATGTCCCAAATCTAAAGCGCAAACACCACTACTGCAAGCTCGAGGTCATGAAGGATAGTTCTTCTCATGCACCTTAACTTATGTAGAAGTATAAGTTATAACATTAAATCATTGCATCAACACACAACCAAGACCAACAATGGATGTGTCACAATAGATAACATAAATGTTTGAACCCTCTAATAGAGTCAAAATAGGAGTTGTAGTCACCCTAGTTTTCACTTATGCGAAGCATTTCTCACAATCGTTTAACCACTGAAACTTAACATTTTTCTAAGTCAACTTAGTCAATATAGAGGCTATGGATGAAAATAATTTCACGAACCTTCTGTAATAGCCAGCCAAACTCAAGAAAATTCTTATAGCTGTAGGAGAGGTAGGACTCGGCCTTTGTTTCACTGCTTTAATCTTTTGAGAGTCACTCGGATCCCTTTACTTGACATGATATGACCAAGGAAAGCAACTGATTGCAACCAAAACTCACATATGCTAAACAAATTTAATAGCCGACTATCGTTGAATGTTTAATGAATCCTCAAATAATTCGCATGTTCCTCCTCATTCCTAGAGTAAATGAGCATATCATCGATAAAGATGACAACAAACAAGTCCAAATACTTCTTGAACACTGTTTATCAAATCCATTAAAGTTGCAGGAACATTAGTTAGTCTAAATGAAATAACTACAAATTCATAATGACCATACCGAGTTCTGAAGGCTGTCTTTGGCATGTCATTATCTCTGACTCTCAATTGATGATAACCGGATCTGAGGTCTATCTTTGAGAAATGACTAGCACCTTTGAGTTGGTCAAACAAGTCATTAATTCTGGGGATGGGGTACTTATTCTTGATTTTGACTTTGTTCAATTGCCTATAATCGATGCATATTCTTAGAGAACCATCTTTCTTCTTCAGGAAGAACACTGGTTCACCCCATGGCAAAATACTAGGTTTGATGAATCCTTTATCTAGAAGGTCTTTCAACTGATCTTTCAATTCCTTAAGATCAGCTGGAGCCATTCGATAAAGAGGGATCGAGATGTTTTGGGTATCTAGAAGGAGATTAATTCCAAAGTCGATTTCCCTTTCAGGAGGAAATCCGGAGAGATCTTCTGGAAACTCATTGACCACTGGAATGGAATTAAGAGTTGGGGTTTTGGAAATTTAATCCTTAACCCAAAATAGATGATAGAGATACCCCTTAGAAATCATCTTTCTGGCCTCAAGGTAAGAAATGAATTGACCCATAGGCTCTAAGCTACTACCCTTCCATTCTAGGATTGGATCATCTAGAAACTGAAAACAAACAATTCTAGTCCTACCACTACACCATTTTAGGTCTACGGCAACACTAAATCTGGACAACGCTTATAAAGTGTTGCCTAAAATATTTTTGGGAACACTTTTAAAGTGTAGCCAAAGATTTTGACTTTTAGCTACATTAATTTTAGCAACACTTCGAAAGTGTACTCTTTAATGGGATAACCTACACTTTATAAGTGTTGTTATAGTTGGCAACAACTATTTACATGAATAGCCACACTTTTAAAGTGTGTTATTTTTATAATTGTAAATACAACACATAAAAAATGTGGCCCTAGTGTTTTCACCAAAATTTTATATTCCTTCCAACATTTTAACAATAAAATTTAATCTCCCTCCCATTTTTATTTGGCCAAAAAAAATAAAACATTAAAGAAATATTAAAAAGAATAAAAGATTAAAGAAATAAAAAAAAGGCAACATTTCCTAGAACTTCAGCTGAAGCTTCCATTTTCAGCTGAAGAACACCATTTGCATGAGCTGAAGAAGGATCGACGAATGGGAGAAATCAATTTGTACTACGATTTTCGTCACATTTCTGTCAATCTTCATCTGAAGAACACCATTTTCAGCTGAAAAATCGAAGAGTACTGCGATTTCTCTGAAGATGAACTGAAGAAGACGATTTTCCTCTCAGCTTCGTTGTTCAAGATTGGAGAGCTGAAAAAGACGATTTTCTTCAAAGATTTCTGGGTAAACTGCTGTTCCATCATATTTCCTTTCGAAAATGAAATAAAATGCTTCACAATCAACTTGCCTCATGTCTTAAAGATTTAGGGTTGTTGGAATAGAGTTTATCAGGTAAGAGATTTTACCTTCAAAAGTCTAAATTATAGCTTTAAGATTTTGATATTCTTGTGTGTCAGTAAAAAATTGAAGTTAGGGTTTTTATGTTCTTGTGTTGTTGATACGAATTTTGTTGATTTTGGGAGTTTAGTTTATAGTTGTATTACGTAAAAATGGGCAGATTATCTTAGACTCACTAGTTTTTTCTCTTGAATGTTGAATGTAGAAGCTGAAGCTAAGTCGCCTTTATATGAAGAACTGAGTTATAGCTAAGTCGTCTTTCTTCGAAGAACTAAATTGTTGAAGCTGGCGATACCTACGATAGTTTGTCCCTAATATAGATTTCGTCAAGTGTAAGTAGCTACTCTACATGAATTTCAAAAGTTTTTAATGTCTGTTTTAATGTCACTGTTCTTTTAGTCTTCCTGAGTTCATAGTTGTGCTCACCTTAAGCTTTGGTTTGTTCCTTTGTTAACAACATTGATTATGTCTTGTAGCTATTTGCTTGTAAAATTTTTCTTTTTTCGACTACATGCCTTGAAGTGTCTAGAAGTCATTTTGTTGTTTCTCTAGTGCATTTTCAAGTGTACATCAGAAACTTTAGTTCAATATTTCTTAGTTGTTTTGGGATCACCTCGTAGTATAAATTTGCTAAACTTGCTTTGTATTTTGAGTTGCACTATATAGAAAACGAATCATATGCCTTAGAGATAGACGATATAGGATATATTTTTCAAGTCTAGAAGGGGTAGAGAGGGAGCAGTAACTTGTGAGAGTGTTTTGCAAGAGCTGGACATTACAGTTATGACAAATAAAAAATTTCTTCCTATAAAGGGATCTATTGAAAAAAAATAGTAATAGACTTTAACTTTTGTGGCTGGACAGTACATAATTTCTTATTTTTTACAATAACAAGTAACTGTGTATGATACGTTTGATTGGTGCACATTTTATTACCTTGTATAACTGGTAAAACTACAGTGATAGCGTAACATGCTTTAATTGTTAATGTATATAACTTAAATCCTTAGTAAAGCAATTATTTCTATGTCTTTAATTATTTTGTTTCTTTTTGTACTTTCAACTTGAGGATTATGCTTCCTTTCTTTTCTGCTAACTATTACTAGCAATAACAGAATAGAAGTAGAAGATTTGTTTTGTAGTATGGACAACCTATTGAGTTTTGGATATTGTTGAAAGTGAGGCTTGCTTCATCTAAGTTTTAGAAGAATTAGGAGAAGTCAGTGAAAATAAAATGGAGAGAAAGTTTTGTATGATGCTAAAGTCTGTCCTATTTGATAAGCTAGATGCAACGGATGAGAAATAGCTTGTAACTTTTTAATTTCATTACATGTCAAGCTCTTGCATATTGAATAGAAGTAAATAGAACTGTAAAGATAGTATATGGTCAAGTGCTATAAGACTGTCTATGATGATGCTAAAGTCTGTTTCTACGTCTGTCCTCTTGATGAAGTTAACAACTTCATTATCAACCTTTTCCTCACTGACTTTATGTTTCTCCTTCCTATCGACTTCAATGGTTCTGTCATGCTCCACAAAGTGGGCTTTCTTTTGAGCTTCAGGGGGGGAGACCTATGGTGGTATCCACCAACACTTTTTCTCTGTGACTTCAGTTGATCGGATGCCTTTCCCTTTAGTCTATGTCAAACTGTAGATATTCCAGTTAGTAATGAACACGAATAAGCGTACTGAAGAGCTTAAAATATATTTATTCTTTTGTAAGTTTTGAAGAATAAACATGTTGTAATTTGTATGCTTCCAAGTTTGAAACTTGTGACCATATCTTTTAGACTAGAGTCTATTCATCTTAGTGATGAAACTAAATAAAAAAGCAGTTTTAACATATAAGAATCAACAACAGGAATCAATGTTGTTCTCTTCTTTACATTCCTAATCATAGACAACCTCCTCACTTCTATACAATGTATTGTTTCTTCTTTACATTGACTAAAAAAATAACTCATATAAAATGAGACAGGAGAAATAATCAATTTTATTGTAAACTTGAAAAATGACAAATAATTTAAAAGAGAGAAAAAATGATGTAATTTCCAGTATGATTGGGGTGGCAGGGAGAGTGCAGACGAAAGGTGGGGGTGGTGAGAGCAAGGGGTTAATAGTATTGGGTGTTGAGTTGAGAGTTGATACAGGTCGCCTCGTGATCGGAGAAGGCAGATCCATGGAAGACTGTTCCCCCTTGTCACGTGGGTTCTCTTTTGACTAACAATAATGAGTTATGACCCATTCATTTCTTAGCCATAGATATGAAATTACAAAAAGTTGTAACGTAACACATGAGAACTTGCAGTATAACTCAGGTATTACTATATATAGTGACCACTTGGCATTTGCTTAGCTTATCAATACTAAACAGTCTCTCATGTAACACATGATCATATGGTCCCTACCCCTCTCTGCATTTTTTTCTGCAAACAAAGAATCCAAAAAAAAAAAGTGTTTGACGACCAACGTGGACTACCCTGCACCTGCTGACTGATAATTTTATCAACTTATATAAATCATCTAACAGACAATATGAGCTGACTAGAATGCCTTGGTCTATACAATTTTAGATGACTAAAAAAAGTGCAGGTCTAAATGCTTTGGTCTAGACTGTTTTATATGATTCAAGAAAATATTCAGTTTTTATTTTTATCTAATCTTGTAAAGTTCACCAGTAATTACATTTGTAGCTTAAGAAATTTGGTCAAGTTTGTGTAAAAAGTTGTTTTCAAATAAATAAGCATGCAATATTTGAAAATCATGTCTCTCTGTTGATTTTTTCTAGTCACCTTTGTTGACTTCTTGTTGTATGGATGTGGAAATACTTGGTTTCAACTAATGTGGTATTTACTGGACTTAATCCTTGATAAAGTAGGACTGATAAGAAATCATTGCTCCAGAAGAATGTTGGCTTTACCGGTGGTTCTAACCATGTTCTTTCTAAACACTAGGGGTACTACCAGGTGTAATGAAAAATCAATGTTGAAGAAACACATGATGAAATACTTGTTGAATTTAAAAAAATGCTTTGACTGATTGTTTACTTACATGATTTTGAGTTTCTCATGATATAGTTTTTGGTATTGAATTAGATTCAAGTATCATTTTTGTGTTGAATTAGATTCAAAATACTTTTCTGTTTTGGTGTTTTGACGTGCTTACTCGGTTGCACATGTTAAAACATAAGAAGATAAATTCACATCCTTTAAGTTTCAGAAATATAGTTAATGAATTTGTAACAGAACTATAAAGGCAAACAAAACATATAGGACGTACATAAAAGATAAACACGCCTAAAAATCCTTCATAAATCAAAGTTAAAACTTAAGCAAAAGTAGCATCAGGGAATGCAACCTGATTTAACAAACCGAGTGAGTCTTCTGTAAAGCATCTAACAGAGTACCCCCCCTATGGATACTTATGGGGAATAAAGAAAATCTTGAGTAAATTTAGGCCGCTAATGGAGGTTTCATATCGTCATTCTAATGCTTTCATTATTTCAGTGAAAGTTATTTCTTGCTACTCTTATGCTTGGCCTTTTGAATATCCTTGGACTATGATGCATAATGTTTTTATTGATTGGATTGGGCGTATTGCAGTTCTTTAGTTTACATTCATTCCTGCTGAAATCTTAATAACATGATAACATTTATAACAAATACTACACTCACAGAACATTCACCACAAAAGGTAAGGATAAAAAAGATCTTTCTTCATGTATCACTGATACAACAGTTCAGAAATATAAAAACCTGTTGTGTCACTAATACAGTGAAATTTGGAAACTGTTGTATTACTAAGAAAACAAATATAAAAATTATTGTATTACTAATACAAAGCGACATTCATAAGTTGTTGATCGAATATCTATTATAGGATCATAAGAATGTTTTCTTGAATGTTTAAACATGGTATTAGATATTTGATACTTCTCTGAATGGGTGTGCACAAGAATGAGATTTTAAAGCTTTAACTCTAAAAGCTCATAAAACTCTAAAAGCACTAAAGCTCTAAATTCAATTACAAAACTTTAACTTTTAATCATTTGAATTCTATTTATTTATTTTGTTTCTTAATTATGTATATCCTATTAACTGTACTTATTTTTTCCTTTATAGTATCATCAACATTCAAAAACATTTGTGGAGGATTCAAGGTTTGATTTGGCATAGCGGAAGTCTCATGACTAGGTAAGAAACTTTTATCATCTCATAACACATGATTCTGAAAGATTACTCGTGACTTTTAAAACTTATTTATGAACTAGTTAATGATTATTGCTGAAAGATTAAATATTGGTATATTCTTCTAGGAGTTCACATATCCCATCCAAGGATTGGATGAATTTAGCAAGGTATAGCAAAGAGTATATTGATGGCATTGAATCATTTCTAGATTTTGCTTACTCTTATGGAGATCCTCATGGAGAGAAAATTCAGTGTCCATGTGCGAAATGTTGTAATATTCTTTGGAACCGAAGGAATGTAGTGTATGATCATCTAATATGCCATGGATTTGTTAAAGGCTATACTAGATGGATCAATCACGGGGAATGGGATATCAAGTTGAATGTTGATGATGATATGGATTACTCGCGTGATGATATTGATGGGTTGTTGAATGATCAATTTAGAGATGTTGCACAGGCTGGAGGAGTTTATGATGGTCCAAATGAAGATGCCAAAAAATTCTATAGCTTACTTGAAGAGGCAAACCAAGAATTATATCCTGGTTGTATAGGTTTCTCTAAATTATCATTCACACTTCGCTTATATTTGTTGAAGTGTTTACATGGATGGAGCAATGAATCATTCACTTCTCTTTTAGAGTTATTAAAAGAGGCGATGCCCGAGTTGAATATTCCTCAGTCTTACAATAAAACCAAGTCTATGGTTAAGAATCTTGGTCTGGATTATGAGAAAATTGATGCATGTCCAAATGATTGCATGTTGTTCAGGAATGATCATAAGGATGACGAATTTTGTCATACTTGTGGAGCTTCACGATATATTCAATCTCCTAAAGTTGATAGTGAGCTTGAGCCTTCAAAAAAACAACATCGAGTTTCAACAAAGACTTTGAGACACTTTCCATTAACTCCTAGACTCAAAAGGCTATTTATGTGCTCAAAGACAGCAGATTCTTTGAGGTGGCATGAAGAAGAACGTTCTAAAGATGGAAAGTTAAGGCATCCCGCTGATGGTCTAGCATGGAAAGACTTTGATAGGGTGCATCCAGATTTCGCACTAGATTGTCGCAACGTGAGACTTGGCTTGTCAAGTGATGGATTCAATCCATTTCGAACCATGAGCATATCACATAGCACATGGCCAGTTATGTTGATGGTTTATAATCTGCCGCCTTGGATGTGCATGAAATCTGAATATTCCATACTTTCTTTACTTATACCTGGACCGCAATCACCTGGAAATGACATTGATATTTACTTACAACCATTGATAGATGAGTTAAAATTATTATGGGATTCTGGGGTTGAAACATATGATGCTTCCAGAAATGAAACTTTTCAAATGCGGGCAGCTCTTATGTGGACAATCAGTGATTTTCCTGCATATGCTATGTTATCTGGTTGGAGTACAAAAGGAAAGTTTGCTTGCCCTTGTTGTAACTATGGCACTAATTCTCGCTATCTTAAACATAGTCGGAAAATGTGCTATATGGATCATCGTGTTTTTCTATCGATGGATCATCCATGGAGATTAAACAAAAGATCATTCAATGGCAAAACTGAATTCAGGCCTCCTCCGGCTCCTTTAAAGGGAACTGATGTGCTTAATAGCTTACATGATTTTGAAAATGTTTTTGGAAAGAAGAGAAAGAGATCAAATGATGGCCCATGGAAAAAAAGGTCCATTTTTTTTGAATTACCTTACTGGCAGCACAACTTGTTACGTCACAACCTTGATGTAATGCACATAGAGAAGAACATAGTTGATAGCATACTTGGAACTCTTTTGGATATTTCAGGAAAAACAAAGGATCATGCAAAAGCACAGTATGATTTGAAAGATATGGGAATCAGGAAGAACCTTCATCCACAAGATACAGAAGATAGTAAGAGAACAAAGTTTACAAAGGCGTGCTTCACAATGACAAATGGAGAGAAATCCATCTTTTGTGGAGTTTTAAAGACAGCCAAGCTACCTGATGGTAGTGCCTCCAATATATCTAGGTGTGTGCACTTGGATGAAAGAAAGGTGTCTAATTATAAAACACATGATGCTCATTTCATGTTACATTACTTGCTTCCAATACCAATTAAAAGCATTCTTCCTGATCATGTGGCTATTCCTTTGATTCGTCTAAGTTCCTTATTCCATCGTTTATGCCAAAAAGTAATCACATTGGAGGAACTGGATTGCTTAGAAGTAGAGATCATAGAAACAGTAAATCAGTTGGAGCGAATTTTTCCTCCTTCATTTTTTGATATCATGATTCATTTGCCTATTCATTTGGCGAATGAAGTGAGATTAGGCGGTCCAGTGCAAAATCGATGGATGTATTCCACTGAAAGAGAAATGGGTACATTCAAATCATACATTCGCAATAGGCGTTTTCCAGAAGGTTGCATAGCAGAGACACGAGTGGGAATAGATTGCATGAATTTATTCTCAAAATATCTGCATCGGGGTGTGCATACCAGATTTAATAGAAGAGCGCGAAATAATGATGAATGTGACCCAAGTGACGCAGAACCTGTGAGTTTGTTTTCTAACAAAGGAGTTCCTTTAGGAGCAAAGAAAACTGATCCAATCATTTTAGATGACAAGTCACTAAGTCAGGCACATGCATACTTATTGGGAAATTGTGACGATGTTCAAGAATATATTAGGTACCTTAATTTGAATATAGTATTCTTTTTGTATAATTAAGTTTAACTTATTTAATTTATTATTTTAATAAATATAGTAAATGTTTTGTAGAGAGCATGAGCAAGAGGTTAATAATCAGTCACGGAGATCTAAATGGAGCAAAGCCAAGAATCATTGTCAAAACTTCTCTCAATGGTTTGAAACTCGTGCTTTGCAAGAGGATGTGCCTGATTTGATAAAACAATTGTCTGGAGGACCAAATTATGTTGCAAAAAGATATTCTGGGTATCTCATAAATGGATATAGATTCCATGTTAGGCAGCGTGATGCAAGGCGTAAAACACAAAATAGTGGTGTTACATTAATTGCCTCAACTACAAGCTTTGCAAGCTCAAAGGATAAAAATCCGATTGCTGCAGATTTGACTTATTATGGTAGAATAGTTGATATTGTTGAATTAAACTATTTCAGCCATTTTAAGGTTGTTTTATTTAAGTGTGATTGGTATGAGGTTGAAAAAGATGTTTATGGCCTTACTTATGTCTATTTTAACAAGAGATGCTCTCAGGAAGAGCCTTTTGTGCTTGCATCTCAAGTACACCAATGCTTCTATGTGCAAGATCCATATGATCAAGATAAACATTATGTTATGAAGACTGTTCCAAGAGACTTGTTTAACATGGGTGATGAAGTTGAATCTAATCTCCCACAAAGTTATGAAAATGAGCCATCTGAACATTCGAAGGGTCCATCTATACCAAAAGATAATGGTGAAGTACTCTTAACAAGGACTGATTTACCAGAAACAATCATTGATGTGCCTTTGGAGGAATTTGTCACTCAACAAGTTGAAGTCGAGTATGAAGAGGAGTTTGAAGATGAGTTCGAAGACGAGTCTGAAAATGAGTATGAAGATGAGTTTTCAGATGCGTTTGAAGACGAGTCTGAAAATGAGTATGAAGATGAGTCTAATGATGAAGTCGAGTCTGAAGAAGAGTCTGAAGAAGACACACCATGAGTTTCATTATTGTTGTGATGATCATATAGTGCTCACTCACTGTTTTTGTAATCTAATAGTTTTTTTGGTACAACACATTAATATATCTAATATGTGGAATCTACTATTAGATCGCTACAATGTTTAAGTATTCTGTTGGCTTTTTTCATGCGCCCAATTGTTGTTTGGTTAAGTAATTTATGTTGCCTTCTTATCTGATTATTATTTTATTGAGGAACCTATACTTCTAGCTGATTATTGCTTTATTCGTTGTTTGTTATTTATATACTTTCTGCTTTCATTTTATTATCAGGCAGTTGGCATTAGAGGAATTCAACTCTGTAGTTTGAAGTTGCTTCTGGTTTGGTCGCTGTTCCGATTTTGTCACTCCGAGAGAGGTACAACTCTTTACCTTTATGTAATTTAAGTAATAAGAAGCTCTCCAGTTTTAGATTTGAACCTACAATTTTTTTTTTGCTGTAATCCTCCTGAACTTGACACTATTGAACACATTTTCAACTCTAGAAGTTTTGCCAGAAAGGTCTGGGGTTCTTTGTTATCTCCTTGGGTATCCAAAAGGATTATAATTCTCTTAAATACATGGTGATAAGATGATGGAACAGTGTGCACAAAAATGAGTCTGTTTGTTTCACAATGTCTTAGTTGACATGATTTATGTTGGTTTCTTATCTGATTATTATTTATTTAAGGAACATGTACTGATTGTTGATTATCATATTCTTAGTTGTTATGATCGATTCGATCTGTTTTATTAAAGTTAACCGAGTCTCATTTTAGTTTGTTCCAGTCATCTTCAAAAAAGTTGATATGTCTGTGTTGTTGTCACAATAAACTAAAACTGCCCTCTGTATCTTGATGAGTTAAAATGAGTTCTGTAATTACATTACTGTCATGTATAAGTTCTGCAATATTATACAGTACTATAAACAAAGCAAAAAGAATGAATCAATCAACAATGCTAAAGAAAAAGGGTTTGAATCCAAACAAAGCTCAAAGTCCATTGAAGAATCTGGATGTTGATATGCAATACCGATCAAGTGCTGAATTGGCCAACAAATTCAAGATTAAGAGAGAACAACTTGCAAATGAACGCAATGATAAAGCTAAGAAAGAGCAGCCACCAATACCACATAAAAGAAAGAATTCTGAGGATTTCATTCCACAACAAGGAAAGAGTAAATTGCTTGGGAACAAATCAGTCATTCAATTGTCTTCAAGGGAAGAGCTTAGAACCTCACGTATGATTGCAGGGAAAGGACAATCTAAACAACGGTTATTTCAATTTGAAGAGTCCATTCAAGATAATGGAACTAAACTTCCTATGAATAACTCTAGGTTCCATACGTCATTCAAGAAAGATGTTACTGCTTCAGCACATGTGACTGGAACAACACTAGGTAATGGAGAGGTACGACATGATATTCTTGATCTACCAAATTGCAAACAGGTAAAGAGGAAGCCGGTCATACCAGCTAGTATTCTTGATCAGTTTCTAAAAGATCAAGGGATACACAAAGATGATGAAACAAAATGTGACAACCACATAGCAACTAATGTCGAATTTATGCATACTCCTATTATTAATGAACAGAACAAAGGATTGGATGATCATGTGGAACAAGTAGAATTCAGTAAAGATAAATGTGATGTCGAAGAGAAAATTGACATTGATTGTAGTACAAAAGGTATGTCTTAAACCTTGTAAGATTTCGAACTCATTATAAAAAAATATCTTATTTCCTGAGTGTTACATCAATCTAGAAATGTCGAAGCCAAAAAAAGTTCGAGGACATACAACATGTAAGGATATTCATGCAAGAAATTTGGAAGAAAGAAAGGCGGTGACATTTGATAAAGGACAAGCAGTGGGACCAACTAATAAGATAGTGTCACAATTAAGCAACTTTATAGGAACAATTGCAAGGAATCCTAGATTCATCAGCTTGATGTACACTAGTTGGCATGTGGTGCCAAAGGATACTAAAAAGCGCATGTGGGAATACATCAATGTAAAAACAACCACTCTTGAGAATTCATATTTTATTATTTGTTTTACTTACTGAAACTAAATATATTTTATTTTGCATAGTCCAAATTTCTACTTCCAGTAGAAGGAAAGAAGTGGGTGATGACTGGTCTTCGTGATGCTTGGAGGCGACACAAGCAAAAAATTAAAAAGAATTTTTTTGATAAAAACAGTACCCTTGAGGATATGCTAGCAAAATGTCCTGATGGCATTCCACATAATCAATTCCGCCAGTTGATCGAGTATTGGAAACACCCAACTGTTCAAGTAAGGTTAAAATGGTGCATTTCTACTCATCGACTAATTCTGCATCATATCTATTCTTTTTATACATATCAATTCAATTATCTCTTTGTTTTTAACAATAGGCCATATGCGAGATGAATTCTCAAAACAGGAAAAAACAAAAGTGGAGGCATCGAATGGGACCTATTAATTTTGCTAGAGTACGCATGGCATTGGTAATACTTAGTTGACATTTCTTACAAAATTTGATTTTCATTTTTTTGTACTTTAGAAGAACTTACTGATTTTTTAAAATTTCTTTTGATATAATCTGTAGCGTGCAGCCAAAGATAACAACGAAGAACCATCAAAGCCTGAAATATTTATTGCAACTCGTACCAAGACGGGAAAGGAAATCCAAGCTGATACCCAAGTTGCAATAGTAAGTGTTTTAAAGAGGATTAGTAGTGAACTTTATTCAGACTTAACATTTATATTGTGGGGAGTTTGACTACGTTGAATTTTAATCATGTATGCCATCTTCTTGTTCTTCTTCTTGTGCAAGTTCGAGGAGATATCAATTATTTGTTGATGTTGTTTAATTGTTTTTTACGAAAAGTTTTCATAATTTATTAATGCTTGATCGCTATCATAGGATTGAAAAATGAAATAGTACTTACAATTCACAATGGATGCCAATTTTATTCAATAGGCTGAACTTCAAAATCGCCAAAATTCTGGGGAAACAGCTGATGATGCATTTAGGGCAGTATTTGGAAAGGAGCAGCCTGGTCGAGTTAGGTGCTATGGTAGATCAGTGACAACAAGTTCTTTGAAGAAAGATGAGGAAATTAACAATCTAAAACAAAAGCATGCCAATGAAATCACTTCTCTAAAGGAAGAATTGAGAGAAGAAATGCGACATTTATTCACTCAATTGCTGCAAAACAACCCTGGATTGAATTTTCAAGATATAACAGGGTGTGTTGGATCTAACCTTGCTTCACCTATTGATGCAAGTAGCGCACAAGCTGTAAGAGGCACAAATCTTCCATATTCTTCGGGGTCAGCTCAAGATTCGGTTCTTCAAAAGGTATTTTGTATTTCAAATTCTCTGTTAATAGTGTCAATATTTATTTTCTTCTAGTTTAGTTGGTGTTCTTGGTAATGAAATTCTAAACTTATTTTTACTTTCTAAGTTCAGTCCACCAATTTAACATCCCTAATTTATTGTGTACCATATCCTTCATCTTCTCCATTTTGGAAATGTATATACTATTTAACATTCAAATGGAGAGATTCAACCTTATGATTGAAAATATCAATGAATGAAGGCATCCTTGAAGTTAAAACATGTATAGAAGGCAGCTAATTTACAAAGAGATAATTAAGATGTGTTCTCAAGATAATTAAGGGAAGATTATAGTAATGAAATAAACATAAGTTGTGTGCCTAAATCTAACAGCAAACAAAGAATTTTTTCTACAATAGCAGACTAATATATGTTCAATTATGCAGGACAAAATGTTGTTGCATTTGGTTTTACTAGTATATTAAAATCCCAGAATTTCCCACTTCACTGCATACACTTCCTTGGGAACAATTGTAATAAGTGACATAAATTTACACTTTCTTGATGTAGCTGTCTTTCTGGTTTGGCTAGCATGTTTTAAAATCTTGTATGCATCTCTAGCAATTGTTTGATACTTGACTCTGTGGAAAGGAAAATTGTGGCTATGTTCAACTACAGACAAGGCAGAGAAAATTGGAGAGGAGTGGCTATGTTTAACTACAGACAAGACTCTGTTAAATCTTTACCTTGTTCAATATTTTGTTTATGTCTTTTTATAGCAATCCTTCTCTTCTTACTAAACCTTTCTCCTGATTTATTATTGAACCTAGCTTTCTGTTGACCTGTATCAAAGACCTCTTGTTGCCCTGTATTTTTTAAACTTGCAATAACAGTAGCATGGGCTTCATTACAGTGAAAAGGGATATCCATAACCTCCTCAAAACAAGAGTCATTTCATCCCTCCATGTAGATTTCTTTTCCTGTAAATTAGTAATGTCCTGCACTTTCCAGCCATATCAGCAACTTCTTTAACAACAATATTATCGAGGGGCTTAGGGAATGGAGTACTTGCATCAACTGAACCTTTAGAATATTTTGGCTTTTCCATGTATGCACTGGCGATGCAGTCTGATGATGCACCTTGCCCTATGCTGCATGTGTTTGAAAATATCATGTTCCTGTTGTTATGCATTGATTTTTGTGGTCATTCTAAACTATGTTATGAACCTTGTTTCCAGTATTCATCTCTGGTTTGTTTGAACTGTTTGTGTGTTCCTGTGAGTGTTCTCAGGCCCAATATGTTGTTAGTGCTGGACTTATTATTAATTTGTGTATCCGTTGTATCCTTATTTATTGATTGTTTTGTTCATCCTGCATAGAAAGATCAATTAAACTATTAGAAGTATCAACTGCTGAATTAGTAGTGGAACAGTGTGATCAGTCTCTCTTATTTGGTGATCAAGCAAGTACAGAGAATTATCCTACAACTAGTAAGTCTTGTTAGTGCAGAATTATTAGAAGTAAGACATGTACCATTCAAGACTTGTTAGTGCAGAATTATTAGAAGTAGCAAGTGCATGATTACTAATTAGTTCTGTTGCTTCTTAAGTTACTACAATCCATTCAAGACTTACTATCTGTGAAGTCTGAAAGAGTAAGTGCAGCCAACAACATATGCAGTTAAAGAATTCATATCTCAACAATTATTTCACTTGTCCTATGACAAACTTTTAATCTCTGTTTAAACTTTTGAAGTTTAATTTTGGAGAGCCAACAACAGAAGACTGCACAAATGTTGTAGTCCTTATAAAGTGTAATTTTAACATTGAAATTGTATTTAGATTTGGATTGGTTGTCTTACAGTGAATTCTCTCTTATTATGCACTTCCACAATTATTTCACAAACTTATAATTTTATTTTGAATGTGCAGGAAAATACCGGTAATTGAATTTGAATTTGGCTACAAGTAAACTCGATCTATTGTGGCGAAAGATGAAGAATTTTTGTACTATTGTCATATACGTTTGAATGACACTTTTGGTTTTTTGAACTTGTTGATATTAGAGATCTTTAAGCAATCACTTTCTAAGTTTTGGTTGTATATGAAATATTTGTCGAAGTTTATTTAAAATATATAGCTTCGATTTAATGATAAGTTAATTTTGTGTTTTAGGTCACTTGTATGTATGTAAATATATATATATATATATATATATATATATATATATATATATATATATATATATTTAAATTTGTGCTACATGTAGGCTTATAAATGTTAAAGCAACACTTTGTAAGTGTTGCTCTTGGTAGATATAAAGTTACACTTTATAAATGTTGTTTTAGGTAGATATAAAGTTACACTTTGCAAGTGTTGCTCTAGGTAGATATAAAGTTACACTTTGTAAGTGTTGCTGTATATGAGATATAAAATTAACACTTTATAAGTGTTGCTATAAATGAGATATAAAGTAACATTTTATAAGTGTTGCTATAGATGAGATACAAAGTAACACTTTATAAGTGTTGCTATAGATGAGATATAAAGTAACACTTTATAAGTGTTGCTATAGATGATTAATAAAAGGCAACACTTTTTAAGTGTGACCAATAAATCTGAAAAGGCAACGCTTTTAAGTGTAGTCTAATAAAAAATAGGTGTTGCTAATGCACGTCTTCAAAGCGTGCCCTTATACCTATTTGGCTACGCTTTATAAGTGTAGCCAAAGATGGCAACATTTAAAAAGTGTTGCCTAATGTCAAAGGTTACGCTTCTTTTGGGCAGCCCCTAAAAAGTGTTGCTGAAAGTCCAAAAGTGTAGCCTTTTATCAAAGGCCACACTTTTTGCTAGTTTAGGCTACACTTACGTGGTGTTGTTGTAGGCCGAAAATGGTGTAGTGTACAATCGGCTGAGGTATAACATGAATGTAACAAATCCACACCTAGAATGATATCAAAGCCTACCATTTCTAATTCTACAAGATCTTTTGATGTGACTATACGAGAGACTGTGTCATGGCAATTTTTGTACACTCGTCTAGCTATGATTCGATCACCGACTGGAGTAGAGAATGAGAAGGGTTCTGAGAGAGTTTCTGAACTAACAGTGAAGTGGACTATTATATAATGAGTTACAAAGGAAAGAGTATCCCGTGGAGCTACCAATGCATAAACATCATGGTCAAAGAATAGTAATGTACCAAATACTACATTGGGAGAATCTTCATGATCTTGGCGAGCCTGGAGAGCATACAACCTGTTTTGGTTCTGAACACCACCTATACCATATGTGTTACCCTGCTGAATTGGGTGACCTGCTGGTGCTGCTGAAGTTGTGGACTGCGCTCATCCATTGTTACCTCCCTAGACCTGTCTAGAAGGACAATCTTTCAATGTGTGACCAGAATGACCACACCCTAAGCGTCCTTCTTTCCTACAAGACATTCGCCCGGATGGTTCTTACAATACTTTGGATAAGTTGGGTAGGTTCTAATGCCTGAAATACTCCCTTCATACTTAGATCCTGATGCTCTACCTTTATGATCATTTCGAAACTAGGAGGATGGAACATTAATTGATAAAGGTTCTGGAGTTGAAGACTTCTGCTGACCCTGCAAGCGATTTCCACCACCCAATTTTTATCCACTTTTGTCACACCCCAACCCTTGGTGAGGTGGACAAGTACAATATGAACATATGCTTTACAAGTGACCTATGATGACAAAGTAAACTACGATGTAGATAGATTTACTGATGATAAGATTTATACAACACATGTTGACTAGTTGAACTAATACATATGACAAGTGAAACTATGAATACAAATGATAGCTTTACAATGTCTACAAAACCTCTACTGGAATCCATGACGGTACCAATATGGAAATACGCATATTAAAGACTCGTCAAAACCCTGAATTAACCTGGAGCTCACCAACAACCATTGAGTATAATGTGCTTCTATTGGGGATATCTACTAGTTGAGTACTTGTACCTGAAGCATGGAATGCAACGTCCCCAATAAGGGACGTCAGTACGAAAAAATGTACTCAATATGTGAGGCATAATACAAACTTATAGTTCCCAGTCCTAGACTTCTTATTCTCCTTGGATTATTCCCTAAGTTTATCATCCTCAATCTCCTGAGCATGAGTCATGATTCTAAAGATGCTCATGTCTCCAAGGAACATAGAATTCCTATGCTCTTTTTTCACTAGATCGGATACCCAATACATGAATTTGTCCATTTGAGTCCTGTAATCAGCAACCATGTAAGGAGCATACCCAGAGAGTTGGGTGAACTTGAGCTCATATTCTTGGACGTCATGGAACCCTACCTTAAATTCATAAGCTCCTAAGATTTTGCATCCCTTAACACTCTTAGGAAGAACCTGTCCATAAAGGTCTCACAAGTTTTAAGATCCTCACCAATCTGTGATCCTAAGAACTCAGGCGGATTCATATAAACAAAATCCAAAAATCTAGGTGCAGTTAACCCAACATTAGAATTTTCTAGAACTAGAGACTTTAGGTTATTCTAGTAGGTCACACTCTGAGCCAACAACTTGATAGTATTTTGAAATTCAACATTCGAAACTTCCAGATCTCGAACTTTAAGGAGTTGTGTTCATATTCCTTGTGTAAGCTCTACCGGAAGGCATGATCTGAAAATGCATAACGAAGGATAAACATGATGAATTAGATCATACCTTGCGCACGATAAGAGTAACATCGAATTGAAGTTTTACTTAAACATTTTGCAGCCTCATTCTCACTAATTGGTGTGCACTTCACACCCATGAAACAGACTCTACTTATTGCGGATTTTCAGATATCCTAGGATTCTTAAACCTATGGATTTGATACAAAATTTGTCGTACCCTGAGGCTACCCCCTGGATGCCGACACAAGACATAGGGTCACGAGTGAAAGCAAGCTAACCCTGTTGGCATAATCATGAGCATACTAAAGATAAACGAAAAACTGTGTAGAAACTAAATCATATGAAAGTCTCAAATGATGGGGCATACTCATATATTGTATAAATTTAAGAAAATAGAGAGGTTTCATACAAGAGAGAAAACAAACTCTTTGACTAAATTTGAAACTAAATATACCTAAAATAAAGCCTCTAGTGACTAGAAATATTGGGACATGCCTTACCTAGTTCTAGCAAAACTGAAACTAAAACTAAAAGCAAGAAAAGATAAACATGTCACTATTTATCGAAGTATGAGGACTACCACTGATGTTGCTGAACTGAAGATCAAGGATCGATCTATGCATGATTTGACTGCAAAAGACCTGAACCTACATCATGAAAAGATGTGGCGCAGAGTATGTGCCAGTACTTGAAAGGTACTGAGCATGTCTGATAGAGTAAAACTAAACAATAACATTACTTAATCAAATCGTATATCTGAACAATGAAAGCATGATACAACTGAGAATACTGAACATGAAATACCTAACGGAGTGAGTAAGCTTATAACATGCTCAAATTGAATACAGAACTATACTGATAACATAGTCAAATGCAATATAATCTGATTTAACTTGTAAGGGAGATACTATTAACCAACATAAAATAACATGATCTAAATGTGGAGTCTGATGTATACGCCTCATCGAGAGGACTCAATATATTTGTCCAAAGGTATAGAGGCATGCTAGTGTGATTACTAAAATGTTGCCCACAAAGGGGACTTCAAACCTATGAGGCATGGAGCTCTGGGAATTGAGAGTGTCTGACCCTATTCTACTCAGTATTAAGCTTCCCATATGATTAAGTAATTTAACACATTATAATTGAAATTCTATTGTACTGTATAGATCAAATAATACTACCATGCAGAATCTAAGAATGCAACATTAATATACTAATAATGACACTTTGAAACTGAGGCATGTATGTATGAAAATATATGAATTATCTGAAATAACTTACCTAGCAAGTGTAATTCATGAACTGAAGAACTACATAGCTACGGGTCCTGAATTTGTAAAGGAATCTATACTAAAACAAGTTAAAAGTTGTTATAAACTTATTTCGTACATTAAGAAACTAATTCACAATAATATACTATAATTTAGAGACTATATGTCTAGTTTATATTAAGGGAATCAAGAATTAGACTGAAATCTAGGGACCTAATGGGTGAAACAAACCCACTAGTCAAATCCCACATACGTGGTGACCAAATTCACAGAGAAATCTTTGAATTTTAGGGCTGAAACTGATGGAACCTTGTTGCGTTCTTGAACTAGGGTTCTCATGAGTCCTCAAATTTGACTCATCTAGTGCCTTATTTTAATGCAAATAGTGTCCTAAGTTTTGTATTTTATCTCAATATCAGATAAAAACCTCTAAGTTTCATGGATTTGAGTATTTGGTAGGAGCATGAACACTTAGGCGCAAAACGGAAGCCAAATGAAAGAAAAGAGATAACGATGCAAAGTGCGCACTGCCATGCACACTTGGCAATACACCGTTTAGCAGAGTTCCGCCTTCTGTTAAAGCAAGCGACCCCTGAAGAAAGTGGATCAAAAGATGACGAAAAAGAGCAGTTGGCGCTTCGTCGAATAGTTCCGCGAAGTAGAGTCATTCCGCCAAACATTATATCGTGTATGGATAAAAAGGCAAGGTGCAAACGACAAAGAACCAGAAAAAGGGCGATTCACCGAATCACTTGACGAATCACGACTAAAGACACCGTATGGATCCACCAGCACTAAATTTGAAGACTATAAATACTAAACTCTTTTATTATTTAGAGGGGACTTTCGGAGAGTTCTTTTTAGAAGAGTTTTTGGAGATGTTTGAGACAAGAGCAATATTAGACACTTAATATTTTTATTTTGGAAACTTTTTTCTTAAGTTTTCTCTAAAGTTTGGAGAGGGTTTGGAGAAGGCTTAAAGAAAGAAGTTCTTCTTCCAATCTTTGAAGTGGGCCTTCTCCATTTACCTTCCTTTACCATTTTTAAGGTTTAATCTCTTATACCCATTTAATTCCTTTATCATTTTAAGTATATTTGATTATTGCTTGATCTGTGGCTAAATCCCCCCATTTTCAGGGTGTGATTTAGCAAATATGTGTTGATATTATTGTTGGGTCTTGCTTGCTGATAGGATAAGATGCATTTTAATGGTGATTTCACCTAGTGGTTGTGGTTTAATTTAATGGGTTGTAGTTGCAAATACAAAACATCCCATGTGTTTTCGGCTAGCCCGAGAGGGAGGTTGCGAAAACAAGACCACTAGACAAATGAGGTTCAGCCCGAGAGGGCGAGCCCTAGTCTCATATCCAAGAACCCTCTATCGAAAGGTCATGGTGTGGCTAAGGCGTACTCTGGTTAGTTTAGATGAGCGGGTATCCGAGAGGAGTCCATTTGATATGGGGTAAGTTGCTAGAGAGGGAATTTTCATTCACCTAAAGCTTAGCCTAGTAACCATTGTCCTGCGAATTTTACTATCAAAAGCATGCACACACCCCAAGAAATATCTCTGATAATTGTTTTATCCTTTATTTTTGTTATTTTACTACTTGTGACAAAATCTCTTCTTGATATTTGACACTTTGGTTTCACCAATTAAAGTTGTTTTTTTTAATATTCAAAAATGTCTTGGTTGTCACTATTTAGAACAAAATTTTAAGTAGCTACTACTTTTACTACCACTCCCTTTGTTGGGTTACTTTTCTAGCTTCGATTCGTAGACACTAATATTGTAGGTTAGTGTCATGATCACGAAATATAAAAAAATACACATATTGAAGCATCAAAATGGCACCGCTGTGAGAAAATGGTGTCAAGTAAAAATTTAGATATTCATAGTTTTTAGGTCTTTGTAGTCTAGTTTCCACTAACTTTACTTTTAGTTTTTTTTTTTTTTTTTTTAATGTGTCTTTTTAAGGTACCCATGTCAGAACAATGTGGCAACAAGTTTTCTAAGTTAAACCAAGAATCCCAGGGTGACTTCAGGCTAACTACATTGGCAACCCAACTGAATGATTTAACCACCAGGATAACTAAGGTGAAATCCCTGGGCAGGCTAACCAGGAAGTGTTCACCTTCTCTTGAGAACGCAAATGTTGCTAACAACGAAAGAGAACGCGTTATCCACACGCTGCTAATCATTCTTCAGAAGCTCCATTTTAAAAAAAATAAGATAATCGAATGGATGCAGGAGAATGTTGAAGTGCTAAAATAGATGGTTGAATCACATTCTAGATCCGTCCATCTGATTGAGACACTTATAGGGAGTGTGCTCCCTCATTCTGACCCAACAAGAAACAACAAGATCTCTTGTGGATAAAAAAGAAATCTTGGAGCGTGACTGAGGTATGCATCGTACCACGACATTAAATAAGGTATTTCTTGGGAGGCAACCCAAGATCTTAAATTTTAGGATTTTTTTATATAAATAATGGTATGTGGTTTATTCAGGTTAAAGTAAGGAAAATATTAAAAAGGTTGATGTTGGTAAATAGATATCCCATTTTGTATATGAATAAGTAACTGACTTAAGCCTCACGAGAACAATGATCTCACATAAAAGGCGGAATACACACCCAATCGGCGATTCGGCAAACGGCTTTGAAAATTATTACTAACATCGCCGATTGGACTGAAATTTCACTACATATATTGCCAACAAATAAATCTCTCCCCTCCTTGGCACTTTTGAACCTCATAACTTCACGCCAAGGTAGCAATCTAAACTCTCTCACTTTAGACTAGTGTTTTCAGTCTCGGATTAACTTCTAAATCTCGGATTTGAATTTCCGCGTGACATTGAAATAGTGTTTTTTTCAAAAGAGATAAAGGTTAGTTTCTGAAAATCTCAAGTTCATCTTTGAAAAATCTACTCTCATTGGGAGTATCGATATCTATTGATTCATACTAGACCTTCTTATTCACAATAACTTGTTTAAATATTTGTCCTGAGTTACAAAAGTAACGCCTAGTTGATTATTTTAATAGTATGAATTGATTCTAGCCTAGTTAATGTTCCCCATATGGTGGTATAATGTGTCTAGGAAGAATTTTTTTGTACACATTTTGATTTTATTTTCGGAAAGTGAAAAGACAATGTTGATATTAGGGCTGAAGTTCTGGGACGACGGGTCATTTGGCAAGCTGGGTTAAGTCTGTATAACCTTTCTGTGGTTTGATCAAGTAACCTCTAATCACCTGTAAACTCAGAACTTAAGTGTTGTAAGAGTTGTATTATTCGACAAAGATGATCATAAACACTGAATGTGTTCAACGATACTCCGAGAGTGATGTTGATCGCCTTTTACTCGCATCAATTAATTCTCTGACACTGTGAATTTTGGCAATCACTATTATACTCGCTTAAAATGATCGACGTTCCGTCAAATGTAAAATCTCTTTGTCGAGCCACCGTTATCATGGAGCTAAGTTTTTCGGTGAGCTCACTCTGGTTCACCGAAGATGCTTGGTAATTCTCCGATTAATTTGTATGTGATTCTGTGTTCCCCATTATTACCTTCTGAATTGTTTTGCAGATATGGACGCACAACCAACCCGAAGAAAGGAGAAGGGAATTGTGATTGGTGAGAATGCACCCCCACAAAGGGCGAAGTTTTCTGAACATTCTAAGGGCAAAGGAAAGGGCAAAGTTCTCGAATTATCAGATGCAAGTAGTGACAACACATGCCTTTATAACTTTGACCCCATCAATTAAAACACAGATTTTTATGAGGGAGAATAGATAGACGCACAGAGTATGGAGAGAGGAACAAAAAGGCTAAATGACCCATCTAGGATTATAAGCCCAGAATGCATAGTCTTTCTTTGTCCAAATACAGAATTAACTATGGCATCGGCACTCCCAGGACAAGGAATCCCACGCAGGTCAAAAATCGATCAAAGTCTGAGGGGTTGAGAAAAATTATTGAGGAAAAAAGGTTGTATATAGATGGAGTCTTCGACAGATATCCAGCAGTGATAGAGTGCATGAAGTACCATAAGTTCCATATATTCACCAGGACAAACAACCCCTATATACCAAGTTTGGTCAGAGAGTTCTATGATGCATACATTGCTATGGTTCCTCAACAAAAGAGAATGGTGTCCTATTTATAACCGGTGGATTATGTGGAAGTTCAGGGAAGAAAAGTAGATTGCGATAGTGGGGACATAAACGAAGCCTTGGGATTTTCCACTGAAATTTGTGATCGCTTTAAGAGCTTGATTAGTAATAAAAAATTGGATAAGATGAATAAATGGCTAGCTCCACTAATTGTATATCATGAAACACCATAATGGCAAATAAAAGAGGTCTAGATTGGTAAAAAATATTTGAACATAGCCGCAAGATATTGGTTTGGGTTAATTAGTAGAACAATCATGCCTTCTCAGAATAAATCAATTTTGCAACACACTAAAGTTATCTCCTTGGATACATTATGAGGCTCGAGAGAACAAACCAGGGGACCATCATCGCTTCAGAAATCAACACGCGGTCAAAGCAAAACAGAACATCTCTTCCCTTTCCAGTATTGATCACTAAGTTATATAGGAGAGTTAAAGTGCCTACAGATGCAACGAAGGATATGGAAGTAACTCTCTCAGGCTCCACAGATATCCGGAAGATGAAGCTGAATATCTCAAAGACCACGATGAGAAAAGGCAAAAGAAACACCAAGCCACATGAGTTATACCTTTAAGAGCATCAGGACACACCATGTTTTCAATTCTCCGGGTTTAACTAACTTCACTGTTTCATATGTTAACCCATCATGTGGTTTCACTATGGAAAAATCGTCTAGGTCTATTTCATTCATCACCCCGATCAATACAATTTCGTTGATACGAATGGGGAAACAGGCGCAGTCAACTGAATCCCAGGTCGCAAGGCTAGAAACAACCATTCCAAAAATGATTCAAAGTGCACTGAATGATGTTGTAGCACCACTAATTTCAATAATTACAAACCTGGAGGAAAGGATAACAATGTGCAAACAAGACCAAGAACCACCAAAGGAGGTTGCAGCACTACAAGAAGAAATTACAAAGCTTAACGATGAAGTGTGCTTCTTGAAGTCCACAAACATGTCTCAAACTTTTGGCACGGTGGAAATCGTACACATTGGGAAGAAACAGATGCAGTCATGGTAGATGCAACTTTTCAAAATTTCTCTGGAAATTGCACCATTTGTTAGAGTTGATGGTGCTAGACCCTCTGGTGGCAAATCGATCCCCAAAGAGGTAAACAAGACTCCCCTCTGCCCCATCATTTGTGTTACATGCAACACATTTTTGAACATTTGCGGTGGGGTGAAGAAGCCCATTTATTTACTCGTTTTGACTAGTTTGTTGATTCTGAATGCGTATTTTATGTGTTTTGATACATGTTTGGGTTGTCTGTTCAAACTATGTTTTAAAATTGCTTTCCCAAATGTTTGCGCTTATGGATCTCTTTTGGGTCATCATTTCATAATAATTTTGACCCTTTTGAAAAAATTCACTTTTGAAAATTTCGCAACCTCTTGTGTTGAAAGTGAATGTTCATCTACAAATTTAAGTCTCGGTTTTGATCAATACCGATGAGTTGAAAATTGCTCTCAATCGAACAAACATTAATGTGTGGCTACAACGAGAACTAATAAAGTTACATAGGTAATATGTTAACTCTTTGCATCTCACTGTGATTAGTCAATTATCAAATTGATTATTTTGCAATGACTATTGCACACTAGCGAAAGTGTGTTGTCTTGTTTGACTTAAGTGTCACTGCCTTGTGTGATGAACTTACCTTGAATGCAACCAACTTTAACCAAAATTCTTTTGCAATGACCATTGCACTCAACAACTTCAACCTTTTGGGGATCTACCCTTACCCCTTCTTTTGACACCACATTCCCCAAAAATGCAACCGACTTAAATTAAAATTCACATTTGGAAATTTTTACACATAACTTTTTCTTTCCAAGGATACCCAAAAAATTATTAAGATGGTTAGCATGCTCTTCTTCACTTTTCGAATACATCAAAATGTAATCAATAAAGACTATCACACAAGATTCAAGAAAGATCCTGAATACTCCATTCATCATGCTCATGAAAGATGCAGGCGCATTAGTCAATCCAAGCGACATAACCAAAAATTCATAGTGCCCATAACGAGTCCTAACGCTGTTTGAGGCCTAATCTTCAATTTATGATATTCGGATATTAAATCAATCTTAGAGAAGACCGTTGAACCTTGCAATTGGTCAAAAAGATCATTTATCCTAGGTAAGGGGTAGCTATTTTGAATAGTGACCTTATTCTATTGCCGGTAGTCTATGCCCATCCTCATGCTACCATCTTTCTTTATAACAAATAAAACTGGGGCACCCAACGGGGAAACACTAGGACGAATAAAACCCTTATCAAGAAGCTCTTTGATTTGAGCCTTAAGCTCTCTCAACTCCGCCGGAGCCATGCGATATGGAGGGATAGAAATGGGGCGCGTACCAGTCACTAAGTCAATACAAAAATCTGTGTCTCTATCCGGAGGCAAGCCGGGCAAATGATTTAGAAAAACATCATTAAATTCAGACAACACCGGAATAGACCCTATGGATGGAACATAAATCTCAACATCCCTAATATGAGCCAAATAAGATAAACAACCTTACTCTACTAATTTACTAGCCCAGATGGAGGATATAATATTAGCTTGCTTGCGTTGTACATCCCTTCCCAGTATAATTTTTCCCTTCCCAAAATTTCTTGAGTCAAAGACTTAGTATTACAATTAAGAATGGCATAACGGGGAGACAACAAATTCATGCCTAAGATTATGTTGAAGTTCGCCATATAAAAAATCACCAAATCATCCCAAGTGTGAAATCCCATAAACAAAATAGGGCAAGCACGATACACATAGGTGACTATGACTGACTCACCAATCGGGGTACAAACACATAAATGGTCATCAAGAATATCACATAACATCTCAAAATTAGGGTAAATCTCACATACACATAAGAATAGGTGGAACACATATCAAATAATGCATTAGCCAATCAGTCTCGTACATGTGATCAATGCATCAGACGCCTCTACATTGTTCTTGCCCGAAAAGGCATCACATTGAGCTCTATCATTTCCTCCTGGTTGCGCATTACCTCTACCTATGTGACCATTTCCTCTACCTCCATAGCCTCTTTGATTTCCTCCCTCGTCCTACTTGTAGACGTCCCCTACCAATATTACCATTTCTCGCGAGTACAATTGCTCGAGAAGGTTATTTTCTAGACTCAAGCAGTTGTGGGCAGTTCCTCATCATGTGTCCAAGTTCCCCACAACGAAAGCAAGTGCGGGCCGCCAGATTGTCTGGTGCCTGCCACGTTCCCAACACTGTGATCAGTTGAAAAATTATTAGAAGGAGTTCCCAAATAGTTACCTGTAGAGGCGGGCATGACTGTCTGAATTTGCTTGACCGCGAGTGTAGGTCAACCGATCCTCTTGCATAGGAGCCCTGAAAATTTCCAGAATTCATGGCCCTCTTAGCCAACGCCATAGCTTGACTGTCTTGCTTCACCCCCTCCACCTTCTTGACATAATTAATCACTTCATTTGAGGTCCTTCGTGGAGAAGTAATGATAACGGATAACACATGTAGCTTAGAATCCAAATCTTTAATAAACTACCGGATGCTCTCCTCTTCAGTGGTAACCAATTTTGTAGCATATCTGGATAAAGCATGGAACTTGCTTCATAAGCAGCCACACACATACACTGTTCTAATGTCATTTACTCATCCTTTTTGCGATCTCTCAAAGTCCTAGGCACATACTTCTCTAAAAACAAGGCATGAAATTGGTCAAAGTAAGTGGAGGTAATGTCGATGCTCTGCATTCCATATTATCTTCCACCATTGCTTGGACTCACCTTGAAGTTGTAACAACACAAACTCGATCCCATGTTGGTGAAAAATACCCAACTTATGTAACCTCTCATAACAATCAAATATGAAATCATAAGCATCCTCTGATTCAGAACAAAGAAATATCGGGGGCTTGAACTTCAAAACTTTTGTCAATATATCGTGCTCATTACCGGTTATCACAGAACCTGATAAAGGACGGAAGAAAGAAACATTACCTACCTCCCTAACTATCTTGGGGATAGTGTTAGCAACATGAGGATTTGCGGGGACTTGAGTAGGTGGAATCATCCCTAAACCACCCAACCCTTTCAAAAATGACTTGATCTGTTGAGCAAACACCGGATCAGTGGGTGGGATTCTTGTAGCTTCAACCTTCCCTCTTTCCTCATTTTCAACCTCCTCAATATTCTCAAACTCAACTTCCTTTTCTATCTCTTCGTTATGTACAAGAAGGTTCTCATTCACCAGAACATAGTCTTTTGGCACCTCAATCACAATAGGCGCCACTCTCCCACGGCCTCTTCCCATAGATCTTCCTCTAATTCAGCCTCGACCGCAACCTCTCTATGGGTTCATCATTTGGAGCACTAGCAGGAGCTACATGCCTAACATTGTTATACCTAGTATTAACCATCTGCGTATAGAAGAGTGAAAGAAGTTAAATACAAATTGGAATCAAGTTATAGCATGAAGAAGACAAGATAAAATGGAGGTTTCCTAAAGTCTAATAGCCTCTCGAAGAAGAGTGAAGGCGTCCATGTATCATTCCACGAGACTCAATTAGATTCATTTTGGTACATCAATGAACGTAGGCACTCATACCAAAATTGTCACGACCCAGACCGTCGTGATTGACACCCACACTAAAACTCGGTGGGAGAACCACTACTAGAAACCAACCAAAGCAATAAATCTTAAAACTAAGGAATTTAAGATAGGAAACAAGTTAAATAACTAAGCTAAGTACCATTACTAATTAACAATCTAATAACTAACTAACAATGCGGAAGAAAAACCTAGAATCTAAAAGTCAATGTACCAAAACTAGAAACGAGAACCAAATCTAATAAGAATTTATAGTGAACTATCTAACTAAATTCTTATCTACTTCTTCTACTTCTACAAAATTAAATATTTGTGTACTTTGCTCCTGTTGAGTGACTTAATGATACCATTATTTTTTTTTTATCTATAAGTTGGAGAATAAAATCTTTTAATCTCGAGTGGATATAATTTTTCAAACCTCTTGTGAGGGGAGTCATTTTGTATGGGACATTGTGCATTCAGTGGACTCATTTTTTATCTCTCTACTTAATTTTATTTTTACATATTCCGGTATGTTGTTTTACACTCATTAATTTATGCTTACGATACTAATTGTTGCTTTTGAATACATGTTTTATACCCCTTTTTTTTCTGTTTCTGAAAAGTTATTGTCTCCGGTTATATCGAACATATACACATATAGTTTGTATATTCATTGTGCAGAAAAAAATTATTGTACTCAGTTCCAAAACTATCATTTATAATCTATGCAACTTAAATGTTTCTTTATATTACAAAAAGTCTTTGTATATATATATTCTTATTTTATTCTTTATTTTTTAATTTAATGTTTATTAAAGAATCAATGATTTATTATTTTGTGAATAATTCTTTCAATAGAGGTTCTTGAGTTATGTAATAATGACAAATAATCAAATTCATGTTAAAATATTGCTAATATTTTTTTTTTAAAAAAAATATATTTTTCCATTATTTTTAATTTATGTATATTAGTAAAAAATTAATTGCAAAGTCAATGCAATTATTATTAATAACCCCGCGAAGCGCGGTAAAATTACCTAGTTACTAGAAATTTGTACAAGACTCCTCAAATGATTCAAATGGACTTTCCAAAATGTTCTAAAGAAATCTTAAGACTTAACTCTTAGCTCTACCTTGAATGTGGATTATGAATTCAAGGTTAAGATTTGTGGTAGAAAATATATCTTGATATTTAGAAGTGGTTTTAGATAGTCAAGCATGGGAAACGGTTCAAAAACACCGTCAGGGAGTAAATCCGCGACGCGGAGATGTTTTCAAATGTTTGTTCGAAATAATTTTGAAACAGTTGAGTCAGCGACACAGAGAGAAAATTTACACACGGGAGGAAAAGGTCGGCAGACCTGCTAAATGTTCCTTGTCCGACTTTTTCTTCCTCGTTTTCTAACCCCAATTCGCCTAAATTTGATTCTTTTGCTCAATTTCTCTTTAGGTTTAGATACCCAATACATGTTCTCAAGTATATAATAAAACACAACTCTAGAATCGACTCGATTTCCTCAATAAACCCATCAATCTCAGTCCAATTCAAGAATGAAAACAAATTCATTAATATAAAACAAGAACATCAATGCTTCAACTTTTAGAACGAATTTAAAGTTGAAAGTTAACATGATTGGCGTGTGGGTGAACAAACTCAACACTATGGAAGCTTACATATCTGAAGTAATCATCTTCTTGAAGAACTTGAAGAAAAATCTTGAAAGATGAACTTAGCCTTAGCGTTTCTTCATTTTCGTGCGTATAGAATCTTTGGAGTGAATGAGAGGATTTAATTTGTAAAAACTGATTTTCTACACGTTTAGGGAAATTTAGAAGACCTTTTAAGGAGTTTTAGGATTAAAAACCCGTAAAGAATCAATTAAAATGACCTGGGAGCCGAGTCATCACGGAGCTGTTGCCAGGTTTGCGTGTCGTTAGTAAATCACTCATCACTTTTTACTCATAGCTCGGAATTGAGAAAACTCGGCGGCGTTGGAAAGTGGACTCAAATTGCCTTAATATACTATCTTATGGAGCTCATAAAATTTATGAACTAAAAGTTATTGTCATTTGAAGTTGACCCAAAATTTAAGAAAACTTAGGAATGACTTGAATGGTTTTCTCTTTTGCTCTCCTTGGAACTTAGAGTGTTATCTCTAATGACCATACCACTCAAGAAATTTTAAATTCCTTGCCAAAATTTCACTCACTACGAAAGACGGTTCGAGTCTTAGCTCAAAAGAAAATCTGGGGTGTTACATTCATCATGACAAATCATTCCTTGTTTTGGCAAGTGTTGGAGCACTTACCAAGGAGTTATCCAATCTTGTTTGTAACTTATAAGAGAAATCAATTAGTGGATAGAACTATCAAAACAAACTTTGTAACACTAGATTTGCTAAAAAACTCAGGTGGTGAATAACATATCAAACAGTTTACTATAACCTAGTATTTGGTGACTGGAAATGCTACAACATATGAGAATTGATGATTATTTTGTCTTTGAATTGAATGTGTTATAAGTGGACACAAAGTTAGAGAAATTGAGTATACGATATCAGGTCAACCTTTTTCTGATTGGAAGACATAGAGGAATCTTTTCCCATGCACGAGGAATTCGAAACATTACGGAGATCCCAAACAATATTTTGCTTCATTAAAGTCAATCACACTATACACCAGCCATGAACATAAAGATTTAGCCTTGGTGATTAAGTAATATGTTGCAGATATGATGGGAGAAGACAAGCTTGGGGTAAGCGTCTACAAGTGGATTTGTGCGTGAAATGGGGTCCTTATTTATGTCACGGTAGGTACTTATTTCCAAGCATTTGTTGTGAGTACATCAACTTTGGGAGAATAAACATTAAAACTCGCCTTTTGCGACATCTTTACATTTACTCAAAATCTCCATAGAATCTTCTAGCTACATTTACTGCAGTCACTAGCCCATAAAATAGTAAAATGGACACCGTCATATTGATGTTACTGTGCATATTCTGTTAGGTAAACCATGGAGAACTACAATGACTAGATCTAATGTAAACACAAGGTTACTAAAATTTAAGTACAAAACAATTACGTTTTTGCAAATTGAGGTGTGAAGATGATCGATGATATCAACAAATTCACATAAAAAATGCAGAAAAGGTTGTACAAAAAGAAATATACAAGCCAAGAAAGCATATGCTTGCTCTCGGACCTTTCAAGAATAATCGTACAAGATATTTTGGAAAAACTGTGATCAAACAGCTCGAGTTATCACAAGAACCTTCTTTATTTGTTAAATAGTAACAAAAGATGGGAGGACGCCAGATTTGTTTCTTAAATTGTTTCCTTCAAAGGTGAAGATGGTTTGTGTTTATTTCTACACAAATATCTAAGATATGAGTCATATAACTACTGTTGTTAGCTTAACTTATGCTGTGAAAAACTGCAGACTAAAAATTCTAGATGAGATTTCCTTTCGATTATGCAAAAAAAGACGTGAATGAATGTAACGTTATTCTTTGGCTAATGCAAAAGCTTATGGTCAGACTGATTGAAAGAGTTTAGACCCTATATTATATTGTTACAAATTAAGTTTTGACTTAAGTTAATACATCTCTGTTCAATTTAGAAATCATATTCCTCTACTCAAATATGCCCCAGTACTTTGTACTCTTATTTGCAATAAATATCTTAAATATTGCACTCTATTGTACATAATCCATCAGCTTAAAGTTCCCATGGACGAGGAATTAGAAATATTATGGAGATCCCAAACAATATTGATTCATTAAATTTAATCTATACGGAAAGCGACTCTCACCACATACAGCTCGCAGGAAGAATCAAAAATCCATCCCAAGCCTTTTCTTCCACCTCTCCTCTACATCATTTTAAAGATTCAGCCTTGATTAAGGAATATGTTGCAGATATGATGGGAGATGACAAGCTTGGGGTAATCTTCCACAAGTGAGTTTGTGCGTGAAATGGGATCCTTATTTAGGTCATGTTAGGTCCTTATTTCCAAGAATTTACAGTAAGTATATGAATTTTGTCAAAATGGCCATAAAAACTTTGCCATTTGTAACATCTTTACATTTACTCACAATATCCATAGAATCTTTTGGGTATGTAGCAAGAATTGATGGGAAATATAAGGAAAGAGAGGAATTTGAAAAATTGATAACTTGAAGAGTTGGGAACTTGAAAAGTCCTCTTATGCTTTAATGAAAAAAGCATTTGTCCCTCATCGTTGGTGGAAAGAAAATTAGTAGAGTTTAAATATAGAAACACTCCTATTAATTGTTAAAAGGGTTGGAAAGAGGAACCCCACTCGCACCGTCGTCGTCGTCGCTCGCTCAGCTCGGCTACGGCTTCGGCTTCGGCTTTGGCAATCGATCGAGAGATTATTTTTGGACAAAGTTTGTTTTAATTATATAATTAATTATTTATTTAATTATACACCACATTCAAATGGTTTAGCGGAATGGAAGAACATAACATTAAAAGAAATGATGAATGCCTTGATGATCAATTCTGGTTCACCACGAAACCTTTGGGGGGAATCCATCCTTACGCTAATAAGATACTCAATAGGGTACCCAATCGAAAACACAATCAATTCCATATGAGATGTGGAAAGGAAGGAAACCCAACTTGAAATATTTCAAAGTGTGGGGGTGTTTACCCAAGGTAGAGGTTCTTTTACAAAAGAGGGTTTAAATTGGACCCAAACCAATAGACTTTGTATTTATTGGATATGTTGTGAACAGTAAGGTCTGCCGGTTTTTGGTTCACAAATCTGATAATCTTGAGATTCATGTTAATACGATAATTGAGTCAGATAACGAAAAGTTTTTTGAAAATATTTATCCGTATAAAATTGAATGTGAGTCGACAAGTGAAAGACCTAAACGACCACGAGAAGAATCAACAGAAAATACATTAACTAGTGAGGATCTTAGGCGTAGTACTCGCCAATGAAAACCTACTTCTTTCGGACTAGATTTTGTGGCACTATTGCTTGAAAATGAGCCTCAAACATTTAAACCAGCTATGTCTTCATCTGAGTCAACTTATTGGAAAGAAGCAGTCAATAGTGAGATCGAATCAATTTTAAGTAATCACAGTTGGGAATTGGCTGATCTTTCTCCAGGAAATAAACCTTTAGGATCAAAATGGATTTAAAAGAAAAATAAAATCTGATGGGACTATTGACAAATATAAGGCTAGACTGGTATTCAAAGGGTACAAACAAAAGGAAGGTCTGGACTACTTTGACACATACTCTCAAGTAACAAGGATAACATCAATTAGGATGTTAATAGCACTAGCAGCAGTGCATGATCTTAAAATCCACCAAATGGATGTAAAGACTGTTTTCTTAAATGGAGAGTTGGAGGAAGAAATTTACATGGAACAACCTGAAGGGTTTATAGTTCCTGGTAAAGAAAAGAAAGTGTGCAGACTTGTGAAGTCGCTTTATGGACTCAATCAAGCACCCAAACAATGGCATGCTAAATTTGACCAAACTATGTTGGTAAATGGATTCAAGATCAACGAATGTGATAAATGTGTTTACATTAAAAATTTTATGAATCATGAAGTCATTGTTTGTTTATATGTTGATGAAATGTTAATAATAAGTAAAGACCTTGACGATATAAATGCTACTAAGCGCATGTTGTCTAGCAAGTTCTATATGAAGGACTTAGGAGTTGCTGATTTGATCTTAGGGGTCAGGATTATCAAAACTCCTCAGGGACTAGCATTATCTCAATCTCATTATATTGAAAAAGTATTGGATAAGTTCAAGTACTTGAATTTCAATATTGTCAAAACTCCAATTGATTTAAGTTGTACATTTCAAAAGAATGAAGGTCAAAGTGACTCTCAATTGGAATATGCCAGAGTATTGGGAAGTTTGATGTATATTATTAATTGTACTCGACCAGATATAACATGTGTTATTAGCAAACTGAGTCGGTTCACTAGTAATCCGAATCAAACTCATTGGATGGTAATGAAACGTGTGTTGGGATATCTAAAATATACACAACACTATGCTTTGCATTATAATAAATATCCTGCTGTGATTGAAGGATATAGTGATGCAAATTGTATCACCGGGTCAAATGAAGTAAAATCCACAAGTGGTTATATGTTCATACTTGGTGGAGGAGCAGTCTCTTGGAAATCGTCCAAACAGACATGTATTGCTCGCTCCACATTGGAATCTGAATTCATTGCTTTGGATAAGGCTGGTGAAGAAGCTGAATGACTCCGGAATTTCTTAGAGGATATTCCATTCTGGCCTAAACCTATTGGACCTATTTGCATACATTGCGATAGTCAAGCAGCAATAGGTAGGGCAGTGAGCGTCATGTACAACGGGAAGTCTCGTCAGATACGACGGAGACATAACACCGTAAGACAACTTTTCTCTAGTGGAATTATCACAATTGACTATTTAAAGTCAAGCGATAATGTGTCAGATCCACTAACGACAGGCCTAGTAAGAAAGACAGTTGAAAGATCATCTAAAGAAATGAGTTTACGGCTTAGGACAAGTCAGTATGACGTTAACTCTATCTAGCAGACTGGAGATCCCAAGAGCTAGATTCATGGAGAAAAACAAAGTTGTAGCTGACGGTTCTACATTGTCAATTAACTCAATCCATTCTCATGATGAAGACAATGTTCAGGAAAAAGGTTAAGACTTTAAGGCTTGTTAATAAGGTAATAAAAGCTTAATGTTTTTAATGATTTGCTAAGTTTGGTAGCTTTGACCAAATAGTGTCTCTACGAGATGACACGGTTAGAAATCACCTATGTGAGTGTGAAGTGGAAGGCACTTCAAAAAGAATTTTATGTCAAAATTTTATTATCTATACACTCATGAAACCAGGAGGTGTTCATGGCTGAAACGAACACAACCGTAAGAACCATAAACAGTAAAGGGTTAATTGTGTGACATATGGTTCTCTAGGTATACATTAAAGCTCGACGGTTCAAAGATATCACATCTACCGATTGACCGAGTATATCTGACATATGTTCACTACGGAAATTCCAAGGGAAACCTACTGGTAGATTGACCGAGGATATCTGACATATGTTCACTACGGAAAGTCCAAGGGGAAACCTACTTACCCTTGCCTGTAAAGTACACACTTGTTTGTGCATTCCTATGTTATAACCATTCCCCATCAATGTGGGGTATTGTTGGGTATTTAGCAAGAATTGATGGGAAATAGAGGTAAAGAGAGGAATTTGAAAAGTTGAGAACTTGAAGAGTTGGGAACTTGAAAAGTCCTCTTATGCTTTAATGAAAAAGGCATTTGTACCTCATCGGTGGTGGAAAGAAATATAGGAGAGTTTAAATATAGAAACACTCCTATTAATTTTTAAAAGGGTTTGGAAAGAGGGACCCCCCTCGCGCCGTCGTCGTAATCGCTCGCTCGGCTTGGCTTCGGCTACGGCTACGACTACGGCTACGACTACGGCTACGGCTTTGGCTTTGGCTTTGGCTGGACAAAGTTTGTTTTAATTATATAATTAATTAAATTAAATGGCATTTATATTTTCAATTAATTAGTTGAAAAACGTTTTAAGTTATTTAGTTGAAATTAACTGAAACGTTTCAATTTTCTAGTTGATTAACCCGACGCGACTCAGATTCCCGCCATGACTGTTCTGAAAGGTTGCAACTTTCAGGAACAGTCATTACCATTTGAAAAGTTGTAAACTTTCATTAATGGTTGTGAGGATTCTGTAAGGGTTGCAACCTTTCGGAACTTGTTCCTCTTGCTTATAAATACCTTTCACTCTTCAGAATTTTTTCTTACGAATTTTCTGATCTCTTCTTCTTCTTCTGCACAATAAATTACTTCGTGTATTTTACTGTTGTTGATTTGTTCGCTGACACCTGAGTGTTTGGTATCTATACTCTGGTGATTGAGATCATCTTACCCTGGGAGGTCATATTCCAAATCAAACCTCGGATACTAGAGGGGAATAATTTCCTTAAGGGGACACTGTGAGTTCAGTGGACTTGATCTTTTTCCTATTAAAAATTTCCAGATTCTGGTACGTGTTTTTACAGATTTTAATTTTTACTTAATTGATTTCTGTTCATCTTTTGTACTGATTCTGAAAACTTTAAGTTACTTCATGTTTCTGTAAAGTTTTATCAGAATCAGTAATTCTGTTTTTCAAAAACAGATTGGTAACAGAATCTACTTGCTGCATTTATTGTAGTCACTAGCCTATTAAACAACAAAATGGACCACATTTCTTTGATGTTACATGAAGACGATCAATGATATCAATAAATTCAAGTAAAATGCAGAAAAAGTTCTATCAAAAGAAATATCCAAACTAAGAAAGAATGTGCTTGCTTTAAGAACTTTCAAGTACGATACTACAAGATATTTTAGAGATCTGTGACCGGACAACTTGTGTTATCACAAGAACCTTCTATATTTGTTAATACAAACAAAAGATGGGAGGAAACCAAATGTTTTTTCTTCAATTGTTTCCTTCAATGATGAAGATGACTTATGTTCATTTCTCCACAAATATCTAAGATTTGACTGATATGATTGCTTTTGTAAGTTTAACTTATGTTGCGAAAAACTGCAGACAAAAAGCACAAGCTGAGAGTTCCCCTCGACAAAACATAAAAGGGAAGCATAAATGGCTCAAGAAGAACGTTCTATGCTAAATGCTGGTAGTTGTTCAGAGGGTTATGCATTTCTCTCTAAGGTACATTCCCAACAGTTAAGGACCCAACAGCTCATGTTTCGATTATGCATAAAAAAGGAAACAAAGACTTGAATGAATTCACTCTTAAAAAATTAGTTCTTAACTTAACACATATTTTTTCAATTTAAAAATCACATTCCTCTATTCAGACATGCCCTAATAATTTGTAATATTATTTTCTATAGATATCTTATATACTTAAATCTATTATACGGAATCCATCAACATAAAGATTCAGACCTCATTATTAAGGGTGTCCTTAATTAGGTCATGTTATGTCCTTATTTCCACCCTCATACTTTTTAGGGATATTCTCCTCAGTTACATCCCACATGTCAACACACACCTTGCAGCCATTCTCCAAACTTTTGGCCACGTCCAATGTCCAGTAACGAAGGATGTACTCAAACATCTCAAAAAAGGGAATCATCAGAATTCCTACAATGATCTCGTCATGAGTAAGCTTTTTCTTGATCTGCCATGGGTTTTGCAGACTGATTCTTGGGGCTGGGTATAAGTCCCTTGTCTCCAACAATTCTCGAGTCACCTCATATGGAGTGTTGTTAATTTTACAAGTTTCTTCTTCAGCTTTAGAGGGAAAAAAATTGTAAAAAAATATTTTTTTCACGCTAAACAAAGGCCTCTTATCAGACATTGAAGAAGGTGAGGATGAAAAGAGAGAGGCACAACACCTTATAAAGACATAATTAGGTTTTCTAATCCATTTTGAGCGGGAATTGTAAAAATATATTACTATTTTAAAATTTTAAACTTATTTCTTGAGGGACTTTCAGAGAAGAGTTATAAAATAGGATAAATATGTCATTTGGAATTTAAATTAGGGATAATAATTCCGAGATTGTTATGTTACCTAAAGTGTGGACAGAAATGAGAGTTTAACTAGTATTCATCGACGGTGTAGAAATTTTTGCACAGTAAAGTAACTAAATGGAATAATATCCAACTTTTTGGTCCAAATTCTTGAATAATTTACACAATTGTCAATCAATCATTTCTTGCAAATATAAGTACATAAAATCAGCCAAAATTTTGAGAAAATAATTTTAACCTCTTGACCAAAATACAGGCCTAATTTGTGAATCACGGACCTTAAAAAATTATTTGAAAATTAACGTTGATAAATAAGGATACCAATATAGCCAAATTTCATGACCAACACCCAATCCGCAATTCTTGATCAATTTTTGGATAAATAGAGAATAATAATCATTACTCAACTTCCTAAAAGTATAATTTATATCCTCATACTTCTTAATATCATTCTTCTCTTTTATATCCCTTAAGTCAATATACACCCCATTCCCATTTACCAAACATCTTGCTAGCTTCAAATTTGAAAATGAAAGAATGTACACAAACGTTGCAGAAAATGGAATCGGCAAATTTTCAACAGTACACAGTTCTTATTGGGTAATATTTTTCATGATGTGTCTCGTGGTATTCAGATTGAATATTAGGGTAGGGCCTATGTCTATTAGCTCTTGTGTCTTTACCCGTGATGTGTTGTAAACTTTGCAAATTTCTTCTTCAGAGTTTGATGGTATGAAATCGAAGAGAGTATACATTTGCGGGACATTATTTTGATAAATATCTATTTATGTCATTTTTTTCCTTATATTTGGATAATTTAAGCAAATAGATTGCCTTTTAGATTTTGTCCTTGTGTGAAAATTTTCCAAAATATAACGCTTGAGAAATTATCCTCCCTGATATAATGTTTGCTCATATATTTTTCAACCTTAGATACAAAATAATAGGCTCATGATTGATGTTTGTAATAAATTACATATTTTAGATGATAGATGGACATTTATCATATGATTATTAGCTTGCTCGAAAGGGATATTTAGGCTGTTGGTCTAAAGGTACATACACCTGAAAAAGATTCGCATTTTTAAAGAAGGTCACTTATTAGAGAAAAGACTCAAATATGTCATTGAACTTCAAAATATTACACATGGTGTCCGTCTCCCAAATATAGTGGTCTTTATTTTTGTTCCCCATAAGAAAAGACGTAAAAGAATGGCATTTTATGTTAGCGGGGTTCCGAGAAAGGCCACACGTCAAAAGGTGTGATGTTAATAGTCTACCCTAGTGCAAGCATTAGCGACTTCCATGCTCAAATCAATGATATATAGGTCACACAGATAATTCTATGTTGTTTAATGCTCTCCTCCCAATACATCCCAATATCATATATATATATATATATATATATATATATATATATATATATATATATATATATGGTGTCCCCCCAAACAAAGATTTCTTTTTAATTTTTTTATTTCCAAAAACTAGTCTTCCCCTTTCATGAAATGTTGTGACTTTTAGAAACTATGTGACTTTTATGATAAGTTGTGACTTTTATGAAGAGTTGCGACTTTATGACAAATTGTGACTTTTCTGAAAAGGTATGATCTTTATGAAAAGTTGTGACCTTTTCGAAGGGTCATTACTTTTCCAAAAAGTTGTGACATGTTCGATAAGGCACAATAAATATTTGTTCACACTACCCTTTGTTGTCTATAAGTTGATGGATTTTCTCTCATTTTTAAACATCGAAGATTCTGAAGTACTTCTTCTTTTCTGCACAATTAAATATTCGTGTATTTAGTCCTATTGAGTGGTTTAGTACACCATAGTTTTTGTATCAATACATTGGTGCATAGAATCGTTCTATCGTAGAGAGAATCTAGTCCTTCAAACCTCGGTTACTAGAGGGAAATGATTTCCATAAAGGTACATTGCATTCCTTGAGATCTTTTTTTTCTTTCTGTTTCATTCTATTGTTACAGATCATGGTATTTATTTTTACAGTCATTCTTTTATGCTTATGGTATTAATTGATGTTTTTGTATACATGTTTATACTTTTTATTTATGTATCTGCAATGTTATTGTTATAACTATTTGTTAGTACATATTAAATAACACACATTAATTGAGCATTCACACAAGTTTTATCTACG